>CM076584.1:914412432-914732432 GCA_034641835.2 Pinus albicaulis
GGTTCTTGGGACTTCAGATTACTTCCCACATTTTTCCTACAACTCAACTCTTAATTGAATTCAATTTAAATACATATATGTGGAAGGCTTACCGTAATTCAACATTTACAATTCACCTCCAATCATTGATGGATCAATCGATGTTATCACTTCACAACATAGTTGACACAATATCGTGACTTCTCCCAACTCAACGATATGAAGCAGAGGATTGTGCCTCCATTAGAGAAGCAGAGTTACCACTAAATGCTTATCGCTTTGCTGGTGAAAGTCATAACAATACATACTTCACCCTTTACCTTCACACTGTTGCTCCAATCCACTGTTGGATTGCTTGGAACAGTGGTTGCAAACCTGTCTGTGCGTCTATCTCCTTGCAGCCTGACTATTAGTCGTTTGATGGAGCACGATGGCTCTCAAATCCACTGTTGTGGTTTACCATACAGAAGTTTGTATGGCACGTCCTTCTATACAAATTCCGCTTCTCATAGCATTTCACCGCCTTCCCTTTGCATTGGCTTGTGTTAGCTCTTGAGAATCGATCCTTATGGATCTCCTCTGCTGTAGATGCATTATTTTTGAATCTGTGCCTTCATTTAACCATGCAGACTCTTGTTAATGTGGTGTCACAGCTACTCGCGTATGCGGATTCTCTCTGTTTGTTGGGTGTGATCCCTCCAAACTCGATCACACTACCTCGTCTGGTGTGAGATGTAAATTTCCTCCTCTATGTAAATTATGCATTATTGGTGGCTTCGATACCACAATAATGGCAGAATTGTCCTCAGACACGTAACTTTATTGATATTGGAAAATAAATTACAAAAAAAATTACAGGAGTTTACAAACGTAAACTTCCACTAAATTTGCAATTATGAGACTAACCTATTTATAAGCTATATGTCCTAACTTAATTTAGTTATGGATCACTTGAAAAAACAACAAGTGTCCCTTTACAATAAATGATCTTCTATCCAATCTACTAACTTTATTCCTATTTTAGAGCCTAAGATACGACTATATTCTAGAGTCCTATCTTTGTTAACAATATTCTATTTCTAATTGTATCTAATATTTATTAAATATTCTAACTTGACAAATATTTTTATCCTAACTTTACATTAATATATTTGGATCATCTAACACTACCTTGAATTTTGATGACATTGTCTCAGCCTTGCTGTTGGAGGAAATGAGACGAAGAAATATGGAGGGTCAGAATGCAGATGCCTTATCTGTATGAGGAAGATCCCTGAACAAAAAAAGGAATAAGGTTTCGAGTGGGAGATCTAAATCTAGAGGGATATCTAAATCTCATGGAAATTTTGTAAAGTTGTGTTGGAAATGCGGAAAGGAAGGGCACTACAAAAAGTACTGCAGATCTAAAGCTCTTGAGAAAGGAAAGGGATCTGATGATGCTATTTCTGCAGAGGCAAAAACCACCTCGGATGAAGGTGGGGATGCGTATTTGGCTTCTTCTTCAAATACACATGTAGATCATGATTCATGGTTGATTGAATTGGGTGCATCCTTTCGCTTCACTCCCCATAGGGAGTGGTTCTACGAGTATGAGAAATATGATGGTAGTGATGTCTTCCTAGGTGATGATAGGAAGGCCAAAATTGTCGGATGTGGAAAAGTTAAGCTGAAGCTGCAAGGTGGAAGGATTAGAACACTTCATGGTGTTCTTCACATTCCTGCATTAGCTAGAAATATGATTTTTGTAAGCAAGATGGATGATGCAGGTGTAAAAACAGAAATATACTTGTAATATGGTTCGAGGAGCACTGGTCTTAATGCGGGGAGTTCAGATTGCAACTTTGTACAAGCTTCAGGGTAGCACTGTTATTGATGGGTGCAATAGTTCTATGGTTCTCGAAAGTGGATCGGAAATCCTAACGGTCTCTAGAGAAAATACCATGCTATGGCATCAAAGGCTTGGACATATTGGAGAGAAGGGACTTCAGATACTGCATGGAAATGGTATGGTAGAAGGTATGTCTAATAGCTCTATGGATTTCAATTTCTATGAACATTATGTATATGGGTAGCAGAATCGGGTGATTTTTCCTTCTGGTGCTAAGAGGGCGAACAAGATATTAGAGCTTGTGCACAATGATGTGTTTGGACCTGTGTCGGTTCCATCACTGGGTAAGTCTGTGTACTATTTTTCATTCATAGATGACTTCTCAAGGAATACATGGATATATTTCTTGAGGAAGAAATCTGAAGCCTTTGACAGATTTAAAGAATTTAAGGCTCTGGTGTAAAACCAGACAAAGAAGAAGATAAAGGTGTTGAGGACATATAGTGGTGGGGAGTTCTGCAAGAAGGAATTTGAAGAGTTTTGTAAGAAGTGTGGTATAGCATGATAGAAGAATACTTCATACACACCTAAACAAAATGGAGTTGTAGAAAGAATGAACATAATGTTGATTGAAAATGCAAGAAGCATGCTCAATGGTACCGGGTTAGGACAAGAATTCTGGGCAGAGGTAGTGGAGATTGCATGTTACTTGGTTAACAGATCACCTTCATCAGCGCTGGAGGATAAGAGTCCACATGAGGTATGCACTGGTAATAAAACCTCTCTTTCACATATGAGGATATTTGGATGTGATGCATATATACATGTTCCAAAGGAGAAAAGGACCAAGTTGGATAATAAATATGAAAGGTGCATCCTTATTGGGTATAAGGATGGTTTAAAGGGTTACAAGCTTTGGAACTCGGAAATAAGGAAGGTTGTGTACAATCGAGATGTGGTGTTTAGAGAGGTGAAATATGTTGTTAAACATGAATTCCTACCAAAGGAACCTGATAAGATAGAGTTTGAGCTAAAGAAGGATGAATCAGACTCTACAACAGAAGAAGACTCAGAAGAGGAAGAGCCACAAACTCTAGTTGTGAGAAGATCAGTTCGGGAAATAAGACAAACAGAAAGGTATATTCCATCTACTTTCTGTTAAAATTTTGCTTTAACTATAACTAATGATGATCCCAGAAACGTTAGGGAGGCAGTAGATTCAGAGGATGGAAAAATCTGGAAGGAGGCCATGGTTGATGAAATGGAATCCTTGCATAAAAATGAGGCATGGGATTTGGTGGAGTTGCCGGATGGAAGGAAACCCATCGGGAGAAAATGGGTGTTTAAGAAGAAGATGAATGTAGAAGGAAAGGTGGAGAAATACAAAGCTCGGTTGGTAGAAAAAGGTTATTCCCAGGTGCCAGGAATTGATTTTGGTGATATTTTTTCTCCTATTGCCAAAGTTACTTCTATTAGATTACTTTTATATGTAGCTGCTGCATTTTATTTTGAGGTAGAACAGATGGATGTGAAGACAAAATTTCTTCACAAGGATCTAGAAGAGGAGATCTACATGAAACAACCTGAATGCTTTATGATGAAGGGGAAGAAATAACTGGTATGCAAGTTACAGAAGTCTCTGTATGGGTTAAAACAGTCACCAAGGATGTGGTATCAAAAATTTGATACCTATATACGGGTACTTGGCTTCACCAAAAGCAAGGAGGATAATTGTGTTTATTTTAAATTAATTGGTGACCATATTATTTATTTGGTCTTGTATGTGGATGATATGTTGTTGATTGGAAATGACAAAAAAATTATCCAAGATTTGAAGACCCAATTGTTCTCCAAATTCGACGTGAAGGATCTTAGTGCTGCAAACTATGTTTTGGGCATGGAAATTAAGAGAGTTCGGGAAAAGAGGAAGCTCTGGTTAAACCAGAGGAAGTATTTCGAGACTATATTGTAGAGGTTCAATATGTAGGATAGTAAATAGGTGAATGTTTCGATTCTTGTAGGTGTAAAGCTGTCTACTAAATAGTGTCCCAAGACACAAGAAGAAGAGGAGGATATGTCCCGTGTTCCATATGCAAGTGTAGTGGGTAGCCTGATGTATGCAATGGTCTGTACTAGACCAGACATTGCACATGCAATGGGAGTATTGAGCAAGTTTATGTCAAACCCAGGGAAGGAGCATTAGACAACAATGAAGTAGGTTTTCAAATATTTGCGTGGAACTAGTGATTATGGCTTACGCTACCAGGGAAGACCAGGATTGGAAAGAGTGTTGGACATTCATGGTTTTGTTGATGCGAACTAAGCTAGAGATTTGGACCAAATAAGATCTACAAGTGGGTATGTGTTTAGCCTATTTGGAGGTACATTCAATTGGATGAGTAAAATATAGTATGTAGTGGCTCTTTCAACTATAGAGGCAGAATACATGGCAGCCACTCATGCAAGCAAGGAAGAAATTTGGTTGTAGAGATTGTGTTCAATTATGGGGTTGGTGTAGCAAGCTATAAGTATAGACTGTGATAGCCAAAGTGCAATTTTCTTGGCTAAGAACCCTACTTATCATTCAAAGACAAAGCACATTGATGTTCAATAACACTTTGTGAGATACATGGTGAGGCTAAAAGGGTGTTACTGGTAAAGGTGGACACTTTGAAGAATGTTGCAGATGCATTGACGAAGTCTATGAGCACTCAGAAGTTCTCTTGGTGTAGACAAACAATGGGTGTTGCAAAGTTGGGCTAATAACTCAGCTCTCCTGTGGCCCCCTGCAAAAAGAAAACAACAAGTGGGAGAATGTTGGGTATGTGTTATATTTTTCGATGGGTGGACCCACCCATGGTTTTGTGCATGGATTTGCACATGGTTTTGGAGCATGATAGTTTTTGGCCCCTGGTATTTGGTAGATCCGGTCAAGGGAACTACGGTTATGTTCTAATCCAGGGTTAATGGATTGGGGTTTATGTATGCTTCGGCATGTATATATATGTGTTGTAACACTAAAAGGAATATGATGAAAAATCAAGTTGGTCGTCCTGATTTGGGATCCAGGGGAAAATCTCTGTGTATATCTGTTTTATGTTTTATGCTCTCGATATTTTTTATTTTCTGTTTTTATAATTCGTTTGCAGATAATTTATATTCACGGTTAAAACCTACATTATTGCGTTCCTTCATAAGTCCGGATGTTAGGTCCCTATATTTCTAGTATAGTCCCTTATTTTTGTTAGTGTAACCCCCTTATTATTATTATTGTACCCTTTTAACCCCCATATTGTTATTATTGTGCCCTCAAATTATTATTGTTAGGTCAGCTAGGATTACATTGTGACCCCACTAGGATTACATTGTGGCCCCATGGACTCCTATATATAGAAAGGAGGTTTTGTAATTTGTATCATCCAAGAATTTTTCATTCATGTAATGTATTGGAGGTTTCCCCCTCGAAGTGTCTTATTTCTAAGGCGTTGATATCTCTTTTCTTCTATTTTTGGAGTTGGTTTCACAACATTTGGTATCAGAGCTTCTGATTCTGGGGTTTTCGCTGCTCCAAACCGGTCATCGTGGAATTTTTGCTATAAAATTTTTTCTACAAAGGTTCAGAAGCTTAAGGTTTTAGAGTGCGAAGCCAAAATCCTGCGGAACATCGTCACAAAATTTCAGAGCTTGGTTCGCAATATTTTCGAAGATATGATCTGTGGAAGTTAGGGCTTTTTGCAGGCTCCTAAATTTAACCTAAACAGGTCATCGCAGAATTTGCGCTATAAATTTTTTTCTACGAAGTTTCAGAATCTGAAATTTTAAGAGAGAAAAGATGAAATCCTAAGGAACATCGTCACAAACTTTCAGAGCTTGGTTCAAAATATATTCGGAGATATGATCTGTGGAAGTTAGGTCTTTGTCAAGCTCCCGAATTTCATCTCAAAGAGGTTATCGCGGAAAATATTCATAACTCTCTCTCTGAGCATTGGATTGGAATGTTGTAAAAAGTCGCCACAATTACATGGACTGTAGTTTCTTTTCTATCAATTTCAGAGCCAAAGGAGGAAACAGTGACATGTGGCAAGTCGTACAAGTTTGCTCTACTGAACCAGTCCATAATTAGGTCATTGTGGGAGATTGGACATAACTTTGCATTGAAGAATCCAAATCAGGTCAGACCTGTGAAATTTGAAAGAAGCTTCAGAGGGCTGCTACAAGGCCGAATTTTAGATATTTAGGATCTTCAATTACAAAGATAATTCAATTTCAATATAGAGCTCCTCAAAAGCAAGTAAAAGGTGTTTATTTGTTTTCCCGAATTGCATAAGGCTTGTTTGAAGAATCAAGTTGAATTGATTCCAAGGGAATATTGTAGAATATATATCATTATTAGATTCTAAAATGGCCCCTACAAATAATTCAACACCCATTAAGCCTTTATAAGGCTCTACTATGACTCATGAAGACGAAGAATGGCAACATGACATCAAATTTACAAGAGCAAGTGCAACAAATTTCGCTCTCGCAAAGAGCAACAAAAAATGACATGGAAGTTTTGAAGAAAGGCATGGAAACTAATATGGATGGTTTAAAGAAAGGCGTGGAATATAAGATGGATGGTTTGAAGAATGGCATGGAAGCTAAGATAGATGGCATGGAAGCTGGCATGGAATCTAAGATGGATGACATGGAAGCTAAGATCGATAAAAAAATGGAAAACATGACGAATGATCTAAAAGAAGAGGAAACTCATGATGATAACAAAGTAAATGTTAATTGTGATTTCATAAACTCTAATGTTGGCAGGCAGAACCACCATATTCCAAAAATGGATATGAGGAAGTTTGATGGAAAGGATCTTGTAACATGGATACTACAGATGGAGCAATATTTTGATCTCAATAATGTGCAAAAAACACAAAAGGTATGCATTGCAAATTTACATTTTGAACAAAATACATTTGTATGGTATCGATGGCTTTGCTCCCGTAAAAATTTTTTCACTTGGTCAATTTTTACGGAGGAAATGATAGCACATTATGAGTATACAAAGAGCAACACCTTCTTTAGCCAATCGATAAATCTCAAACAAAAGGGTTTAGTGGGGGAGCGCATTGAGGACTTCCAAAAATTGAATATAAGGGTAACTGATATTCCAGAGGAACACGGATTGATCTCTTCATAGGTACTTTAAAGGATAAAATCCAACATGAAGTTCGCATTTTGGAACCTGATTCATTGGAGAAGGCATTCAGGTTGGTAAGAAAAATTGAATGTAAAATTATGGCGACAAGGAAGCCTACCACTCACTTCTATAAAGAGGGAAGTGTTGCTACTCCTAGATTTCCACAACCTACAAGATTGACACCACAACAATTGGAAGAAAAAAGAGCAAAAGGGCTTTGCTACAGTTGTGATAGCAAATACACTAAAGGTCATAAGTGTGCTGAGAAGAAATTATTTTACATAGATTGTGAAGGGGAAGAAGAAAATGAACAAGAAGAGGATATACACCAGGAACCAGCCCTAGAAGAGGAAGAAATGAATCCGACCATATCGTGTAATGCACTGGCAGGAATTACCACTCCTCAAACTCTCAAGATAGAAGGACATATCAAGAAGAAAAAGGTAATATTGTTGATTGATTCAGGTAGCACCCATAATTTTATTCATTGTAAGGTAGCCAAGGAATTGAATTGTTTCCTATACCCAGCACCAGAATGTCAAGTGATGGTTGCAAATGGAGGAACTATAAATTTCTCTGGAAAATGCCATAATATCAAGCTAACCATGGGGGAATATGTATTGAATATTCCAATTTTTTCCATTCCTATGGGAGGGCTCTTGTTGTACTAGGAGTACAATGGTTACAATCCTTGGGGACAGTAGCTTTTAATTTTCAAGAAATTTCCTTGAAATTTTTTTCAGAAGGAAAGGAAGTCAAATTACGGGGTATTGCAGGGAAGCCGGGAAAGATAATAAGCTCTAATTTCGTGGCAAAGCTTCTAAAGAAAGAACAAAGAGGCATAATTGCACAATTATGCTCACTAGAAGTTCCGACATCAAAATCATCTATTTCTGCAGATCTCCAAAAATTCTTGGACAATCATTCCAAGGTTTTTGAAACTCCCAAAGGACCCCCACCTATTCGTGATCATGATCATGCTATTCATTTGATTCCAGGAATTGTTTCTCCAAATATCAAGCCTTATAGATATCCTTATGTCCAAAAGAGCGAAATTGAACGTATGATTGCAGAAATGTTAGAGGTGGGTATAATTCCACCTACTCAAAATTCTTTCTCTACTCTAGTAGTATTGGTACATAAGAAGGATGGATCATGACGCATGTGTCCGGATTATAGGGAGCTCAATAAGCTCACCATTAAAGATAAATTTCACATTCCTATGATTGATTAATTATTGGATGAATTACATGGAGAAATTTATTTTACCAAGTTGGATCTTCGTTTAGGATATCATCAAATTATAATGAAGACTGAAGATATTCCGAAAACAACATTTCGAACTCATGAGGTTCATTATGAATTTTTGGTCATGCCTTTTAGCCTTACCAATGCACCTTCTACATTTCAAGGGTTGATGAATTCCATTTTCAAACCCTTCCTTAAAAAATTTGTGCTAGTATTTTTTGATGATATACTAATCTACAGCAGGTCTTGGAAGGATCATGTTGAACATGTTGATAGGGTGCTCAAACTATTGCAGGAGAAACAATTATATGCAAAAAATCCAAATGTTTCTTTGGAGTACAAGAGGTGGAATATCTGGGTCATATTGTATCTCACGAGGGTGTTAAAGTAGACCCTAACAAAATCAAAGCCATTAAGGAATGGAAAGTCCCCACAACCATAAAGCAGTTGCGAGGATTTCTCGGGTTAACAGGGTATTATCGCAAGTTTGTTAAGAATTGTGGGAGAATAGCAGCACCTCTAACAACATTATTGAAGAAAGATGCATTTTCATGGACTCCTGAAGCAACTAAGGCCTTTGAACATCTTAAAGAGGCAATGTGCCTAGCACGGGTCTTAGCTACACCAGACTTCACAAAAACCTTTATTGTGGAATGTGATGCCTCAGGAAATGGAATTGGTGCAGTTTTAATGCAGGAAGGAAGACCCATTGCTTTTGAAAGTCGTCCAATCAAAGGAAAGTATTTACAGAAACCTATTTATGAGAAGGAAATGTTAGCAATACTGCATGCACTAAAGAAATGGATAACTTACCTAATGGGAAGACACTTCAAGGTAAAAACTGATCATGATAGTCTGAAACACTTTTTGGAACAAAGACTATCTTCAGAAGAGCAGCAAAAATGGGTCACAAAGATGTTGGGTTATGACTTTTAAATAATCTACAAAAAAGGAAAGCTTATTGTTGTTGCAGATGCACTCTCAAGAAAGAATGAAGAGGTGGAAGCATTGCTTTGTGCCATTTCTATTATCCAACCAGATTGGATAACCGAAGCAAGAGATGAATGGAAGAATGATGAAGAAGTGTGGACACTTATTCAAAATTTGCGACAAGATCCTAGTACATCTGATACATTTAGTTGGAAAAATGATTCCTTATGGTACAAAGATCGCTTATATCTTTGTAAGAATTCCCAACTAAAACAAAAGATTCTTTTGGAATTACACACTTCTCCTTTAGGAGGACACTCGGGATTTTTAAAAACTTACCACAGGGTGAAGAAAGAATTTTTTTGGGATGGCCTTAAATCTGATATTCAAAATTTTGTGGCGGAATTTTTGGTTTTCCAGCAGAATAAAGTTGAGACAATTAAGACCCCGGGACTTCTACAACCTTTATCCATTCCAAGTCAACGTTGGGAGGAGATTTCAATGGATTTTATCACAGGTTTACCTAAGTCCGAAGGAAAGAGTGTTATCATGGTGGTAGTTGATAGACTTACCAAGTATGCACACTTTTTTGCATTATCTCATCCATTTAAAGCAAGTAAAGTTGCTACTACATTTATGGACACAATTCAAAAGCTACATGGAAACCCAAGGGTTATTGTGAGCGACAGAGATCCCATTTTTACTGGAAATTTTTGGACGGAGTTATTTTCTTGTTTGGGTACTCGATTAGCTCATAGCTCATCTTATCATCCTCAATCTGATGGTCAAACTGAGATAGTAAATAAATGTTTGGAAGGATATCTTCATTGTTTTGTATCTGATAAACAAACACAATGGGTCAAGTGGTTACCTCTTGCTGAATGGTGGTATAACACTTCCTTCCATGCTGCAGCAAAAATGACCCCATTTATGGCACTTTATGGATATCATCCACCATCCATCACATCATATTTAAGGGAAAATTCGAAGGTTCAAGCAGTGGAAGATCACATAGAGCATCAGCAAGAAGTTCTCCAACTCTTAAAGGATAACCTGAATTTGGCACAAAATCGAATGAAACAACAGGCAGATCAACATCGCGGCGAGAGAAGTTTTGATGTAGGAGATTGGGTATTTTTACGGCTACAACCATACAAACAAATGTCCCTCAAGCAAGCTAAGAAGGATAATAAATTATCGCCAAAGTACTATGGTCCTTACAAGGTGTTGCAAAATATTGGTACTATGGCATACAAATTGGAGCTTCCTGCTTCTTCACGACTGCATCTAATTTTCCATGTTTCATGCATAAAGAAGGTTATAGGTGAAAATCTTCTAGTTCAAACAATATTGCCAGAAATTGATGAGGAAGGAAAAATCATATTGGAACTTGAAGCAGTCACGGAAACAAGAACTTGATAGCTACGGAATCGATCAATTTCAGAGTATCTCATCAAGTGGAAGAACTTACCCACTGAAGATTCTACATGGGAGGATGAGAATTTTATACAGAAGCACCCAGAGCTACTCAAGCATTGAGGACAACACTTTTTTGAAGGAGAGGGGCACGTTAGGTCCCTATATTACTAGTATAGTCCCTTATTGTTGTTAGTGTAACCCCCTTATTGTTATTATTGTACCCTTGTAACCCCCATATTGTTATTATTGTGCCCTTAAATTATTATTGTTAGGTAGGCTAGGATTACATTGTGGCCCCACTAGGATTACATTATGGTCCCATGGACTCCTATATATAGAAAGGAGGTTTTGTAATTTGTATCATCCAAGAATTTTTCATTCATGTAATGTATTGGAGGTTTCCCCCTCGAAGTGGCTTATTTCTAAGGCGTTGATATCTCTTTTCTTCTATTTTTGGAGCTAGTTTCACAACACCAGATCAATGGTATAATAGCGGTCTACTCTTTCTCAATCCTTATTTGCATGTCCCAAAAAAGGTTAGGGTATAAGGAGTTAAGGCTCGATCTGGTTGAACCTTTGCAAGATCAGCATTGCAAACCCTGACGAACACCCATGGAGGACAAAAATAAAGATGAGGGAGCAGGAGATGCTATCAAAATATTGCTCGAGGAGACCCTCTAGAAACAAAAGAATTCTATGATAGATAACTTTACCCATATTCTTCAATGATTGCCCACCGATGGCACATCTACATCCAACAGCCACTCTGGAGGCGCAACTCCTTTTAAGGTACAAGAAAAATTTGACATTCCCATATTTGAGGGCCAAATAGATGTAGACGTCATAGATAGATGATTGAATCTATTAGAAGGGTATTTCTCGGTTCATGAATTTTCCAACCAGGAAAATATTACTTTTTCACTCCTCAAAGCCACACCCCATGTCAAGGACTTATGGGAAACCTACTGTGAGAAAAAGGACGAGAGGGAACCCTCTCTGTTTTCGGCCACACCCACTTGGAATTATTTCTAAGATGCCATCAAGGAACAATATTATCCTGTGGGGAGCTATGAGGACAAGTACATACAATGGACTATGGTATGGCATCAAAGGGATCAAGATGTGCATCAGCTAACTAATATTTTCCATACCCTGCACACAAAATTGGGTATCAAATATTTAGAGAAAAATTTGGTGTCGAAGTACCGCAGTTTTCTGCACAGATACATTCAGGAGGAAATGGAGTTCCTCGACATCTCCTCTCTTGGTGCATCATACTGGTATGCTGCCAAGATTGAGAATAAGTTCAAATAGAAGAAGCGAGACTTTGGATCTATGAATAAAAAGCAATGGCAAGGTTTCCCAAAACCATAGAACAAAGGACAAATCCAAGGTGGGGTAGCCCAGGATAACCCGCCAAAGCCACAAGAAAAGAACAACACCGCGAAGACAAATAAGGATGTGGGAAAGTGGTGTGAGTTCCATAAGAGCTCCACTCACAACACAAGTGAGTGTCGGGCCAAGTAGTCACTGGTGGTCGAGCTGAAGGCTTCTGAATCAGATGCATGCTCCAATTCTGAATCATAACCCATCAGGGGGAGTGACAAATGGAAGAAAATTATCGATGCGGAGCCCAATGCCACCGTTGCCACCATGAAGATCTAGAAGGAGAAACTGGAAGATCAAGAGGAGGAGGATCACCTCTTCCATTCCCAGATGTGGGTAAAGGGTTCCCCATTGCAGTTCATTGTCAACAGCGCAAGCCAAAAGAACCTCATTTCAGCATAGGTCTTGAAGCAGCTGGGCCTTTCGACCACAACACAGCCACATTCGCACACCATTTGGTTGCTTCACGAAGGAAGAGATCTCCGCATCAGCCAACAATGTTGTCTTCCCTACAACGTCAAGCCCTTCACGGATGAGGTATTATGTTACATTGCGCCTCTTGATCTTTGTGATGTATTATTATGCCAATCATACTTGTGGAAGTGACATGTTTTGTATGAGTCCTGGCCTCATGCTTTTATTATTACTTTAGGAAATAAGTTGTACAGGATACCGAAGGTAGCACTGCCTACCACCATCTCTTTCATTACTGCAAAATAATGTAGTAAGCTCATTTCCAAAACCGGGAAATTTTTTTTCCTGATGATCTGCCCTCTGGGAAAGAGGAATATTTTGGTCACGACCTCCAAACAGGGCTCCTCTGCATGAAAAAAATAAATGGACAAGGTTGTGGAAGAGTACAAGGACATCTTCACCATGTTAGTGTCAGTATTTGCATCCTTCCATCAGTGATCAAAAATCCTATTTTCATATCATTTTAGGGGTCCCACTCAGAATATTTTCTATCATTCCACTAGGTCATGCAAAAAAATGGTCACTGATGGTAGCTCTAGTCCAAAAAACATCACTCTTGCTCAAATTTGATTACTTGTTGGCATAGTTTCATACCTTTCTAATTGTACACCATCCATAAAGTCAATATCAGTCATGTCATCTTGAAATTCAATCCTTCAAGGTCTCATTAGATCTTTTAGGGTTTTTCAAGGTTTCATTAGGTATTAGGGTTTCCAAGGTCCAATAAAAATTCATTTCCATTTCATAAGACCAACAAGTAAAGAGTGATCCAATAAACATCTCTTCATCATATGAAGATGATTTGTGAAGAAAATTTCTTGTTTCAGCATGTAATTTTGGTTTTCAGATGTAATTTTTAATTTTCATTATGTAATTTTATGTCATCAAAATGTAATAAATTCATGATTCCCAAGTTGCTAACTAAGATTTCCAACATGCCAAAGCATCAAAAATTTCAAATCAAAGAGTTCTCAAAGTCATCAGATGATCAATTTGTCAAATAAAAATTCAAGTACAAAGGTAAAAATTCAGAGTTTAAAGTGAAAGCGAAGAAAGAAAAATTGGGTCCCAAGGCCCAATTCATTCAAATCATAAAGTATAAAGAGCACCAAGACATCACAAAGGAACTCATTTTTCATTTCATCCATCGATCTTGCACTCCTCATAGCCAGAAAAGTCGATCTGAAGGGCCAGAGGCTGAGTTTTTCACCGGCGTTGCACTTTCAGAGGGTGGCGTTGAACTTAGAGAAGGAAATCCTACGTGTATTCTCCACTGGCGCTATTCTTCTAGGCAAGGCGCAATGCTTTTTCCTGATGCACTATAATTTTTCTCACTGACCCCTCCAGGCATAAAACCTCAACAAAAAAACCTCCAAATTCTCTCAAAATTTCAGCCAGTGCTTGTTACACACTTTGATAAGTAAGTACAATAGAATTTTTTCCTCTTTGCAATCCTAAAGAAAGATTTCATAATGTTTTTGTTTCTTAAGAAAAAATTGGCATTTTTCCTAAGACAAACCCTAGTTCTACTCATAATTCCAAAATTTATGCCCTAATACCCTACATTCCCTTCCCACACATCTAAAAACCCTATCCCTACCCTTACACTATCATTCCCAAATCCCTAAGTCCCTTTTCCTAAAAACCCTAACTCCTAGGCTTCTACATTCCTAGGCAACCCCTTCCCTAAATCTATAATTAAATTCTCATTTCCAACTCCCTTGATATTTTGACCTCCCATCACCTCCCACTATTCCCTATTCCCTTCCCCCATCTCACTATATTTTTCTAGAGCTATCCCTATTCCCTAGACCCATCTTCACTCCCCATTCCCATCTACCTTATCCCTAGGGTTTCTAGGCCACCAAAAAAGTATGGAGGAAGACAGAGAATATGTGGAAGAGGAGGGTAGACAGAGAGAAGAGAATAGAGAACAGAGAAGGCCTCACAAAGGAGGAAGAATCCTAAGACTGGAGCCCACCAACATAAATGAATTGAGGGCCTCTCTCATGTCTGTTAGTTTTTTTGAGTATGTAGGTTTCCTAGATTTTTGAAACATGATTCAAAGGGTCCTAAATCATCCCATGTTGAGTATAGTTTTCACTTCAAATCTCAGAGACAATCAGGTGACCCTTGCAGGTGTAAGCTTCAGTGCATCTACATTTTTCATTGCTGCTACCACAGGGATTCCAAACATGGGAGAGAAATAGTTTAAATCTAAGGATTTGGAGGATCAGTACTATGAACCATTCATTAAACCCAAATACAGGAATGAAAGGAGGAGGGTTTTCCCTTTCAGCTACCTTCTTGATAGGTAAGCACCCATAATGAAAATCATCATGAATTACTTCTCTTGTGAAGGGAGGTTTTCTAGGCTCTACACATACCACATTATACTGCTGATGCACTTCACAAGAGTGAGATTGATCAATATCCCATACTTTATTTTCAAGAGCATAGATAAAATGGCTTACATTGTGCAAAATAGATACTATCACCAAAAAATGAATAGCCTCTTTCACCACTCATTGATCAAAATCATTGTGCTCCATCACCTCGATCAAGTGGGAATATCATGGGACACCTTCATTGAAAATGACACATTCACTACTCCACAAGATCCACATGCTAAAGATTTACCTTCTTCATCTCACCCAGCTACATCTATGCCTCCACCTCACTCCACTTCACCTCACTCTACTTCACCTACTCCATCACCATCACCACCATCATCACCATTTTATGAGTAGGATGAGTCACCTAACATAGTTGAGGTCAGCAAGCCTAAATAGGGTGAAATAAAAATGTTGGCAAAGACATATCATAGAGGTTATAGGCAGGTGTTTTCCACACAGATTTTGGGAGGGGCCATGCCTTATTCACCAACAAATAAGTTACAAAAGAGAAAAAAAAATTATGGCAAAGGAAGATGTACATGAGGAAGCCATTCATGAGGAGGATGAACTCCATGAGACAGAGACATAATTTTACCTTGTTGATTTAGATGAGGAGCATGATGATGAGGCCTCCAAAATGATTATCAAGTAGAAGGATTCCCAAATTACGGAGCTTTAGACCAACTTATGAGCAGGAAAATGAGCAACTCAAGACCAAGCAGGCCATCATGGAGATTCAGCTTCTCAAGCAAAAAAGAGAAGAAAACAAGGAAAATGAATTGCTTTATGAGGCTTATGAAAGGTATGGTGAAAAAAATGAGGTATAAGAACAAGTGCCAAGAAGAAGACCTAGGACTAGAGGGCTGAAAATATTTCTAGAACTAGAGAGGCAAAAGGAGGTTGAGCTTGCTAATGAGCTCACTTTGAATGAACAGTTTTCCATCATTGTCAATGAGAACCGGGAGAAATGGCTTGAAGGGGCCAGCCAAAATCTTGAGAAGCTCTTGGAGAAGGAAAACAAGGATAATGACATATTTAGAAAGAGGGCCAAACACTACTTCAAGAAAAACCAAATTGCAAGCTCAAAGCTCAAAAAGGCCAAATCAAGGCTTGAAACCCTAACCAAGAAAAATGAAGGGGACAAGCTTCATATTCTTGTTGTGGCATCTCTCATTGCCTAATACACCTCATCAGCATCCCACAACATAAAATTTGAAGAATTTTTGGCAATTTTTGAAAATTTTGGAATTTTTTGTGTTTTTGCCAATTTTGCACAATGGCACTAGCAAAAGCACAGCACCCTATGCGCTACGCTTTTCCTAGGGACCTAAAATCGACAAACTTAAGGTACCATTAGATTTACAAGGAAATTTACAGTCAGTAAAACAACTTTGCAAAGTTTTTTTGGGTCAAAGAGGCAGAAAAAAGGTCAAAAAACACTCAAACAATGACCTTTATGCACTATTTTGGAGGTTGGTGCTGCGCTTTTGACCAATCTTGGGAGAATCCATTTTTGGAGGGTCAAATCAGCACCATTTTTTAAACCAAGCATATATATGGAAACTAGACTAGACAGGATTTCCAGTGAGATATCATGAGCTCAATTTGGACACATGGAACCCCCTCAAAATTGGAGCTGATGATGGCGCTACGCTTTTGACACATTTTCTCAGTTTGTTGATATTTCTCAATTTTCTCAATTTTTTCTAGTTTCACTTGGCAAATTGAGTTTTCATCTATGTAAATCAATTATGTAAATGTAATTATGGTTTTTTACACTTACATAGGGTAAATACATTAGATGAAAACTTTTGTTGATGATGTAATGAATCAGTTTCCAAAAAGTGAGGGATCAGTCAGTTTGACCTCCCTACACTCTAGGTATCAATTCAGTTTTCGGTGGAAATGCTCTTCCACTCAGGGATTTGACCCCTGAGCATGAAAGAATTTGTTTTGTGGTCTACACTATTGTACTTTTTGACTCATTTCCTAGGTTGGATGTTGTTGCATTGATGAGAGACTCTAGTGTAATCAATATTTGGCAGGAAATTAATGAAAATGTTGCAACTATTTCTTTGGGATACTTATGGTATGGAAATTTAGCATTGTTATTCTTATGTCTCATTATGTATGAATGTTTTGTTTCATGATCCATTTCATTTCTATGATATGCTGGTTTTCAATTTTATAAACAAAATACATCTCTCATGCTCTGTTTTGGGAAAATATTCATAGTTTGTTCATTTTCTTCAGTTTAGAAAGAATACATGATTTTCCTTGCCGTTTCTAGCTCCTCACCAGTCTGATCCATCTCACCCTGAAAACCCTAAAGTGTCATGTTTTATACCTACATTTCCCCATTGAATCTATGCAATCCTAATCTTGTTTTCCATGACCTATCCTCTTTGACCTAATCCTCATCCAACAACCCAAAATTCAAACAAACAAAACCCTGTACTCATACCTAGCCTAAAACCCTAATTCATCCAGCTCTGTTGGCTGTGACATTGTGGAGAGAGCCCTCTCCGGTTTGGTAGGGCTAGCTACCAAGCTAAAATATTGGTCTGTGGTTAGCTCTGTTTGGACTCTTTCTCAGCCTTAGATATCCAGTGGAGTAATAACATACTGGTGCCATTGCCAGGGAACGAAATATTTATTTTCCCTGGGTGTACGAAAACAAATCATTGGAATTTAATCCTTTGGATGATAGGGTTATTTTCAGAAAGGATGATTGGATAATTGAAGTGCAAATATTGTAGAGTTGGCTTCGAGAAGATATACTAGAGAAAATCTCGATCCTGATCCAGCTGATCCAGTCAAAGATCTAGAGAAGATTTTCTGGATGCATAGATATCAAACTAAAAATATTCAGTCAGGACCAATCCCATTGGTAAGATCTAATTCAACGTTTACTAAATTACTATCTCTTGAAGATATAACATATGATCTGAAATTTGAATTTTCATTGTTTAGATCTAAGTCTGAAGCCTCTTTATCCGACATAGTCTTCGATCGTTTAAGACTCTCTGAGGTCAAGTCATTATCTGAATTAGATCTTAGTTCTCTGAAACTTGAATAAGATTAGTTTTTTGAAGAGATTAAACCTAAATCAGACCTCATCATCAAAAAATGGATCCAATTCTACCATTAAGAGGCAATACCTATCTTGACTCAACCTCAATCAATTGTAGTTTTTTCATCTGCACCCTCAACCTCATCATTTATACCTGCTACTTCAGTACCTACAACTGCTGTTCCACTGCCTATTCAGCTAACCCCTCCTATTATTAATACAACACTTCACTCAACAAGAATCATGGTTAGATTTTCTCCACTTATCTTATCTGCTCAATTGAATGATTTACCTCATGGTTATGGCCAAAGATTCCCCCTGTTTGATGAAAATTCTACCATATATAAAAAAAAAAACACATTTTCAAGGTCATTGACTTCATAGACTTGGAGGAAGTTGATGTTGATAATGAAAAAATGAGTATTATAGCCCAGAGTTTCTATGGAGATGTCAAATTTTGGTTTATATACTTAACTGCTAATTCCATTGCCACTCCAGACCAGCTGGTTGATGCATTTGTAGCCCGATGGGAGGTAAAGAAAAACCATTTACAATTGCTTTTTGAGTATGAGAACATAAATATAAATCCTAATGAATCATTCCAAGATTTCAATACTTGCTTCAGTAGAATTTTAAATTCAATTCCCTTTGAGATCAAGCCTCCTCCAGGCTTAGCTCTCATACATTATCCAGATGCATTTTATCCCGACATGGCCTACCAAATAAGGGAAAGAAATCCAACTACATTGGAAGATATGAAAAATAACACGATCAACATTGAAGAAAATTTGCTAATGAAAAGAGATAGAACTAGAATATAGGAAATTCACCATTAAAGATGAACTATCCACCTCATCTTACGATACTAAGATGGACACATTGATAAGAACTATAGAAAGGATGGTTGATGGTATTTCCATCACTAAGAGACAACTCCGAGGCCTATAAATCCTAATGACAGGCCAAAAACAACCTTAAGTTAAGGATGAAGTAGAGAGAACGATGTGCTCCCGAACAACCAAGAAAACAATAGCAAATCGTAGACACATCTGTAGTAGAACTATGCTCAAGGAGAAGAAGAAGATGAAGACACAATTGTTGAGGAAAATATTGTTTTCAAAGCTAATGGTTTTCCCATTTTTTTACAAAAGATGAAGAGTATTTTGAAAATAAAAATGAGCTCATGGATGAAGATTTTATCCTGCCAATGATCATGAATCGTAGATAAGGATCAACTCGATCATCGTGATACTTGAATGTTTATAGTTCAAAATAGGCAAATTGTCATTGAGGATCATATATGTGTCGGTTAATCCCATTCAGAAGAGAGTATATCAGCAGAAAGATACTCAAAGAAGGTAGAATCCTCTGAGTAATTAAAGTCAGGGAAAAGAGCCTGTAGTCACAAATTAGAACAAAGTAAATCAGCCATCCACAATTTCAGCAAATAAGGAAAAGGATAGTTAGAAGAAAGAAGCTCCATCAAAGGACGATGCTAGACAACGAGACATTGTCATTAAAGAGTTAGAAAAAACAACTCCCTTCGGCCTAGAAACTGAAATTTCAAAATTAAAAGTGTTTATTCCTGTAACCAAGCTTGTTAAGAATAACCAATATAAGTCCCACATTTCCAAGATTCTAAAGTAGATCCTTTGTCCGACATGGTAAATGTCGAAGATGATCAACCAAAACTCATTTTTGGTCCTGCTATTGATAGTCAGTTAGAAGATAGCGAGGCTCCTCCTTTCTACTTGAGTCTAAGAATCCACCAATGCATTTTACACAATTCCATGTTAGACTCCAGAGCCTCTCATAATCTAATGCCAAGAACCATTATGGAAAATTTGGGCCTTGAAATCACTCATCCTTACCATGACTTATACTCCTTAGATTTAGGTAGAGTCCGTTGTATTAGCCTTATTAAATATTTGGTAGTATCCATAGAGTATATTCTGGAAAAGAATGTTCTAATGGATGTGGTGGTAGCTGACATACTGCCACGGTTTGGCATGTTTCTGTCAAGATCTTGGGGGGGGGAATCGAGAGGCACATTGCAATTATACTTTTCTTATGCAACTATCCCTGTTTTCGGACAATTGAGAAAAATGTGCTGTGAAAAAAAGATGAAATGTATGATCATAAGAAAAGAAAAACCCAACAATCATCCGATAAATGATGTACATACATATTTAGAGTCATTCTTTATTTAATGATAGCAGCTTAAATGATGTATATAGTCAGCTTGTAGATGTACAAGATGTTCCAGAGATTTATAATTGCATCAGAGAAGTTATAAAAAAAGGAAAAAGATAATCTGTTGAGCTCATCAGAACAACCATCAAATGAAGCAGAGAAAAATTCAGAAAAGGCATTAGATAAAGTGGAAGAAAGTCTGAAAAAGCATGAAGAAACAGTGCAGAAAGTTGAGCCAAAATAGAAATCAGAGTTTCAACACTTGGAGGATGAAAATGGTCTATGGTCCATGGAATTTGATAGTTCCCTAGGGAAATATGGCGCAGGCATTGGAAATTGGGTACGCAACCCTTTTCATCAACAGAATAAGGTCCCTACAAATGTTAGATTGTGCTCTTATAAGTTAGCTTTTGATTGCACTAACAATGAGGTGGAGTATGAAGCACTGATTACTGGCCTAAAGATCTTGCATAAATTGGGAGCAAGAAGGATTTATTTTTATGGTGATTCAGAACTTGTGATCAAACAAGTTAAAAGTAAATATCAAGCTAATCATCCTCGAATGAGACAATATAGGAATTTTGTACTAGATATTTTGAAGATGTTTCAAGAGTGTATACTTAGAGTTGTGCCAAGGAATCAAAATCTCATGGCACATTCATTGGCTACAATTGCAAGCAATTTTAAGATCCCCTTCTATTCAAAAGGGAATTTTGAGATTCATGTGAAATAACGGCCCATTATTCCCAATAACTTGCGGTATTGGAAAGTTGTCTAGGATGATAAGTAGGTAAACAAATTTCTCCAAGGTGAGGCATAATTTGAGAATTGTTCCATAGATGAAATTTTTGATAAATATGACCAGGATATAGAAGAAACTCAAAAGGATATACTACAGCTGAAAGACAACAATATTCCAAAAGGTCTCATACCTTTGGAAGAATTGTTTAACCAAGATGACGTAGCAAGGAATCCTACATTGGTGACTATGGAAAGGGTGTTGAAGATGTAAACACTGGGACAACAGGAAAATCAAAGATGGTTAAAATATCCAAGTCCTTAATTCTCGAGGTAAAGGCTAAATATGTTAAATTAATTTCTGAATTTTCTGATGTTTTTGCATGGGAATATGAAGATTTAAAGGTGTATGACAAGAACATCATTCAACACACTATTTTGATTAAGTTCAATCAAAAACCCTTTCAGAAAAAGCTGAGAAGGATCAATCCCATATTGTTGCCATCAATTGAAAAAGAGATAAAAAGACTTTTCAAGTTCGATGTTATTTTCCCTATCAGATTCTCCGATTGGATTTTGAATTTGGCCCCAGTAAGAAAGGAGATTGGATAAATCCGACTCTACATAGATTTCAGGAACTTGAACAAAGTGTCCCTCAAGGACAACTATCCACTTCTGAAAGTGGATCACATCCTTCAAAGAGTTGTCGGTTCTTCACGGATGTCACTCTTGGATGGTTATTCAGGATACAACCAAATTTTAGTGCACGAGGATGATCAGGACAAGACAACATTTACTACACCTTGGGGCACATTCAAATATGTAAATATTCCATTTGGTTTGAAAAATGCAGGAGCCACATTTCATCGGGACATGGACATAACATTCGCCAATGAAAAAGATGTTTTCTTGGTTGTTTATTTAGATGACTTGACAGTGTTTTCACATTCTGATGATGAACATTTGCACCATTTAAGAATATTTTTTGATAGATGCAGGAAGTTCGGAATCTATCTCAACCCAAAGAAAATCCTTTTTTCCATGGAGGAGGGAAAACTTCTCGGTCACATCATCTCCAAGGATGGGATCTGGATTGACCCTTCCCGTGTTCAAGCAATTCAACAAATTGATTTCCCTCGCAGCAAAAAGGAAATACAAGCATTCAATGGTAAGATGAATTTCTTACGTAGATTCATTCCTAATTTGGCCAAGCATATTATAGAATTGACAAATATGTTGAAGAAAGATAATGATGTGAAGTGGTCTGAAGATGCCCGGAAATCCTTCAACTCAGTAAATTTTTCCTTGACTACTACCCCTATTTTGATAAGTCCTGATTATACTATTGATTTCATAATATTCCCATTTTCTTCTGAGCACACCATGGTAGTAGTCTTGATGCAGAAAAGGGATAAAACAGAGATACCAATTGCACTTTTCAGTTGCAATATCAAAGATGCAACCCTTCAGTACAACATCCTAGAGAAACAAGCTTTGGATTTGGTTAAAGTGCTGAAAGATTTCAGATTTTACAATTACATTCACATACTCTTTCCTGTGTACCTAATGCAGCTATAAAATAAGTTCTCATGCAGACAAACCCAGAAGGTAGGAGAGGGAGATGGATAGCAACATTACTATAATATGACCTTGAGATCAAGCCCACCAAACTGATCAAAGGTCAAGGCTTAGCCAAGCTCATGGCTGAGTCAAACTTGCATGCTATAGACATCAACCTGATTTCAGCCTTGTTCGATAACGAAGAAGAAGTGAATCTCATTCAAGTATCTGATATCTTTTTGTCATCTCCATGATATTCTGATATTTTTTATGTTTTTCAACACCTAAACCATCCTCAAGGCATAAATAAAATTCAACGCAGGTCATTGACGCTCAAAGATTCTAAGTATTGCATTTGGATAATGAAATTTACTAGAAGGATCCCGAAGGTGTGTTGCTGAATTGTTTTGTCGAATAAGAATCTAAGGAAGTGATGAATCACTTCTAGAAAGGATACTGTGGGGGGCACCTATATTGGAAGACCATGACCAATAAAATATTGAGAGCGGGATATTATTGGCAGACACTCTTTGCAGATGTCTACAAAACAGTAATGAGTTTCCATGAATGTCAAGTTTTTCAGGGCAAGAGAAAGCTTTTCCCATTACCTCTTCAACCTATTTTAGTACATGCACCATTTCAGCAGTGGGGCCTAGATTTCAGAGGCAAGATTCACCCAGCATCATCTGCACAACACAAGTGGATATTGACAGCCACAGATTACTTTACAAAGTGGATCGAAGCGATCCCAACCAGGAAAGCAACAGATTTTGTCATCATTCAGTTTTCGAAACTAATATTTTGTCCCGTTTTTGTTGTCCTACTAATATTATCACAGATAACATGGTAGCATTCAATTCTAAGAAGATGACTGAGTTTTGTGACAGATATAACATTAATTTGGGACACTCTACAACCTATTACCCGCAAGGTAATGGATTGGCAGAGTCCTCTAATAAATCCTTGATCAGTATCATGAAGAAAATGTTAGAGTCAAATAAAAAGAATTGGCATAAGAAGTTGATCAATGCATTGTGGGAAAACCGGGTGAGTAGTAAGAATTCTATTGGCATGTCCCCTTTTCAAGTTGTGTATGGTGTCAATATTGTGTTTCCTTCATCATTAGTAGTCCCAGTAATTAAATTGTTGCAAGAAACAGGGACTGAGGAAAATGACATACAACAATAGATTAATCAAATGATACACCTTCAGCAAACAAGAGATGAAGTATTTCAGAATAATTCAAAACTCCATGACAAGATAAAGAAGATCTATGATCAGAAAACAAATGAAGGCAACTTCAAGGTTGGAGATGTAGTACTCTGCTGGGATGCCAGAAATGAGGATAAGAGTAAGCATGGAAAATTTGAGAATTTATGGAAAGGGCCATATTAAATTTCTGATTTTCGGGGACAAAAATCTTATTTTCTTGAAGAGATGAATGGACAAGATTGTTTAGGAGGACTAGTCAATGGTAGGCTCCTTAAGAACAATATTTTCTGAAGCACATTTTTCAATCAGTTTTCCATTTCACTGTAAATATCAGTTACAATTTCTACAAGTGTGAATTAGAGATCACTGGAGTTTGGAGCCCAAAGTGAAGGCCATGGAGCTTCACTAATTTTCTGCCATTTTCAAAGTTCATTTTTCAATCAAGTAAATCAGTATTGAGTCAATTTTCTGTCATTTGAGTTTGTCTTGAGTCAGTTTATTTCTTTTGAGTTATCAGTTTTTAA
Source organism: Pinus albicaulis (assembly GCA_034641835.2). Lineage (NCBI taxonomy): Eukaryota > Viridiplantae > Streptophyta > Pinopsida > Pinales > Pinaceae > Pinus > Pinus albicaulis. The sequence goes on from CM076584.1 coordinate 914,436,578, forward strand.
TCATGTTTATTAGTTTGATTTTTTGACCTTATTGGCCCAAATGAATAGGATTTCTGGTCTACAGTGTTCTTGACACCTCTTTCAAATCTATCATCCATAATAAGGCCAATATTAGTTTCATTATTTTCATTCTGCCATCAGTGATCAAAAATCCTCTTTTCATATCATTTTAAAGTTCCCACTCAAATTTTTTTTATCATTCCACTAGGTCATGCAAAAAATTGGTCACTGATGGTATCCCTAGTCCAAAAAACATCACTCTTCCTCAAATTTGATTACTTACTGGCATAGTTTCATACCTTGCTGATTGTACACCATCCATAAAGTCAATATCAATCATGTCATCTTGAAATTCAGTCCTTCAAGGTCTCATTAGGTCTTTTAGGGTTTTTCATGGTTTCATTAGGTCTTTAGGGTTTCCAAGGTCAAATAAAACTTCATTTCCACTGCATAAGACAAGCAAGTAAAGGGTGATCCAATAAAAATCTCTTCATCATATGAAGATTATTTGTGAAGAAAAATTCTTGTTTTAGCATGTAATTTTGGTTTTCAAATGTAATTTTTAATTTTATTATGTAATTTTATGTCATTCAAATGTAATAAATTCATGATTCCAAAGTTGCTAACTCAGAGTTCCAACATACCAAAGCATCAAAAATGTCAAATAAAAGAGTTCTCAAAGTCATTAGATGATCAATTTATCAAAGGAAAATTCAAGTACAAAGGTAAAAATTCAGATTTTAAAGTGAAAGCGAAGAAATAAAAAGTGGGTCCCAAGGCCCAATTCATTCAAATCATAAAGTATAAACACCACCAAGACATCACAAAGGATCTCATTTGTCATTTCATCCATTGAGCTTGCACTCCCATAGCTGGAAAAGTTGATTTTAAGGGTCAGAGGCTAAGTTTTTCACCGGCGCTGCACTTTCATAGGGTGGCGTTGTGCTTAGAGAAGTGGCATTGTGATTAGAGCAGGCAACGTTGTGCTTATTCTCCACTGGCACTACACTTCTGGGCAAGGCGTTGCGCTTTTTCCTTATCCGCTTTCCTTTTGCTTAGTGACCCCTCGAGGAATCAAAACTCAACAAAACACCTCCAAATTCTCTCAAACTTTTAGCGAGTTCTTGTTACACACTTTGACAAGTAAGTACAACAGAAATTTTTCCTCTTTTCACTCCTAAAGAAATATTTCATAGCGTTTTTGTTTCTTAAGAAAAAATTGGCATTTTTCCTAAGAGAAACCCTTAGTTCTACTCATAATTCCCAAATTGATTCCCTAATACCCTACATATCCTTCCCACACATCTAAAAACCATATCCCTGCCCTTACACTATCATTCCCAAATCCATAAGTCCCTTTTCCTAAAAACCCTAAGCCCTAGGCTTCTACATTCCTAGGCAGCCCTTCCCTAAATCTATAATTAAATTATCATTTAAAAATCCCTTGATATTTTGACCTCCCATCACCTCCCATTGTTCCCTAATCCCTTCCCCAATCTCCCTAAATTTTCATAGAGCTATCCCTATTCCCTAGACCCATCTTCACTCCCCATTCCCATCTACCTTATCCCTAGGGTTTCTAGGCCACCAAAACACTATGGAGGAAGACAGAGACTATGTGGAAGAGGATGAGAGAGTGGTGTCTTAGTATGAGTAATTTAGTTGGACTGCTTTTCTTTATTTTGTTAAAAAAATAAGTCTCATTGACATACTTTCATGGTACCCTTTCACATGCCTTCGTGAAAAATGCCCACTATTAAGTGTTTGGAAGAGGTCCTTTGTTTTCCTAAAACTAAGGATTATGAATGAAACCTTGATTCAAAATTTTTTAACTCTGCTACCTTAGTAATATCATCTATTCTAGAAAGAGTTCCTTGGGTTTAGGAATGTTTAAATTGTAACTATGGTCAGTATTCATAATGAGTGATTTGTCATTGATGTATTTTTTTAAGCATGTTCTTCATGCTAGATTCAAAAGAATTCATATGAATCAAAGAAAAATAATTATTATCATGTCCCACTTGGACATTTAAAAGAAAGAAAATAGAATTTTATAGTATATTTATGTCTCTCCAAAATACCTAGGTCGACCGTCCAATAAGTAATGTTACCTTTCTTATGGAGACACACATTCGTTCTTGTATCCCTCCGAAAGACACCTCACTCGAAGATCATAAATTTGTGGAAGCATACAAAATCTAAGGCTACACATCTCTATGGAACATTGTGAAATATTAGATTACATAGATCTACAAAAAGAAAGAAAAAATATGAGGCTACATATCTATGTAGAAGACAATAACGTGTGAGGAAGTATCTTTGTTGAACTATATGAAGTTTTGAAACTCCCATTATGAAGTATAACATGTAACATGATCTGAAGGAGAAGAATAAATTCAGCCCTTATGTAAGAGTGAAATAGACCTGTTTACAGACCTAAGTGAGGATAATTTGAGGCACCTTATTCTGGAAGACTTGGAGGGTTGACTTGGAATTTGGAGAATTATCATCTAGTTACTATTGGTCAGTTTGTTTATGATGTGAATTTGTCTTTTTTTTTAATTCTTAAATTGACAATTGCTTGATGAATAATAAAGAAAATATAAAAAGGAATAATAATATCTTCACAAGTAATTACCATGATTAGAAATTCTAGCTTGCACTCGAATTTCAACATGGTATCAAAACTATTTTTGAAGAAAATTCAGTGAAAATGTTTGAATTATTTTGTGGAAATAAATCTGACTTTTATATGTGAAGGATAGACTATAAATATGAAGTTTTAAAGATCTAAATGTTTGAATGTATTCAATGAAGTATACAAGCGTTAGCATCAAGCAAATAATTCTATATTTCTCTCCCCTTGAAGTATGTACCAATTCATGGCTCCTATGGAAATATTTTGAGTTTCGTCACTCTTTGAAAAGGTCCAAAGATATACTCCTTATCAATTTTTTCTTGTTATATGAATTCAATTACTAGGCCTAGACTTATAAAGATACTCCAAGCATCTTTTTTACTGGTATGAGATCCTACTTGTTCGAGATCTCTTGTCTCTTGAATATAGTCTCTAGGAAAAGCTCTAGAGGTATATTATAAGCCTGTTGTTTTGTGTTCTAAGCCTGTAACTAGTTTGAGATCTAAGTCACCTCAAGTTTGTATCTAGTCTGAGATCCAAGCCACTTCAGAATTGTGATTTTGTCATAGTTTTGTGCTTCCACATATATGTATCCTATCAAAAGTCTAAGCCTAAGAGGGGATAGATTCAATATTTGTTTCTTTGATATGGTGAGAGGATCAACCTCTCGTTTGTGATATTGTTGGAAAAAATTGTTAATAAGACCTTAGCACTTGTGGAATCCATCTTGTTTTTTTTCAGTATTTTTTGTATTGATTTCTTGTTTAAATATCTCTTTAATGATCAGATCTAATCACCTCTCTTGAAATAAAAGTTAGGTACATCCATGGCATTTGAACTATAGTGGTATTGTTGTGAGAAGTATCTGAATATATTTATCTTTGAAGAAATTTTTTTGTGGCACAAATACGTGAAGGTTACAGATCTATGATGTGACCATACATAATAGAAGGATGAAATATATATTACAAAGAGTCGGCCTATTGTAAACAACTTGAAAAAATTATTGGTTTGGTTTGGCCTGAGATCTAAGTTACAATACAACTTGAAGTGAGGCATATATTTATTGTCAAAGTAGCAATTATTTTGAACCTCAGTTATGACATGGTTTAAGGAGGAATTCATTCTTTGATAAACTGATATGGAAAAGAGAACTAACATTGTAACTCATGACCTATGATCCTGATATAATGAAAAGAGGTTGAGTTCCTCTTAGAAGTAAAATATAAAAACTATAGTGTTATAATACAAGGATATTGGATTATTATTTTTAAGTCACTAAAGGGGTTTGAACTTCTAAATTATTGATGTCAAAGTATCTTCTATATTGAGATCTACCATGATGAAATACAATGATTCTAAGAAGCCAAGTTGATTTAATTGATAAATTCAAGTTTGAATATATATTAATTGGTGACATAAAATAATATAGGGTCTTGGAATTTGGGAACTTGGAGATTAAGAATCTATGGTTTACAAAACCTAGCAAGTTGAGAAGAGACAACAACAGGTGTTTTGGTCTATAAACCCTAGTGAGAGTTGGAACAAGAAAGGTCTAGGTTTTTTATTGTAGGAATGATAGTTTCCACTATGAAATAATAAGACCTATCTCTTAGAAAATAAAAAATATCATCATGCTAATACTTATGAAAAGGATGATGAAGCTGCAAGATGAATGCAAATTCAAAAGGATCTAACTTTTCTCAAAATATGAGTATTATATAACTTTCCTCTTTGATTAAGGTTATTGTTATTAGTTTCTAGTTAGTTTCTTGTTTATGTTTCCTTTGCTTGGTTGTAATAATTCTTTCATATCGTCATTCCAAGACAGCGGCTAATACTTCCTTGGTATTGACAGCAGATGGAAGAACTGAAAGAATGAAACAAAGCATGAGGACTTTCCTAATGTGTTGTTGGGATAATAAATTACTGAGAGGTGGGGTGAATCAGTAATAGTGAGGTTACTAAAATTTGTTTTGAATTACTATATTTACTCTGAATTATTCTAGTCATTTGTAAGAGCATTCAGACTAAAATATAAATGTGAAGTAAAGCAAACTATTCACATGAGCACACAATTCATCAATTAAGAAACGCACACATATTGACATAGGTATTTTTTACATGGAAACCCAAAGGGAGAAAAAAACCAATCTGTTTGTTATTATGGTGTAAATTAAGCATCTGCTTTATTACATCAAGTTATTTGTGAGAACCCACTCACAGGAGACTCCAACCCCCTTCAGATAACAAGCCACCACTTTCCAATAGGAACCAACCTCTTATGAATGCATACCACTACCCTCTCTAGCCATTATTCTACTTTTCATACAATTTTCATAATGAAAACAAAGCGTAATACATTTACTTAGGAATATAAACCTGATCAACTACAATACCGGCTCCTTCCCTTCAGCTTTGGAGCTCCACTCCTCAACAAGCTATAGTCTTAACCATCTTCTCTTTTGTTAACACAATTAAGTCTCATAACTTGACCCTCTGCACTTCACTCACTTAGACTCAACACAACTGTTGCATCCCCCACATTTCTCAAAGGAAAATATGAGTTTAATTCCTCTCCTGCACAAAAGTCGATGTTATTTTTTTTGTCCTCCGATAATCTCTTTTGTCTCTATTTCTCAATACACAATCTCATGCTACAGCATGGATCTACCTAGTGTTGTCCCATAAAAACTATAAGGAGCCTGCAACTACAATAAGAGGAATGGGTACATGTGAATTTTCCATACTTGAGAATTTAATCCTAGTATATCCTACTAACTCAATAAGTACCTTTATTGAATTCAGCTTGCGTAGTTAACTTGGACCTCCATTCCTCTTAAATGCCCACAGAGCACAAAATGTACTTTAGGTATGTCTCTTTTTCTTTCTCTAGTTGTATCACACCATCAGAGCTCATAAACTCACCGATCTGGTGTCCTTGAGCCATATTCCACATTAAATTTATTTTGGCATGCAAATGAGATATAGGGAGTCTTGTTTCAGTGGTTTCCATTAATAAAATTACACCAACCTCTTGATGCACATTTACTTTAGCTTCCAACCCATTCGTCCTCGGTATAATGTGCTCTTGAGTTCCCAACACATCCATGACTATGAAACACTACCAAGTATGGAACATAGCCCAAAGAGTTGTTGACTCATTTATAACACAACGTAAAGCATTTTTGAGATGGATCATGGATGCCCTTGTGCCTATATATTTTCTCTAAGTGTAATTTCATAATACTTACAAGCTTTCGTGTTTCCAAGCACTAGCCCACTAGAGTGCACCACTTCCAATGTTTGTTAGTCACCCTTATCACTTTAAATGCTTGCCCACAATTCTTTTCTCCATTCATAGCTTGAAGGCCCTTGGTCACCACAACATGTCAAATCCTCCCAAAACCAAGTCTTGGGTGTATCTATAGATATTTGATAGACTGTCAAATGTCAAAAATAATCTTGATCACTTGTATATGTTTTCTAGCATAAAATCTCGACGCTTTGTCCTCCTTTTGTTTTATTCCCTATGGACTTCCGCACTTTCGGGTACTGCTCCTGCTACCTCAAGTTGATGGCATCCCATAACCCTTTTTAAATAAACCTCTAGGATTCCCGCTACCCTGACTCAATGCAATCCCATAACATTTTTAAATAAGTTTCAAGGATTTTTGGGTTCTGGGCACTACTACTAAGGGCTTCAAAGTCCTTACTTTTCCTAATCATAACTTTTGATTATGTTGACAGTGTTGGATCTGCTAACATTCAAGTGGTCTCTTGCATATGCAATCCCAGATAGACCTCACACCATTTGGGATGAGAGCCCCATATGGAATACGTCTCGGCAAATCGTTTACTTAAATATCTACCTTAGATTTAGCTATCAACAAGAGACAAAATCACATGTGTTCCTTTGAAAAGCAAGCTAGTGTGTCTCATAAAATTTTGGTTGCAAGTGCATCAAGGTTCTTCTACCACAGGGAGGAGAGAAATTGATCCTCTAAAAGAGGGGTAATATTACCACCCTATTAAAATATGCACATGAACAAGAATTTTTCATTAAAAATCCACTGGAATAGTCCACAAACGCATGACGATCGTAACAATAATTATAGCATGTTCTCAATAAGATACGCTAAAATAACTGAAATAGTTCAACTATATTATAATTGGTGAAAGAAAACACAAACCATAAACATTCATAGAATAGTATTATAAAAATTCATAATCCATGTATGAAAATTTGTGGCCCTTAGGCTTCAATTATTAAGTAAAAATCCCAAAATGCATTAATACAACGAACATCACTTGCTCCAATAGTGGAGAGTTGGAGCAACTACTTGCTCCCCAAAAGTACTAACTTATCTCTCTGATGCCTTATGGGATAATCCAAGGCTAAAATTCCTTTACATGAGAAATGAGGACCTATTTATAGCTTGAGGAGTGACCTTTCATATCCAAATGACTCTTGACAATTTTTCTTCTAGTGACCTTTGGACTTCTAAAAATTTTTTAAGTTCCAAATGACTTTTAGAAATACATATGGACTTTGGTATTACATGTCCTTTGTACTTCCATAACTCTTGAGTTCACACATGACTCTTGTACTTCTACTTATTTGTATTATAAAATGATTTAAAATGATACATCTTTGGTTTCCATGTCACCATATGATGAAACTAGACATGTCACTATTATGGATGGATGGAATATTACAATGACTGATGACATGGATCTTCCTCTATGGTGACATGGCTACCACTATATTTGTTCTTTATCATCATCTTCTCAAGGTGCTTTCACCCTCCAAAGGGTATTCAAAATTTGGAGTTGTCATGGTGCTTTTATCATCAAGCTTCATGTGTGTTCTTGGTCCTTCTTACACTTCCTTTATTCATCCTCTTTTCCCAATCTTACTTGCGTGTTCTTTCCATAGGTTCTTGGAATATTTTTTTTCTGCAATCACTCATGATGAGAAACTATCAGTCTAAAAATATCCTGCTCTACCATGTTTTATGCATATTTTCTTGTTCACGCCCATTTGGTTCATTTAAAATGGTCAAAGGAGCTTTAGAGCCCAAGGGAACACTCTGAAAGGCTAAATGATGGAGGAGAAGGAGCTTCGAGGCTTCAGGATGCACTCATGCGCCCTAAGGAAGTTGGTAATCAAGGCAGGGCACATGTTGCAAGTTTGAAGGATGAAGAGAAATATTCAGGCTTCTCAAGTACGTTGTGTGCCCAAGGGAAAGAGGGAGGGTGTAGGGCACACTCCCGAAGGTTGAAGGTTGAGGCTTAGTGTATTTGAGGTGTGTTCATGCACCTAGGACGCCTTAGGAAAGGCGTAGAGCATACTCTTGAAGGTTGAAGGCTCAGTCTTCATTCCTTCAGGGCACGATAATGTGATCAAAGAGTGCAGGAGGGTGCATTGTGCATAAGGGAAGGTTGAAAGGCTAAGCTTAAGGTCTTCAGGATGTGTTAGTGCGCTAAAGGATGGTGCACTTCCTCGAGTCAAAGGAGTGTGCTTAAGGGAGACTTAGTGAATTGAGGGCACATTTCAGAGCAGGAAAGGGGCTTTGTGCTTTCGGAATGCACCCAGCTGTATGGGAGGGATCAGGGCACACTTATAAACAGCGAATGATCACCCATCAAGGCTTCAAAATGTGATAATGTGCTCTTAGCCTTGATGGGGCTCATTTGGAACCGAAAATTTTCTAAGTATAGATGATCGATCGAGGGGTGGCCAAGATGAGTTATAGTCACAAAACCACGTGTGAAACATACTAACTCATCGAGAAAATGTATACAAGATTGATCAACTATGAATATAAATCAAAGTTCCACTTTAGGCACATTCCCCTACTATAAAAAATGAAGTGTGTGCAACTGTGACCCGAAAGTGTCGTTTTAAAACAAGAAAGGCATTGTGACCATTAAACACATATAAAGATGTTCTAATTGATGAGAGGACACTTGAGAAGGCTCAATAACACTCAATACATATGAAACCATACAAAACAACACTTTCCGACAGAGGTGACACATGATGTGACCATGAAGTAAGCTCCAAAATTTGAATGTAGTGAAACTTTGGAGGGTGTTGTGGCAACGAAAACACTTGGAAACACACTGGGTGAACTTCAACTTCTTTTTCTGGAAATTGTCTTTTGGTTCAAGTTCTGACCTTCAGGAAGTATTGATTGCCCCAATTTCCCTTTTTTCGACCTGGTTTCACACATATCATCTTCTCAATTCTCTTCTTGGTTGAACTCACACAAAGATACACCGTATCACAATTGGTTCAATTTAGGAAATGGTAATGTGTGTGACAAGTTTATGAAATTCAGAGTATAGAGTTTCATCTCTAGTGTTGCTCCACTGCTAGCAGGCCTGTACAGTACCCTGGAGGAGTCACTTCAGGAGCACAAGCATTTCTTCACTCCCATCAAGTCTGGATAGTACCCCGGTGAAGTCACTTGCTTCACCTCCCTGTGTAGGAAGCCTTTCTCTTCTTTTTCCCCTTTATTTATTCAATTTAGTAGAACTATGCATTGGGACATTATTTTCAATGGGCAGAAGTGGGATCCCAAATTATTGAGATAAAATGAGGTCTCCCCTTTAGAGAAGTATTTTTAAGACCTCTGATTTAGGTTTTCTCACTTTATATTTTCCTCTTATCCCTTCTCTTCTAGGTTGGACGAGCATTAACACACAAGTAGACATAGACCAAGATGAGTAGTTTTGATGCTAGTGTAAGCATAGATCTAGTATGTTCCCCCAAGCTTCTCTTATTGGATGAATCGTACTATCCATCTGGACTTACCTCAACCTACAACACTTTCCCAAAGAAAGAAGTAGAATAATCAGGAATCCAAGCATTGAAATTGTCACACTTCTCTTTGATTACACTCAAAAGTATTTGGGCCATGCATTTTCCACATAGGTCTTATTTATATACAATGACTTACACTGAGACATGGCACGACATGATTCGAAAAAAGTTATACAACTGACTCAGACAAAAGAAAATAAAATGAAAAACAATATGTATAGGAAGTATGACTCATAGATGCTATTGAAAATAATGTTTTATGTCTTTGCCATTTACAGGTACAGGGTAAATCCTCCCATATAAGGATTTGATCTTGAAAGCATTGTAGTCAATTTTCTCTTCAATGGTGAATGCCCCAATCCACAGTGGCTGGAACTTTGTATTTTTACCTTTTTCCTCATGGGTTTTATCCCATCTTAAGACTAGGTCACCCACATCAAAGCTCTTTGTCCCTACAGATTTTCTATCAAAAAAACGCTTTATATGGTTCTTATGAATGGAAAATTAGTCCTTGGATTTGAGCCGCTCTTCCTTGAGTTTTAGTAAAGTGTCTATCATGTTCTGAACCAGTAGGAAAGATTTACCTTGTGACTCCTAAGAGAGTTTCAAGGTTGGGAGGTACGGGTTTAGAGGCAAGATAACTTCTTTACCATACTCCAGAAACTATGGTGAGGTCTTCAGGGAAGATTTGGGAGTAACACGGTTGACCCATATTGCATAAGTCAAACCAATATTCCAACTCTTCTTTTCAAAGAGGATGGTCTTCTTGATAATGCGAATAATCTTTTTATTTGTAGATTCAACTAGACCATTTCCTTGGGGATAATAATTAGATGCATGTCTGAGCACAATCCCATTTTCCAATGCTAACTCATAAAGTTTTAATGATGAAAAGTAAGTTGCATTACCAAAGACAAGTGACATAGGAACACCAAACCTGGTGATGATATTCTGTTGTATAAAGTAAATGACTTCATGTTCATTTACTTGTCTAAGTATAACTACTTCTCAAAAATGGGTGAAAAATTTTGTTGTTGTGAGGATATACCAGTCTTTCTTTGATGAATTGGGATAATTTCTCTGATAACATCAAGGCCCCACTATTGGAAAGGTTCTTCGACTACTACTGGGAGCAGTGGATTAGATGACCTTTGATTGCGACTAGTGCATTTATGAAAAACCTGGTACTTGCAGACATATGCATGAGCATCCTTAAAAAGAGTAGGCCAGTATTAACCAGCCCTCATGACATTGTGCATTGTGGTGTCATTTTCATAGTGGCCACCTGTCGGTCCATCTTGTAAATCCTTCAAAACATTCTATGTATCTTGCAGCTCAAGGAACCTTAATAGAGCTCCATTATGGTGCTTCCGAAAAATCACCCACGGACCGATTGATATGATAGATATTTTAAGTGGATTTTTCTCTTCTTTTTACTTGATAAGTGTGAGGGAAAGGTGCCATGTTCCATAAACTATTATATCTCTACATATCAAGGCATTGTGGATGTGGAATTAGGAATGAGATCAATATTGTATATTACAATTTCCTACTCCCATCCTTATAACTATTGTTCTAGAGCATCCTTTACTTCGACTGCTAGTCTGCATTGTCCATGACCCTTTATAGTATGAACTAGTTTGAATTCTAAATCATATTATTGAAGGCATGTTACTTAGTTAGCTCTTTTCTCACCCAGTTCATGTTGCACAAGCAAATTTCTTACTGTTGGGTGAGGTACAAACACAATCGTGTGAGCTTTCAATAAGTAGGGCCTAAAATACTTAACTATCTTTTACACTGCATATGATTGTTTATGAATGGCGAGGTAATTTAATTCTATCCCTTATACACTTGCACTCATAAAAGAGATAGGTCGCTCATTTCCTTCATCGTCCTTTTGAATTAACACAACAACAATCAATATATCTGAAGCAAATGTATAAAGCAGGAATATTTTCCATAGCTTGTACTAAAAAGTGTGGGTGCATCAACAATATCTTGTTTAATCTAAGAAAAAGTGCCTTTCTCCCATTTTTCCCACTTATATATTACATCTTTCTTGACCATCTCTTGTATAGGTTCGACTATTTGTGCGTAATCTGAGATGAATTTTCTAAGGAAATTGATTTTCCCTAAGATAGACTACATGGCTTTCTTATTCATTGGGAATGGGATCTATGTTATATCCTTGACCATCTCGAGGTCACTCTTCATACCCCTTTTTACTATGATGTGCTCTAACAAGATTCCTTCGGACACACCAAAGATGCTCTTCTTGGGATTCAAAGAAATCCCATACTTCTGACACCGCTCGAATATCTGCTTTAGGTGACATACATGATCCAACCTTTTCTTTGAAAATACTACGATATCATCTAAGTAGACAACAACACTCTAACCTATAATTCTAAAAAAGGCGATGTCCATCTCTCTTTGAAATTTTGCGCTAGTATTGATTAGCCCAAATGACATTATTTTGAAAGCAAACATACCCCATTTAGTTCAGAATGTAATTTTCAATCTATCTAGCTCTGCTACTAGTACTTGATTATAAACTGAAAATCCATATATTAGTGAAAACATTCTATACCTAGATATTATCTAGAGTCTCTGCTCCATGAATGGAACTTAATATTTGTCTTTATTAGAATCCTAGTTGATATTTTGAAAATCAACACATAGGCATATTTCACCGGAATTATTTCTTACTAGGACCAAGTTAGACACCCACATGGAATGTCTGACTTTGAAAATGATCTGGGCATCCAAAAAATTTCCCAATTCCTTCTGAATAAGGAGCTCTAGTTTCAGATTAACTTTTTGTAGTTTATGCTAGAATAATTTCACCCCTTATTTTATAGGAATCACGTGTTGGATGATGCGGGTATCATAATTCTTTAAATCGGTGTATGTCCAAGAGAACACATCCCAATATTGCTTGAATAAATGAATAGATGCTTGCTACTCATGCGAGGAACAATAGGTACCAATATTAACATACTTTAGTTCTGATGGGGTTCCCAGATTGACTTGTTGAGATTCCATATTTTAACTCCGAGTATTTTTGTTTGTTGGCCCTCTAAACTGATTTTTCAAGTCATATAGTTTCTCCAGGGACACCACACATTTCTTCATAGTGTTACCTTTCGATGCTTGAGATTATTCCTACAGAGTGTGCTCATGCTCATCCTCCTCTATGGCGGCATCTTTGAACACATCAACATTTTCCATAAAGTGTAGCATATGTTGATCGTCATTAAAAATGCGTAAGTTAGTGACATTTTCAGCTAAATATGGTTTCTAACTCTTGGAACAAAAAAATATTGAAAAGTTTAAAATTATTTATTAAACAACATACCTCATGATGGTAGTTTTTGATATGAGGTGAAATACAGTGTATAGTATCTCATAACTAATGAGTGACTACCTCTGAGTAACTGATTACCTTCAGAAACTCTACCTTCCGGTCTATAGCTTTCTTTAATCCAAGTATGAGTGCTTCATATTTTGCAGATTTATTAGTGCACTCAGACTCTAGACAACATTCAAGTACATTTTTCTTATTTTGTGCATTTGTCAGGACACAACAAGATCCTGAACCATCCGGTGTCTTAGAACCATCAAAGTACCCAAAACTCAGTCACTACCCAAAATTTACTGAAATTTATAGAAATTAAATAAAACATAGAGACAATTATGCCAATGCAAATTATTGAATAGATACTTGACTAGACCCCTACTAGCCATGATAGGCATCTCGTCAAACATATCACAAAGATGCATTCTATAGGTCATAATAACATATCTAAGCATTGGGATATTATACTTATCTGAGAATCTCTAAGAAGAATTGATTCCTCATATGATTAGTTGCATTATCATATATTAAGTCATATATTCATTTCTCATTCATTTACAAATGAAAACATGATGAGAACCATACATTTTCACTGTCATAAAACATATTCATAACTAACATATAAACAACATAAATACTGAGGATACAACAAACATAAATTCCACATATAGTCCATCTCATTTACACTTAAGATATGAAGGAAATAACCTCTTATTAATGAATGAAAAATCCAACTCAGCATGGGACTACAATGTTCCACCTAACCATATATTGACTAAGCCAAATCTCTCTTCAGATAATCACACTCATGCAATATTCCAATCATGAATGTGGGACTCAAACCAAAATAACCCACAAGGGCTTCTCGAGGCTAAACCACCTCACCCTCATCAATATGAATTGGCTTTACCACAATCCTCACTGGATCACTTGGCCATAAACAAGTATGGATGCCATCGGATTTCTCTACCTACACTGTGAGGAATTTTCTTGTCTCCTAGTCTCTAGGATTTATTGCAATCCACAATCAAATCTATGGATAACTAGGCCATAATCGAGACACAACCCTCCAATATTTATCATATATCTTTTCATTCACCGACAATGATTCTTAGGCGTGATCAAGAGAAACCACCTCTAATATTTACTGTATATCTTGCCATTCACTAGTCAAGGATTCTTAGGCCCACCGAGGCACACTATACCTAGATTTATCGCAACCCATAGTCTGGTTTAGGGGTTACTAGGCTAGTGGCTTTACCAAAATCCATAGTCTAGTTCAAGGATTACTAGGCCATGTCTTATTTCATTCAAAGATCCACCTCACTCAGTTTTTAATCCATCCAGCAATCTAGCTCAACCAAAACATGAGAACCCCATCACACCATGGCTTTCCAAAAATGGCAAGGCAAGGTTGAATAAAATTTTCACACCTAGAAAAACCCATGCGAATGACAACAAGAGAACCAAGAACGCACATGCATAACCATGCATGCCAAATTTAGCAAGGAAATCACACATGAAAATTGATGCCTATGAGTAAACCCGTTGTAGGTGCTTGATCCTCCTCTTCCTTGCTTTATATTTTCTTCCTCTTTGCCTTCTTTTCCTTCTTGATCCAATGTTGAAGTGCTCCAAGAAAAATCTAAGTGTAAAAGAGTGTGTGAGGTAGAGAATAGAGAGAGAGATCCAAAATTGAACTGACAAAAGGTACGAATTGATCCTTAAAATAATTTTTATCAATTAGGCCTCTATTTTCTTCATTTTCCATTATTTCCATTCATTTTCCTCCTCACATGAAACCTATGACCTTTCACCTTCCTTTTCTCCTAATTTCCATTATTTTCATAAATAAATTGCCAAACTTTCCATTTTTCCTTTCCAAATGCCTTTGCCATTTCCTTTAGCAATTTCCTTAGCAATAATAAACCAAATGAACACCCATATTGTGGTGCTTTTCGCAACATTCAACTTGTAATAAGTGTCCCATAACCGTGGTTATTATTTTTCCTTTATTAACTTTATTTATATGGAATTTTCACTAGTGTTGTTACATATTCCTTCTTCAGCACATTTTTGTTGCTCCTTTAGTTGTTGTTATTTATTCTATCCTTATTTAACTCGTCAAGAGTAATAATGAGTTCCCCTTTAAATTCCACCACTCTTTCCTCTTCTTCTTCTTCTTCTTCAGAGTCTGTAATATTTTTTTTCTTGGAGCCAGCTCTAAACACCATGAGTAACCACTCATTTGAATCATCCTTTAAGGAATTTTCGATATCTGACTCCAGTGTTGAGCTATCCTCTTTGGAGTAGAGCCCTTCTTCTTCGAGAACCTCTTCTTTTGATGTTTCTAAGCTTTAGCTCTGAACTTGTGATCATCTTCCTTTTCTTTCCTTTATTTGTAAGGGAATTGGATGAAAAATGTCTAACTCTTCCATAGTCAAATTATTTGAAGAGTGGCTTCCCTTTATACTTTCCTGGGTCATGCTTCAGTTTCCTCAAAAATTGTCCAGCTCCTGATCAAATTTGAAGTTGGAGCATTCCTGATGGTCTTTTTTCTCCTTAGCCTTCTTGGACACCTTCAAAGTTTCCTGCTTTGGTTTAGAACTCTCTTTTCCTAATCTCATATCATAGGTTGTGAGAGTACCAAGCAATTGGTCCATTGTGATACTTTTTAGATCATACATTTGTTCAATTTCAGATATTTTGGCATTAAATATCATAGGAATATATCTTAATACTTTTTGAACAATTATATCTTCTTTGATAGCTTCACCAAGTCCTCTAAACATATTGGTTAATTCATCGACTCTAAGGAAGTATTTTGCTATGCTTTCTTCTTCACTCATTTTTAAGCTTTAAAACCTCATTTTGAGGTTTGAATTTTGTCTTGCTTGACTTTATCATCTCCTTCATGAATTTGATTAAGGTTGACCCAAACTTCCTTCACAAACTTACATTGCATAAATTTTACAAGTTTATATTGACCAAGTCCAAAGAGAATGGAATTCTTGGCTTGGGAATTTTTTCTATACACCTTTTTATTGTTTTCATTTGTGGGAGGGACATTAGGAACATTATAATCCACCAACACAAAGCTCCAAACAACTACTCCCAAGGACATAAGATAGGATTCCATCCTAACCTTCCAAAAGGAATAGTTTGTCCCGTCAAATATTGGTATCTTACTCAAGTAAGCATCCCGACTCTCTTTCCTAGACATAATTCCTTATGGATCTACCTTCCAGTAGTTAAATTTTTCGTAGAGGAACCTTGATATGAACCAATTTTTGGGATAAGAAATAACTTGGTGGGGGGTGGGGGAATCAGTAATAGTGAGGTTATTAAAATTTATGCTCAATTCTTATATTTCCTTTGCCTTTTGCTATTTATTTGTAAGAGAATCCAGACTACAATATAAATGCGTAGTAAAGAAAACTATTTGCATGAGCACACAGTTCATAAATTGAGCAGCACACATATATTGACACATGTATTGTTTACGTAGAAACCTAGAGAGAGAAAACCACCAAATTGTTTTCTATTATGATTTAAATTAAGAACCCATTAATTACATCAAGTTGTTTGTGAGCAACCACTTGCACGAGGCACCAACCCCCTTCAAATAGTAAGACACCACTTTCTAAGAGGCACTAGCTTCTCTAGCTATTGTTCTACTTTTCATATAATTTTCAGACTAAAAACAGAGGCTAATACATATTCTCAGAAATATAAACCCAATCTACTGTAATATCAATTCCTTCTCTACACCTCCACTGCTCAACAAGTTATAGTATCAACCCTATGATATTTTGTAAACACAATTAACTCTCAACACTTGACTCTATGCACTCCACTCACTCAAGCTCAACACAACTATTGTATCCCCCACATTTCTCAAAGGAAAATCTCAATGTTTTTCCTGTTCTGCACAAAATTCGATGTTATATTTGTTTTCCTCCTGTAATATCTTCTATATTTGTTGCTCAGTTCCTAATAGCATGTTACTTCATGGCTCTACCTGTTGTTGTCCCATAAAAACTAAAGGCCACTGCAACTGCATTAAGAGCAATAGGTACAAATTAATTTTCCATATTTGAGAATTTAATCCCATTTTATCCTGCACACTCAACAAGTACCTCTATTTAATTTAGCCTGCACAGATAACTTGGACCTCCATTCCTCTTAAATTCCCAAATAACATAGAATGTACTTCAAGTATGTATCTTCTTCTTGCTCTAGATGCAGCACGCCATCATAGCTCAGAAAATTGTTGGTTTGGTGTCTCTCAGCCATCTTCCACATTAAAATTATAGTGGTGTGCAAGTGAGACAGAGGGAGTCTTGTTTCAATTATCACCATTAATACAATGGCACCAACATCTTTGTGCATGTTAGTCATCAGTATTTTTACCTGTTATTGATGACTTGTTTCCTTAGCTGAGTTTTCTAGAAGCTGATCTCCAAACTGTAAAATCTGTCATCTAGAAAACACCCTAAAACAATTTTTGTCCTCCTACCCCTTCCTATTAGTCTATGATGAGAAAAAAATTCAAATGTCAAGTCCTATCTGATTTCAGCAAAGTAACCATGTCTATAGTTGTCATAGCTGTAAAGAATTTGCCATCATTTACCCTTGTTTCTCAAGCCATTTACTATCCAACTATGGAAAAATGTCTGCAACCCTATCCCTGGTCATCTTGTCATTTAAGAATCTAATCATACCAAAGAAAACACTCAAAAACATATCAATAATTATTCCTAAGTTAGATAGTGGTGTTTAGGGAGTTTTTCCTTGGCTAAGATATCTTGAGTCAAAAGCCTTTGTCTAGTACCAACTTGCCATAGATTGCAGTCTTCCTATTCTGAAAAACAAGTCTTTTTCCATCCATAGGTCGCACACCACTAAGAGGTCATTTTTTCTCAGTTCAGAAGAATTTCAACAAAGATCCAAATCAGAAGAAGATAAGCAAGTTCACTGTCTAAAAGGAATATACTTAGATTGGGAAAAATATCCATAAGACACCAAAGGAGCTCTCCAAGGCTCAAAGTCATATGTTTTACATCTCTGCAAGGGTGTAAATTGACTGATAAATAGTATGAAAATAATAGCAAAAGGAAAAGTTCAAATAGGTCTCTCATATTGAAGAGATTTGCCATCAGTAAATCAGATGGAGGGCTGTGAAGTAAAGAGCAGCAGAGGTACGATTTTAAAATCCAAGAACTGCATGAAGAACAGAGATCATCTTCAGAGTCACATGAATACAAAGGACTGATGTAATACTGATCAGCAATGTTTCAGTATCTCCTCCAAAATCAGTGCTACATAAACTTTCCAAAGGATATCATCATGTCAAGCATGAGAAGATAGCTTCTTCTTATGTCACCTTGAGCCTGGGATGTGAAGATCAGCCAAAGAGCTATTTCAAGGTACCCCTGAAAAAACAGTCAAGGAAAAGTTACCTCGGTGAGGTCCAAATAGAAAATACTATCCTTGTACCAATCACTTTGTTCAAAACCCTAAAAACTCACAGTGATATGGTGCTAAGCAGAGACATATATTGCATAGAAATGACGCAAGGATGAAATGGATGAAATTTCATGGTCTATGGTGGAACCTCCTTCAAAAGAGAAGATGGTTAGAAGTACAGTGATAGAGCCTCCTTCAAAAAGCAGAGGGCTAGGAAGACATGTTGTGGCCTCCTTCACAAACAAGCAGGGTGCCAACATGTTCTTAAGTGTTTTCAAAAGCTATTATTAGCCACCTCCTTTAAACATGAACAGTAGGTGCATCAATAGAGTTTCAAATTGTGTTTGAGTAAGTTGTCTATTTGAAAGACAGGGTTGAAAATCAGTAATGAATCAATGAGAGTTCATAGGTTGAAAAACCTATTTCATATCAAGCAAAAGGATAGCATGCTGGTGTTAAAAAGTATTTGTTTCTTCTGTTTATAAAGGCCTCCTTAAAATTGTAATATGAGGGTGAAATTTTTTACTAGGGATAGCCTTATCTAAATGGCCAAAGAAAGTAGGCCAAGTTTGATTTTAAACTGACTTCTGTACATGAATACAGAGAAACAGTAGGGATGAGAAAGGCCTTGACACAGCTCATCCAAAGGGTCAAAGGTGTGATAAAACAATGCTTCACTTTCAGTCAAAAAGGGCTCATCCATTAACTGATAAAAGACAGAGTTTTGGGAGACCCAGGTAGTTTGTCAAACATAGGCCTCCTTCACAAATAATTAGAGGGCCCACCATTGTTTGAGGGTATTCAAAAGATGACATGTGGAACAGATCAAATCATAACTGTTGTTGTTATATGGTTTTAAAGAATGTTGGCATAACAGTTTTAAAAAGGCTTCATTATTTTTTGTTAGGATTGCCTCCTTTGTAAATAAACAAAGGCGCAAATTCACTTTTCATAAGTTTCTTTCAAAATCAAAAAGGGAAGTTTGTCTTTTTTCAAAATTGAAGGAAACTTGGTATTTTCAAGTATAAAAGAGCTCGATTGTCAGTCATTCATCAATTTGCAAGACCAAGTCAAGGAAAAGAAGAAGTTTGAGCGTTTTTTCAAAACATTTGCAAGCTTAAGGTTAGCGCGGCAAGCCTGTGTACACACGCAGCGCACCTGTAGGCAGAGTCAGGGAAATTTATTGAAGGGCGCAGCACCTGTAGACGTGCACGGTACGCCTGTGCCCAGCACCCAGGGCCGACCAGACAACCTCCCTGCGCGGCGCGTTCTCCGTTCAACGCCCGCCCATCAATCTAATTTAAACGTGCTTCTTTTCCCATTGAACCAATACTCAAAGAACATCAAAAACTCGTTTCTCAAGGTATTCCTCCTCTCTTAGCTAAGTTTTAGTTTGAGGGAGGGTTTTGGTTACAAATTTCAAAGATAAACAGTGGTTAAAGAAGGAGGGTTAATGTGAAAATTTGAAATATTTTTTGTGCTGTGAAATAGCTAAAAATACACAAAGTCCTAAGAGAAAGGCAGAGTTTGTATAAGATAGGGCTTTTTCAAATTAAAGAGGTTTTTCTTGCTGTGTATTGCAAAGGATTAAAAACAGTGATTGAAGGGGAACAATATTTGTGTCAAAAAACAAAAGAGATTTGTCTCCAAAATCACAAACAGACCTTGTCAATACCTCTTTGCTCAAACACAAATACTGAAGAGGTGAAATTGTTTTCATTCAAATACTACTTGTTCGCTAAAACTCAAAGAAAAACGATGATCATTAAGGGGAGAAGGAGTTGTTTTGAATGCTTGTTACTCAATAACAAGGAGACTCCCTTATGTTTTAGAAAAACAAAATCATCAAAGAAGGACAGTTTATTCCAAGGGAGAGCACAGTGTTTTTTCTAAGAGTGCATTCTTTTTTTCAAGTCAGTCTCTTAGAACAGTAATATCAAAAGAAGAAGTGATTTCAAAGAAACCTCTTTCTTGCTTCAAATAACCACAAAAATCAGTGAGTTTAGGGAGAATAGTTCATATTGTCAAAATCAAAGAGAGTTGTTTCATTTAAACAAACTTATTGGCTAACTAAGGACAGACTTAGTTTTTCAAAGAGTAAAAAGTGTGTTGGTTGAGGACTTATTTCAGTGATCACTTGAACAGTTTATCTTGGTAAGTCAGTGAAGAATACCAGAAGAAAAAATTCCTCCTAAGAAAGATATCAGGAGTGGTTATCACAATAGGTATGAACCTTTTTCTACTCAGGCAGTGAAAGAATCTCCTTCAGTGCTTTTTAATTTTCATGAATTAGGGTGCTTGGAATTTTTCCAAAAAGGTTCAAGAAGTGAAAAGTCATCTTCCTTTGACCAATTTGTTTGCTTTAAGGCTACAAAGGAAGCATGCTCATCTGGTAGGTTTAGATTTCAAGATCTCTCCTAGGGCTATTGTTGGGAAAAATATTGAGAGGGGGGGGTGAATCAGTATTTTCTGCATACTCAAAAATTTTCACTTTTTCATTCCTTAAAACCCATACGCTACTTTCCTTTAGTAAACTCGCGTATACACGCGGATATCTTTCATGCAACTCGCGTATACACAGAGATCTAATTATGTCATTAGTTCTTTGCTTATATCATTCCATTATTCATTCATCATATGTTCAATAAACAGTAAACATGTGCAGTAAGAACAGAATAAACCATCACACAAAGCATCACACATGAACACCAGGATTTTTAGGTGGAAATCCAAGTCGGGAGAAAACCACCGCTGCAGTTGCTCAGCCTTCAATATTTTATTATAGAGAAAACATCTTACAACATATGTGCTGGCGCAGACTTGACCAGCACGCAGGCACCCACCTGCGCTCGTTTACCAGCCTCTCCTGGAGGGGAGCTCCAACCCCCTGACTCGTTTACCAGCCTCTCCTGGAAGGGAGCTCCAACCCCCTGACTCGTTTACCAGCCTCTCCTGGAAGGGAGCTACGACCCCCCGATCTCGTTTACCAGCCTCACCCGGAAGGGAGCTACAACCCCCTGACTGAAGGCTACAACCCTCAGCACCACCTTGGACCACGTTTCATCAATTTTCACACTGGATCCAACAACTTCAATAGAACACCACTTGTACACAAGCCATCATATTTCTCGTACCGGGACTCACTCCATACTTTTAAGCATGCCGCCTAACCATGGAACAGACATATAACTCACCGAGCGTATATCGTAAAACCACAGAATAGACTTCTCCATATTTCTACTACGTACTTCAACAAACCCCAGTTTTGATATGCGCTTTCCTTTCTCTGATGTCGCGTATATACGCACTTCCGTTCACACAAACCAGCGTATACCTCTGTACATATTATAGATTTCATTTCATTGCGCATACGCGCTTTCTCTTCAGCGAAGCCGCATATATACGCGCTTCCTCTGCGACGAACTAGCGTATGGATCTTCAACCATTATAGAGCTGCATACTTCTTCAGATCAAATATTCAGTTCAGATTCAACCCTTTACTTCAGACAGATGTTCGCCTCATCACAGATCTAATCACTCCATAAACAGATTTAGTAGATACAAATACATTTCAGATCTAGATCCCCTTCTTCATCATTTTCTTCATTGGTGCATCATAGATTCAGATCTATCATCAAGCCTTTACCCTTTCCATACAAATATACTTCACAGAGAATTATTCATTCAAGCTCAGACATCTTGCACCCACACTCATCATTTGCACAATGAATTTCTTCTCCTTATATAGGTTTACCCTTTTTTTCAATACCACGGCCCCTTTTTTCAATACCATGAGCCAAAACAATACCAAGCACTAATACCATCAGTCTCTTTTTCAATACCATGAGCCAAAACCACATTACTTCCGATGGTATTCCTGGACGGGGTCACATAGACGAATCATTACTCAATACAATGGGTCAATACCATGGTGGTTACCCCTAGTTTTGCACTTTATGAGCGCTTTTTCCCATACGCTACTTGGCACGTTATTCCGTGCATACGCGACTTCCCTAGGAAAATACGCATGCCAAGAGACATACTTTTCATCATATTTTGAGCACATTCTGAATTCCTTTCTTCATTGCCTTCTGTACACACTGTAGAAACATCATATTTTCTTCATCAGGAACATATTCTCTCAAGTACAACTTCATCAAGTAAGTTGTCATCATCTTCATCAAGTGGGTTACCTTTCAAGGACAACACTCAGCATCATATTGTCAACAAACATCAGATTTACATCATTTACCAAGTCCATCATGTCAAGAATAACTTCATCAGGTGGATTTCCATCAAGGACAACACATGTCAACAGTCGCATGTCTTCATCTCCATTCAGTGGGTTGCCATCAAGGACAACACAAGTCAACTATCTCTTGTCTTCATCTTCATTCAGTGGGTTGTCATCAAGGACAACATTCTGCATCATATTGCCAACATCTATCTCCAAAGCTACCAAGATTCTGTATATTAGAGAAAAATGGTTCAAGCAAACATACCTAGACCTAAATCACTACAAAACCTTCTTAAAACCAGAACATCGGGATGCTTGCCCAGCTATTTTCCATTTTTCCCATTTGTTGACCAGTTATGCTCCACTCATGAAAATCATCATGAATTATTTCACATGTGAAGGGAGGTTTTCCCGGGTTTATGCTTATCATATCAGGCTTCTCATGCACTTCAAAATAACTCAATTTCTAAACCTGCCTTTTTTCCTCTATAGAAGCATTGACAAGATGGCTTCTACTGTCCAAAAGAAGCCCTCTTCTCAACAAAAATCTTGTCTATTTCATCATTCCCTTATCAAGATCATCATCCTCCATCAACTTGAGAAAAAGGGAGTTTCTTGGGACTCTTTCATCTCCCATCCCGATTTTTCCATTGCATCGTCATCTCATGCGCCTTCCTCACCATCCACTCATCATTTTTCTCCTTCTTCTATTAAATCCACTCCTAAAGGACAAAAATCTCCTATGATTGAAAGTGAAGAAGAGAAAAGGAAAACTAGTAGTGAAGAAAGGAAAAGTGAGAGGAGGCAAACTAGTGATGAGGAAGGCCAAAATGAAGAATCTAAGCATGACAGTGAGCATAAAGAAGGAAATGATGAAGAGCTGGAACAAATTGATGTAGAGCACAACAGTCATGAAGAGGAACATGTTGGCAGCCAACACAATAGTGAGCATGATGGTAATGAGGCACAAAACATTGAGGGTACAGAGCACTACAGTCATGAAGAAAGAAGAGACAGAAAAGAACAAGGCAGCCCTCAAGGAGACATACAAGGTGGCAGCCAAAACACTTATGATGAAAAACAAGAAAGCCCTCAAGTAGGCAATGAAGGTGACAATCAAACACCAAACAGTGAACATTCCAAAAAGGGAAAAATAGAGCAAAAGGGCCAAATCAATGACCATGAGCATAGCAGTGATAAAGACAAACAAGGCAATCTTCAAAAGGAGGAAAATAGTGACAAAGATGATGATGGAAGTAGCAAGGTTAAAGACCAAGTTGAGCAAGTGAAAATGAATAAAATTCCTCCTTCTTCTCCGCCACACAGTCAAGAGCATGTGCTCGCTGCCTCTCCTAGGCAAGGGGCCATGACTCTTCCTCTAAAAGTGACGAAGCCTACAAACACTAGGTCAGCAAAGAAAAATACCACTCCAGCAGTGGCTAGCAATGTCACAAGAGCACTAAGAAGCTGAGGCAAACTTCGTAAAAAGAGCATAGTTGAATTACCAAAGAAGAGGAAGACCAAGAAGTCTATCCAAGGCAAGGGGAAAGAGAAGGAGGAAAGTATTCATGAGAAGGAAAGGGAGTTTGATATAATACATATAAACAGTAATGACAGTGAAAATGAAGCTAGAATCCTTGAGGCTCTCTTGCGAAACAGAGAAGACCAAATTCATGATCTACAAGCTGATCTAGAAAGCTCAAAAGACTTCATCCATGTCCTACACATGCAAAACAAACAAATGAGTGGTCAAATGGCAGTATTTGAGGCCCGGGCTTTCAAATATCAAAGGGAGGCATCCAAGGCACAAACCAAGCTTGAAAATCTGATGGGTGAATTCACTGATACTGAAGAGGAAGATCAGCCAAGGAGGAAGAGGCGTAGGACTATGGGTCTCAAGAGAGCTTTGGAGAAAAAGAAAGAAGAAAAGGCAGCCCTTGTCCGATCTTATCCTCTTACTCATTTTCTCGCCCAAGAAATAGAATATAATAGAGAAGCATGGCTTGAAAAGGAAAATAAACATTTGGAGGATAAGTTAGAAAGAGATAACAGAGACTTGAGCCTGCAAAAGAAAATGACCAGGCATTACAAAAAGCTAAATCAATTTACCCGAAGGAAATTGAAGGTTACACAAGAAAAGCTCAAGGTTGCCCGAAAGAGGTGCTCGGTAGAAAAAGTGAGGAAAGGTGCATAAAAGCTTGAAATATTGGTCGTCGCTTCTCTACATGTTTCTAAAAACCCATGAAGGGCTTGCTCGCCAAAATTAGGCAAATTTCGACAAGTTTTTGTTTTTTGACATTTTTGGGCCTATTTGCAGAAATTCATGGGCATCGCCATTTTTGTTTGGAGAATCCTCAAAGGTTGAAAGTGGTATCATTGGATGCATTAGATTCAAGGGCATCTACTTAGAAAATTTCAGATCCAAAGGATAGGTTTTGATCCCCCAAAGAGGTAAAAAACATTGATTTTTTTACTTTCTGCCTCTCATATCAACAAAGGGCTAATTTCTGGTTTTTTCCACTCAGGTCAGCTTTTCTCACACTTCCAGCAATCAGTTTGGGGAAAATAAAGTATTTTCAGAAACTAGACATTTAGGGCTTTCCAACGAGACATCACGGGCCTCTTTTATATATCGGGAGGTCCCTAAAAAGGTGTTTTCAAAACATGGAATTTTCTGCTGCTACGTTCCTGTAGTATTTTGTCAAAACAGCAGTTTTCTGAAGTGGCTTATTGAAATGTGCGCTAGGACATTTTTAGCCATTTTCAGTTGTGAAAATTCAAATATCTTTTCCATTTTTATCATTTTTAAGATATTTATAAGATATTTTGTGCCTTGGGATTTGCAAAGCCTCAGGGACAAAATTAGATATTTAAATTAGGCCAATGGGCTTGTTAGTTGCTCTAGGAGGTTTTACTTCTCTTTGGCCTATATATTCCAAGAGATTTCATTGTAAATAGAGGTTGAACTTGATGATATAGAGCAATACATGATATTACAAGCTTTGAAGAAACACTTTGTCTCATGATGTGGATGATTTCTTGTTTGTCTTGGATGGTGGAAGAGGACTGTTTGTGGGATTCCTTGGCTTGGTAAATGGTATAATGTTCCTATCTGTATGTTTTCCATAGTTTATCATACATGTTTCCATGATTATTGCTTGTTGTAGGTTAGTAAAGAATATATTTGAGAGATGCCCATGGAGGCACCTCAAGTTTCTTGATTTTATTATAGCTTCTATGTTTTTCTTCCTTCTTAGTCATATCAAAGAATTCTTAACTACTCTTTGATCACTGAAGAACTTGTTGCTTGTTTCATTTATGGTTGTTATGCATGCTAAGTATGATTCATGGTACACCCTGCTTACTCATGGCTAGTCAAATCTCCATCTCTGAAAACTCTCTTTGATTTATTGATTGTCTTAGTTGAACCAAGGAGGTCTTGTTTCGATCTTGCCCTTTGCCTAAAACTTTATTCTGTTTTCAAAGTTCCCAATAACTCAAAATATGATGTTTAGGATTTCCCTCTTTGTAAATTGAGTTTTTTTTCCATCTTGATTGTTTTCCCAAAAATCTGAAGGTGATTTCCCAAATTTTGAGGGTCTTATATTTCCATGCATCACTGAATTGTCTATTTTATGCATTTATTAGTTTAAGTTTCGTTCATAGAGATCAATGGTTAGCCCTAACTTATGAATGCTTGCTGATTAACTATTTATGTTTAAAATCTCTTTTTCTTTCACAAACTTAGTGTCCATCCCATTTCATTCCACCTAAAAGAATCCATTTTACCTCAACCAAATCGGCCCTGCAATATACCTTATCCACCCTTTGAGGCAGTCTCTACCTTATCGACCCCATATTCCAGTTGATCTGATATCTTGTTATCTATTTATCCTTTGATCAGTTCTTCCCTCAAAAACATAAAACAAAGCAAAACACACTTAAAAACTAGCCTAAAATCAGAAACATAGAAATAAACAAGTTTACATCCTTTGCACAAATAGAGAGAGCCCTCTCTGAGTCCAGGAAGGCTAGGTCCTTGGGCTCCAAAGTTGGTTTGATGTTACCCTATCATTTGGCTTTCCAATCTGCCAAATCACGGCACCCTAACATAATGGCAATCACGGTGGGACTCTGAGTGATAAACAAACTTAGACTTCCCTAAACCTTCAGAAACCTTTAAGAACACTATCTTGTGGACTTATCCCACCGCTCACTAACATAATGGCGATCACGGTGGGACTTTCTGAGTTCATATCAATCTGAATATCTTTCAAGACTCACGAAAAACCCCTGTCCAACTGAAAAGACTATCTTGTCGACTTACCCCACCACTCACGCTTAATGGCGATCACGGTATGACCTTTCTGAGTTAGTGACAATATAAGTACACCTTAGGACTCCAGAAATCCCTTGTCTTCAAGAATATCCAGTGATTATCAGCGACCTCCTCACCACACTAACATAATGGCGATTATGGTGAGACTCTCTGAGTTCATAACTGTCTAGAAAATTGTTGTTGACTCATTAGTCCTTCAGATTAAATCATAAAATCAACTGATAAAGCCATTAGAGTAAACTCTCTTTGTTTCATCACCTTAGCTAAGTGTTGAAAACAAATTTAGGACACTCTTGCAAATCAGACTGCATATAAAAACTCAGAAAAACCCCAAAAAACATTTTTTTTAGATTGTCTTCTTATGTCAGTTATTGGTGGTAGACCATAAGTACATATCTCTAAAAACAACAAAAACATCCATCTGGTGACTCCACTAGCCTCCAGTAGGCCTAATACTCCATAAAAAAACCAAAAATTCCATAAATCATCCTTTTATGTTGATTCACCTTTCCCAAAACTCAAAGTTCATGATGTAGCCTCTAAAATCAGTGACAAACTAAGTACAACTTAGGGATTCAGAAACCTTCATCTAAACATAGGAAATCAACAGAATAAACATACAAATAAAACCATAGCTTTCTCAACAATCTAGCAAACTGTTGAAACTAAGTTTTAAGGCATTTTTTGCAAGTTTCCACATAAACTTTTCTAGAAAACATTTTTTCTAAAAAATATCTTTGTCAGTATTGGTGGTGGACCACAAATCTCAAGAAAATCCACCTAGCGACTCCACTAGTCTTCATTTTGTTTTCACCTCGCTCACATTAGCAAAAACCCCTAGAGAGGTCTTCCATCCATAAAAAATCACAACTATCACCTTCTCTAAACTTTGACTTTGAAATTTGGCTGCACGAAGAATTAATAGCAGATCTCACTCGGACCCAAATCCCCCTATCATAGTTGATAACCCAGAAAATATTTTGTGGAAAACTTCTGAAACTGGTAACTTAGCTACCAATAGGACCATCCACAAAGCAAGCTCTTTCTATGGAACACACACTCTTGCCCATTCATCTTATGAGTTTGATTGTACAGATCCAGAAAGCTCCTCTACGGATCAAAGTGAAGAAGAACCTGCTGATAATCCAGTATGCTCTATTGGCAGTATTACTTATATTCATATTTTTCCTATTTCTGATCTATCTGATGATGATGTTTCCCAAATAGAAGATAATCTTGCAGTGTCATCACTAGTAGATCTATGGGAGGAAAATCATTTCCCTTTACTTCCAGAGAGTAATAAGCCAATTCAGGCTATTTATGATACTGATGGGGAGAGCTACGATAGTATAATAGCATATCAAGATTCCTTGAATCTTCATTCTACTTTACCACAGATCATCAGTGAGACTGGAAACCAGCAGCCTTCCTTTTCAGAAGATGAGGAGGTAAGCAGAGAAGAAATTCCTGAGCAGATTGAAATTAAGGGACCTTCTCTTGAAAAGGAAGAAGAAATGAAACATACCCCTGCTCAAGAATACACAGATCTATTCACAGAGATCAGCTCATCTGAGCAGAATATATCAGAGCTCCAAGAGGACATCACTGTCATATATGATGAGTCCTCTAGTTCAGAAAATGCAGAAAATGAGGGAGATTCTATTTCTCAAGAGAGTCTTTTTCTTGATCCAGTGGAAGAAGAAGAAATCCTGGTTGAAGCCTACCTGCCAGATATTCATAGCCAGGTATCTTTTCATGATCCTTATGCTCATCTCCTACAAACATTTGAAGAAGGATCAAGGGTCTTGTTGAGCAGAATGTTGCAGACAGCAATAAAATTTTTTGTAGCCGCTGTTGAGGAACAAAAAGAGTGGGAGCTACCCTGCCTATCCAACCTGCTCAAGGAGTTGAGAAAGAGAGACCAGTCATGGGATCATTTGATGGACTGGTTACATTGGAAGACAATGTTCGTAAGCTAGACTTGTAAATATTCTAGTTAGAGTAGGGTAGGTAGGAAAAACTCAATAAAGCTCAGTCTGTAAGCATGTAGTTAGTTGTTTTAATTTCTCCAAAGTCCAGCAAGCCAGACAGTCTAATCCTGGCTTGGCTATTTTTCAATTTCTGTTTTAGAATATAGAGAAGAAATATGCTAGACATTCTAATCCTAGTAGATGTAGTTCAAGTAGAGAAAATGTGAGACCAACAGTTTAATTTGGTCTCATGGAGTAATAAGGGTAGAAGTAGAATAGGTTTATTTTTCCTGTTTGTAAAAATTGATGATGTAGGTGATCTGGGAAGTTCTCGACATGCCCAAGGATGAACGTGCCGTCCCCAGGTGGAGCCAATGTTGATCATATCAGCATCCTATCAAATTCTGGCAAGCAATCTCTCTTAAACCCTTTCAAATTCCCTCTTTTGGCCTAAAGAATCCTTTTTCTGCCTATCATTGCCATTTCTTGCCCCTAAATCACATTTTAAAATGCAAAAAACCCACATCTAAAAAGTTTAAGGCCTAGCTCCTTTCGGCCCTAGCCCCTCTATCTTATTCTCCACATGACCTGGGCGCCAGACCAAGCGCCAGCCCTAAGGGTGCTTACTAAATACATATAGGGCACATTTTGAGCCGTCAATCTGTACAAATCAGACGAAGTTCGTTCATCTCTGTCACGCCCGTAGCCCACCTGCCTGCCATCCGATCAAACTGTAAAATCAACGGCCCGGAGTCTATCTGTCCCGGTGGTCCCCGCCCCGTGTCCGCTGTTCAAAACTGCCCAGTATCTATCGCACCACCTTTCTAGGGCGGGCGGTATTTCTCAATTCGGAGCGATTACATACATTGTTTTGCACGTGTCTCCGTGTACGGCTAAAAAACCACCCTCCATCACACGTTATCATTCGGCAGAAGACGCGGCGTGATATGCACGTGAGCCGCCTAATCTAGAGCAGCCCATCCAACGGTTGTCGCTCCACGAAGCCGTGCAGGTGTTAATCCAAGTGTACAGTGCCCCTGGCCCACTATCTCATCGCCTCCGATGTGTTCACAGTCGTCGATCTCCCTGAGATCGGACGATTCAGATTTGATTGCCCCCGCCTTTGACCGGTCCCACCGCCAGCTCTCCAAGTCATCTATTTCCCATTGTCTTGGTATCGCGCCACCTGTCCTCCAGTTTTTCTCCACATACTCTCCGCCACCCCGGGTCTATATTTGGTCCATTTCTTCGTTTTTTTTCGTATTTTCACGTTCATCCCTCACTTTGTCAGCCATACTGCATCACCGTTCCTTAACGCCTTCCACTGCATTTTTCACCATCCTTCCATAGTCCTACCATCAGTTCGATGGCCATCAATGCATCCACCTTCCCCGTGCATAGCTTTCTTAACACGTTTTTGGTTTTTGCAGGGATAGCGCAACATGAAATTGCCATGATTCATAGCCTCCATTACAGAATCGGAGAACGCAGGAAAGGTATATTGATCAAAGGCAATAATTATGAAGAATGGCCTCTGAAGCTATTACGATGGGACATCTATTAGAGAAGCAGCGGTAAAAATCTATCTAACCCTCTAGAGTCATTCAAAGTACAGATTTTTGCAGATGGAGACATTAATGTTGCGGCAAAGAGTATCAGGGGGGATCAATTAATTCAATAACTGCAATTAAATATTTTGAGCTTGGATTCAATATTTAAATGGAAAAGGTATCAGATCGAAGATATCATGAATCACACAAAGGGTACCACGCGCAGAAAAAAATACCCTCAAGGTTTCATTTCAGTAGAATTTTCTTTCAAGAAAGGACAGACTGCCCATGAGGTTTTTATTTCTCTACCGTGTTCCTGAAGAGACTTTCACCCAGTGAATTTATTTCAGAAAGCAGGCCACAGAGTACATACAACATTACAGAGTTATCAAGCAGTATGGGTGTGCAAGTTTTCACCATCCTGTCTTAATGAGGCAAATTAAATGTTCATCACCTACTTCTTCTACTAGTTTTCTTTTTCTCCTATAAATCTCCCGAAGAACAGATGATTTAGGGTTCCAAATTTTATCAGAAAATTATGCAGTGAAAGGATTTTTGTATACATTTTTTTGAACTCCTGTATGAAGGCTCAGAGCCCACAGGGTTTCAGTGAGGAGGAGTTCCATATGTTAAAGAGGATTCTGGTCTTTGGTATTTCATAGTTTGTAACTTTCTCTTATATGTGTTAGTTTAATAGACCATTTCATTTCATCCATCTTTCCTGTATCATGTTTTGGAATGCGAGTGGCTCACTGATTTTTGGCATGGATTTATCCTAGTTGATACCCATGCTTGGATTAGTAAAGCGCTTTAAATATGGCTCATGCATGATATTTTGTTCCACTATTCATCTAAACCGTATTTCTGCTATATTAGTGTCTTTGGGAGGGTGTTTTTAAAACGTTATTGTCATGTATGGATTCTTAGATTGGTAAGCCCATATATGGTGGTATTTTGTATCTGGATATCAGCTCAATGATAACTAATATCTTCTCAATATTTCATTCACTACATACTCCTTCTGATAACTTATTTCTGTGAGGTATTTCTGAATTGGCCCTATTTACAGTAAGTTGTCTCTGAATTGTCTGTTGCTTTTATATTGGAGTTTTGCATGTTGCCTCTGCAATATCCCTTTCTCTGTGACAGTTTTTGAAGGTCTTGGTCCCATTCAGATTAACATTCCTTGTTTTACAAGAGATAGCATGAGAGCTTGTTATTGATAACTTCCTATGTTATACCATATGCTCCTTGCTATATAAGATGTCCTAGGCACTGGTCTATCACAACTCTAGGCTGTCTCTAGGAGCGAAAACATCTTTTTGGCACTGTTGCTGGGGATCGAAGTTGAGAAAATATAAATCCCTGGGCCTCGACAAAATCTAATTCACTCTTCAAGTAGGTGAGCATGAAGGGTTGAGAGTTGTAGATCCCTCACCTTGGCGACTCCATAGTTCCTAAATGATTAAAAGACTCCACTGGTGATCAGTAGGCCTATAATTATCTTGGTTTCACAAGACTCCACTGGGAGACCATGTCCCAGTACAACATCAACCGTGCTGAAGACCAAGCCACTTCACCAATGGAAGACTCTAAGCAGTTTGCAAAAATGCATCCAAGTTTCATAGCAGAGTGTCGAGATAAAATGGAAAAACTGGAAGTGGAGGACCTTCCACAGATTATTCCCCTTAGCTCAAGTTTCCATCCCGTGCTTAATAAAATCCTTCTAAGATTGATGATTGAAAGATATGAAGCTGAGATCGAACTCTTGAAATCACAAGAAAAAACTCAAGACCTAGATAATGAGCAAGACATGTATGATGCTTTAAAACCTATGGAAGATGAGGAGGAAAGCGATCAGGAACTACCTAATTGCTTACCTATGTCTTTTGTTACACTGACCAGAGAGTATCAGGACCTAATAGCAAAGGAAAATAGGGAATGTTGCTTGGAGGAAACAAGAGACCACATAGAAGATGCAGAATCTGACGTGGAGGAAGAAACCACTCATGAGCCTTGTAGTCTAACCGAGTATCATCAGGTTCATGAAGACTGGTCTAAATCAGAGAGAGATCAAGAAACATCAGAAGATCCTCAAGATTTCCCTGCAAGCATAACTGAGGATATTCTAGAAGAGGTTCAAGAAGACATCCTGCCTCCAATCAGCTAGTACAAGAGACAGAGAGCTGCTGCTCTTCCGCACAAAGGAACACAAAACAATATTCCCCTTTGAAAGGTCTAGAAAGCTCCTCAGCGGATCAAATTGAAGAATAACCTGCTAATAATCCAGTATGCTCTGTTGGCAGTATTACTTATATTCATGTTTTTCCTATTTCCGATCTATCTGATGATGATGTTTCCCAAATAGAAGATAATCTTGCAGTGTCATCATTAGTATATTTATGGGAGGGAAATCATTTCCCTTTATCTCCAGAGAGTAATAAGCCAATGCAGGCTATTTATGATACTGATGGGGAGAGCTACAATAGTATAATAGAAGATGAAGATTCCTTGAATCTTCATTCTGCTTTACCACATATCATCAGTGAGACTGGAAACCATCAGCCTTCCTTTTCAGAAGATGAGGAGGTAAGAAAAGAAGAAATTCTTGAGCAGATCGAAATCAAGGGGCCTCCTTTTGAAAAGGAAGAAGAAATGAAACATACCCCTGCTCAATAATACATAGATCTATTCACAGAGCTCAGCTCATCAGAGCAGAATATATCAGAGCTCCAAGAGGACAGCACTGTCATATATAATGAGTCCTCCAGCACATAAAATGAAGAGAAGGAGGAATATTCTCTTTCTCAAGAGATTCTTGTTCTTAATCTAGTGGAAGAAGAAGAAATCTTGGTTGAAGCCTACCTTCCAGATATTCATAACCAGGTACCATTTCATGATCCTTATGTTCATTTCCTGCACACATTTGAAGAAGGATCAAGGGTCTTGTTGAGCAGCATGTTGCAGACAGCAAGAAAATTTTTTGTAGCCGCTGTTGAGGAAAAAAAAGAGTGGGAGCTTCCCTGCCTATCCAGCCTGCTCAAGGATTTGAGCAAGAGATACCAATCATGGGATCATTTGATGGACTGGTTACATTGGAAGACAATGTTCATAAGCTAGACTTGTAAATATTCTAGTTAGAGTAGGGTAGGTAGGAAAAACTCAATAAATCTCAGTCTGTGAGCATGTAGTTAGTTGTTTTAATTTCTCCAAAGTCCAGCAAGCCAGACAGTCTAATCCTGGCTTGGATATTTTTCAATTTCTATTTTATAATATAGAGAAGAAATCTGCTAGACAGTCTAATCCTAGCAGATGTATTTTAGGTAGAGAAAATGTGAGACCAACAGTTTAATATGGTCTCATGGAGTAATAAGGGTAGAAGTAGAATAGGTTTATTTTTCCTGTCTGTAAAAATTGATGATGTAGGTGGTCTGCGAAGTTCTCGACACACCCAAGGATGAACGTGCCGTCCCCAGGTGGATCCAATGTTGATCATATCAGCATCCTATCAAATTCTGGTAAGCAATCTCACTTAAACCCTTTCAAATTCCCTCTTTTGGCCTAAAGAATCCTTTTTCTGCCTATCGTTGCCATTTCTTGCCCCCAAATCACATTTTAAAAGGCCAAAAACCCGCACCTAAAAATTTTAAGGCCCAGCTCCTTTCGGCCCTAGCCCCTCTATCTTATTCTCCACATGACTTGGGCGCCAGACCAGGTGCCAGCCCTAAGGGTGCTTATTAAATATATATAGGGCTCATTTTGAGCCGTCAATCTGTACAGATCGGACGACGTTCATTCATCTCTGTCGTGCCCGTAGCCCACCTGCCTACCGTCCGATCAAACTGTAAAATCAACGGCCCGGAGTCTATCTGTCCCGGTATTCCCTGCCCCACGTCCGCTGTTCAAAACTGCCCGGTATCTATCGCACCATCTTTCTAGGGCGGGCGGTATTTCTCAATTCGGAGCGATTCCATACATTGTTTGCCACGTGTCTCCGTGTACGGCTAAAAAACCACCCTCCATCGCGCGTTATCATTCGGCAGAAGACGCGGCGTGATATGCACGTGAGCCGCCCGATCTAGAGCGGCCCATCCGACGGCTGTCACTCCACGAAGCCACGCTGGTGTTAATCCAAGTGTACAGTGCCCCTGGCCCACTATCTCATCGCCTCCGATGCATTCATATCCGTCGATCTCCCTAAGATCGGACGGTTTAGATTTGATCACCCCCGCCTTTGACCGGTCCCACCGCCAGCTCTCCACGTCATCTATTTCCCATTGTCTTGGTATCGCGCCACCTGTCCTCCAGTTTTTCTTCACGTACTCTCTGCCACCCCGGGTCTATATTTGGTCCATTTCTTCGTTTTTTTTCATATTTTCACGTTCATCCCTCACTTTGTCAGCCATACTACATCACCGTTCCGCAACACCTTCCACTGCATTTTTCACCATCCTTCCACAGTCCTACCATCAGTTTGACGTCCATCAATGCATCCACCTTCCCTGTGCATAGCTTTCTTAACACGTTTTTGGGTTTTGCAGGGATAGCACAGCAGAAAATCACCATGATTCATAGCCTCCATTACAGAAGCGGAGAACGTAGGAAAGGTATATTGATCAAAGGCAATAATTATGAAGAAGGGCCTGTGAAGATATTACGACGGGACTTCCATTAGAGAAGCAGGGGTAAAAATCTATCTAACCCTCTAGAGTCATTCAAAGTACATATTTTTGCAGATGGAGACATTAATGTTGCGGAAAAGAGTATCAGGGGGAGATCAAATAATTCAATAACTGCAATTAAATATTTTGAGCTTGGATTCAATATTTAAATGGCAAAGGTATCAGATCAAAGATATCACGAATCACACAGAGGGTACCACGCGCAGAAAAAAATACCCTCAAGGTTTCATTTCAGCAGAATTTTCTTTCAGGAAAGGACATACTGCCCATGAGGTTTTTATTTCTCTACCGTGTTCCTGAAGAGACTTTCACCCAGTGCATTTATTTCAGAAAGCAGGCCATAGAGTACATACAACATTACAGAGTTATCAAGCAGTATGGGCGTGCACGTTTTCACCATCCTGTCTTAATGAGGCAAATTAAATGTTCATCACCTACTTCTTCTACTAATTTTCTTTTTCTCCTATAAAGCTCTCGAAGAACAGATGATTTAGGGTTCCAGATTTTATCAGAAAATTATGCAGTGAAAGGATTTTTGTATACATTTTGTTGAACTCCTGTATGAAGGCTCAGAGCCCATAGGGTCTCAGTGAAGAGGAGTTCCATCTGTTAAAGAGGATTCTGTTCTTTGGTATTTCACAGTTTGTAACTTTCTCTTATATGTGTTAGTTTAATAGATCATTTTATTTCATCCATCTTTCCTGTATCATGTTTTGGAATGCGAGTGGCTCACTGATTTTTGGCATGGATTTATCCTAGTTGATACCCATGCTTGGATTAGTCAAGCGCTTTAAATATGGCTCATGCATGATATTATGTTCCACTATTCATCTAAACCGTATTTCTGCTATATTAGTTTCTTTGGGAGAGTGTTTTTAAAATGCTATTGTCATGTATGGATTCTTAGATTGGTAAGCCCATATATGGTGGTATTGTGCATCTGGATATCAGCTCAATGATAACTAATATCTTCTCAATATTTCATTCACTACATACTCCTTCTGATAACTTATTTCTGTGAGGTATTTCTGAATTGGCCCTCTTTACAGTAAGTTGTCTTTGAATTGTCTGTTGCTTTTATATTGGAGTTTTGCATGTTGCCTCTGCAATATCCCTTTCTCTGTGTCAATTTATGAAGGTATTGGTCCCATTCAGATTAACATTCTTTTTTTTACAAGAGATAGCATGAGATCTTGTTATTGATAACTTCCTCTGTTATACCATATGCTCCTTGCTATATAAGATGTCCTAGGCACTAGTCTATCACAACTCTAGGCTGTCTCTAGGAGCAACAACAGCTGTCATAGTTGAAAATCATTTTCCATCATTTACCCTTGTTTCTCAAGCCATTTACTATCCAACTGTGGACAAATTTCTGCAACCCTATCCCTGGTCATCTTGTCATTTAAAAATCTAATCATACCAAAGAAAACACTCAAGAATATTTCAAGAATTATTCCTAAGTTAGATAGTGGTGTTTAGGGAGTTTTTCCTTGGCTAAGATATCCTGAGTCAAAAGCCTCTGTCTAGTACCAACCTGCCATAGATTGTCTTCCTGTTCTACAAAACAAGTCTTTTTCCATCCATAGGTCGCACACCACTAAGAGGTCATTTTGTCTTAGTTCAGAAGAAGTTCAACAAAGATCCAAATCAGAAGAAGATAAGCATGTTCACTGTCTAAAAGGAATATACTTAGATCAGGAAAAATCTCCATAAGACACCAAAGGAGCTCTCCAAGGTTCAAATTCATATGTTTTACATCTCTACAGGGGTGTAAATTGACTGATAAACAGTATGCAAATAAGAGAAAAAGGACAAGTTAAAATAGGTCTCTCATATTGAAGAGATTTTCCATCAGTAAAGAAGATGGAGAGCTGTGAAGTAAAGAGCAGTAGAGGTACGATTTTAAAATCCAAGAACTGCATGAAGAACAAAGATCATCTTCAAAGTCACATGAATACAAAGGACTGATGTAATACTGATCGGCATTGTTTCAGTATCTCCTCCAAAAGAAGTGTTGCATAAAATTTCCAAAGGATATCATCATGTCAAGCATGAGAAGACAGCTTCTTCTTATGTCACCTTGAGCCTGGGATGTGAAGATCAGTCAAAGAGCTATTTCAAGGTACCCCTGAAAACATAGTCAAGGAAAAGTTAGCTCAATGAGGTCCAAACAGAAAATACTATCCTTGTACCAATCACTTTGTTCAAAACCCTAAAACCTCACATTGATATGGTGCCAAGCAGAGACATATATTTCATAGAAATGACGCAAGGATGAAATGGATGAAATGTCATGGTCTATGGTGGAAACTCCTTCAAAAGAGTAGATGGTTAGAAGCATAGTGATAGAGCCTCCTTCAAAAAGCAAAAGGCTGGGAAGACATGTTGTGGCTTCCTTCACAAACAAGCAGAGTGCCAACATGTTCTTAAGTGTTTTCAGAAGCTATTATTAGCTACCTCCTTTAAAGATGAAAAGTAGGTGCATCAGCAGAGTTTCAAATTGTATTTGAGTAAGTTGTCTATTTGAAAGACAGGGTTGAAAATTAGAAATGAATCACTGAGAGTTCATAGGTTGAAAAACCTATTTCATATCAAGCAAAAGGATGGAATGCTAGTGTTAAAAAGTCTCTGTTTATTCTGTTTATAAAGGCCTCCTTCAAATTGTAATCTGAGGGTGAAATTTTTGACTAGGGATAGCCTCATCTAAATGGCCAAAGAAAGTAGGCCAAGTTTGATTTTAAACTGATTTTTGTACATGAATAAAGAGAAATAGCAGGGAGGAGAAAGGCCTTGACACAGCTCATCCAAAGGGTCAAAGGTGTGATAAAACAATGCTTCACTTTCAGTCAAAAAGGGCTCATCCATTAACTGATAAAAGACAGAGTTTTGGGAGACCCAGGTAGTTTTTCAAACATAGGCCTCCTTCACAAATAAGTAGAGGGCCCACCATTGTTTGAGGGTATTTAAAATATGACATGTGGAATAGATCAAATCATAATTGTTGTTGTTATATGGTTTTAAAGAAGGTTGACATAACAATTTTAAAAAGGCTTCATTACTGTTTGTTAGAATTGCCTCCTTTGTAAATAAACAAAGGCACAAAGTCACTTTTCATAAGTTTCTTTCAAAAGTAAAAAGGGAAGTTTGTCTTTTTTTAAAATTGAAGGAAAGTTGGGATTTTCAAGTATAAAAGAGCTCAACCGTTGGTCATTCATCACTTTGCAAGACCAAGTCAAGGAAAAGAAGAAGTTTGAGCGTTTTTTCAAAACATTTGCAAGCTTAAGGTTAGCGCGGCACACTTGTGTACATGTGCGGCGTGCCTGTAGGCAGAGCCAGTGCAATTTATTGAAGGGTGCAACGCGCCTGTAGACGTGCACGGCACGCCTGTGCCCGGCGCCCAGGGCCGACCCGACAACCTCCCTGTGTGGCGCGTTCTCTGTTTAATGCCCGCCCATCAATCTGATTTAAACGTGCTTCTTTGCCCACTGAACCAATACTCAAAGAACATCAAAAACTCGTTTTTCAAGGTATTCCTCGTCTCCTAGCTAAGTTTTAGTTTGAGGGATAGTTTTGGTTACAAATTTCAAAGATAAACAATGGTTAAAGAAGGAGGGTTAATGTGCAAATTTGAAAGAGTTTTTGTGCTATGAAATAGCTAAAAATACACACAATCCTAAGAGAAAGGCAGAGTTTGTATAAGATAGGGCTTTGTCAAATTAAATAGGTTTTTCTTGCTATGTATTGCAAACGATTAAAAACAGTGATTGAAGGGGAAGAATCTTTGTGTCAAAAAAAAAAGGAGATTTGTCTCCAAAATCACAAACAGACCTTGTCAAGACCACTTTGCTCAAAAACAAATACTGAAGAGGTGAAATTGTTTTCATTCAACTAATACTTGTTTTCTAAAACTCAAACAAAAACGATGATCATTAAGGGGAGACAAATTTGTTTTGAAGGCTTGTTACTCAGTAACAAGGAGACTGCCTTATGTTTTAGAAAAACAAAATCATCAAAGAAGGACATTTTATTCCAAGGGAGAGCACAGTGTTTTTTCTAAGAGTGCATTCCTTGTTTCAATTTAGTCTCTAAGAACAGTAATATCAAAAGAAGCAGTGATTTCAAAGAAACCTCTTTCTTGCTTCAAATAACCATAGAAATCAGTGAATTGAGGGAGAAGAGTTCATATTGTAAAAATCAAAGAGAGCTATTTCATTTTAACAAACGTATTGGCTAACTAAGGACAAACTTATTTTTTCAAAGAGTAGAAAGTCTGTTGGTTGAGGACTTATTTCAGTGATCACTTGAACAGTTTATCTTGGTAAGTCAATGAAGAATACCAGAAGAAAAAATTCCTCCTAAGAAAGATAGCAGGAGTGGTTATCACAATAGGTATGAACCTTTTTCTACTCAGGAAGTGAATGAATCTCCTTCAGTGCTTTTTAATTTTCATGAAGTAGGGTGCTTGGAATTTTGCCAAAAGGTTCAAGAAGTGAAAATTCATCTTCCTTTGACACATTTGTTTGCTTTAAGGCTGCAAGGGAAGCATTTTCATCTGGCAGGTTTAGATTTCAAGCTCTCTCCTAGGGCTGTCTCCAAAGCTACCAAGATTCCATATATCAAAGAAAAATGGTTCAAGCAAACATACCTAGACCTGAATCACTACAAACCCTTCTTAAAACCAGAACATCGGGATGCTTGCCCAGCTATTTTCCCTTTTTCCCATTTGTTGACCAGCTATGCTCCACTCATGAAAATCATCATGAAGTATTTCAAATGTGAAGGGAGGTTTTCCCGGGTTTATGCTTATCATATCAGGCTTCTCATGCACTTCACAAGAACTCAATTGATAAACCTGCCTTTTTTCCTCTATATAAGCATTGACAAGATGGCTTCTACTGTCCAAAAGAAGCCCTCCGCTCAACAACAAGCTTGTCTATTTCATCATTCCCTTATCAAGATCATCATCCTCCATCAACTTGAGAAAAAGGGAGTTTCTTGGGACTCTTTCATCTCCCATCCCGATTTTGACATTGCATCTTCATCTCATGCACCTTCCTCACCATCCACTCATCATGTTTCTCCTTCTTCTAGTAAATCCACTCCTAAAGGACAAAAATCTCCTATGATTGAAAGTGAAGAAGATAAAAGGCAAACTAGTAGTGAAGAAAGGCAAAGTGAGAGGAGGCAAACTAGTGATGAGGAAGAACAAAATGAAAAATCTAAGCATGAAAGTGAGCATAAAGAAGGCAATGATGAAGAGCTGGAACAAATGGATGCAGAGCACAATAGTCATGAAGAGGAACATGTTGGCAGCCCACACAGCAGTGAGCATGATGGTAATGAGGCACAAAAAAGTGAGGGTACAGAGCACTACAGTCATGAAGAAAGCAGAGACAGAAAAGAACAAGGCAGCCCTCAAGGAGACATACAAGGTGGCAGCCAAGACACTTATGATGAAAAACAAGAAAGCCCTCAAGTAGGCAATGATGGTGACAATCAAAAACCAAATAGTGAGCTTTCCAAAAAGGGCATCACACAGAAAAAGGGCCAAATCAGTGACCATTAGCATAGCAGTGATAAAGACAAAAAAGGAAATCTTCAAAAGGAGGAAAACAGTGACAAAGATGATGATGGAAGCCACAAGGTTAAAGATCAAGTTGAGCAAGTGAAAATGGATAAAATTCCTCCTTATTCTCCGCCACACAGTCAAGAGCATGTGCTAGCTGCCTCTCCTAGGCAAGGGGCCATGGCTCTTCCTCTAAAAGTGACGAAGCCTACAAACACTAAGCCAGCAAAGAAAAATACCACTGCAGCAGTGCCTACCAGTGTCCCAAGAGCACTAAGAAGCCGAGGAAAACTGCCTAAAAAGAGCATAGTTGAATTACCAAAGAAGAGGAATACCAAGAAGTCTATCCATGGCAAGGGGAAAGAGAAGGAGGAGAGTAGTCATGAGAAGGAAAGGGAGTTTGATATAATACAAATAAACAGTGATGATATTGAAAATGAAGCTAGAATCCTTGAGGCTCTTTTGCGAAACAGAGAAGACCAAATTAATGATCAACAAGCTGATCTAGAAAGCTCAAAAGACTTCATCCATGTCCTACATATGCAAAACAAACAAATGAGTGGTCAAATGGCAGTATTTGAGGCCCGAGCTTTCAAATATAAAAGGGAGGCATCCAAGGCACAAACCAAGCTTGAAGAGCTTATGGGTGAGTTCACTAATGTTGAAGAGGAAGAGAAACCAAGGAGAAAGAGGCCTAGGACTATGGGTCTCAAGAGAGCTTTGGAGAAAAATAAAGAGGAAGAGGCAGCCCTTGTCCAATCTTATCCTCTTACTCATTTGCTCGCCAAAGAAATAAAGGATAATAGAGAAGCATGGCTTGAAATGGCAAACAAAAATTTGGAGGATAAGTTAGAAAGAGCTAACAGAGACTTGAGCCTGCAAAATAAAATGACTGGGCATTACAAAAAGCTAAATCAATTTTCCCGAAGGAAATTGAAGGTTACACAAGAAAAGTTCAAGGTTGCCCGAAAGAGGTGCTCGGTAGAAAAAGTGGGGAAAGGTGCATCAAAGCTTGAAATATTGGCCTCTGCTTCTCTACATATTTCTAAAAACCCATGAGGGGCTTGCTCACCAAAATTAGGCAAATTTTGACAAGTTTTTTGTTTTTTGACATTTTTGGGCCTATTTGCAGAAATTCATGGGCATCGCCATTTTTGTTTGGAGCATCCTCAGAGGTTGAAAGTGGTATAATTGGATGCATTATATTCAAGGGAATCTACTTAGAAAATTTCAGATCCAAAGGATGGGTTTTGATCCCCCAAAGAGGTGAAAAACAGTGATTTTTTGACTTTCTGCCTCTCCTATCAACAAAGGGCTAATTTCTGGTTTTTTCCACTTAGGTAGATTTTTCACATACTTATAGCCATAATTTTGGATAAAATCAAGTATTTTCAGAAACTAGACATCCAGGGCTTTCCAACGAGCTATCGCGGGCCTCGTTTTGACATCGGGAGGTCCCTCAAAAGGTGTCTGCAATACAGGGAATGTTCTGCTGCTACGTTCCTATAGCATTTTGTCAAAAAAGCAGTTTTCTGAAGTGGCTTATCTAAATGTGCGCTAAACCATTTTTAGCCATTGTCAGTTGTGAAAAGTCAATTATAATTCCATTTTTAGCATTTTTAAGATATTTATAATATATTTTGTGCCTTGGGCTTTGCAAAGCCTCAAGGACAAAATCAGTTATTTAAATTAGGCCAATGGGCTTGTTAGTTGCTCTAGGAGGTTTTTCTTCTCTTTGGCCTATATATTCCAAGAGATTTCATTGTAAACAGAGGCTGAACTTGATGATATAGAGAAATAC
Source organism: Pinus albicaulis (assembly GCA_034641835.2). Classification (NCBI taxonomy): domain Eukaryota; kingdom Viridiplantae; phylum Streptophyta; class Pinopsida; order Pinales; family Pinaceae; genus Pinus; species Pinus albicaulis. The sequence continues at coordinate 914,479,026 of CM076584.1, forward strand.
ATGATATTACAAGCTTTGAAGAAACACTTTGTCTCATGATGTGGATGATTTCTTATTTGTCTTGGATGGTGGAAGAGGACTGTTTGTTGGATTCCTTGGCTTGGTAAATGGTATAGTGTTCCTATCTGTATGTTTTCTTTAGTTTATCATACATGTTTCCATGATTCTTTCTTGTTGTAGGTTAGTAAAAAATAGATTTGAGACATGCCCATGGAGGCACCTCAAGTTTCATGATTTTATTACAGCTTCTATGTTTTTCTTCCTTCTTAGTCATATCAAAGAATTCTTAACTACTCTTTGATCACTGAAGAACTTGTTGCTTGTTTCATTTATGGTTGTTATGCATGCTAAGTATGATTCACTGTACACCCTGCTTACTCATGGCTATTCAAAGCTCCATCTCTGAAAACTCTCTTTGATTTATTGATTGTCTTAGTTGAACCAAGGAAGTCTTGTTTCGATCTTGCCCTTTGCCTAAAACTTTGCATTATGTTTTCAAAGTTCCCAATAACTCAAAATATAATGTTTAGGAGTTCCCTCTTCGTAAATTGAGTTTTTTTTCTGTCTTAATTGTTTTCCCAAAAATCTGAAGGTGATTTCCCAAAGTTGGAGGATCTTATACTTCCATGCATCACTGAATTGTCTATTTTATGCATTTATTAGTTTAAGTTTCATTCATAGAGATCAATGGTTAGCCCTAACTTATGAATGCTTGCTGATTAACTATTTATGTTTAAAATCTCTTTGTCTTTCACAAACTTAGTGTCCATCCCATTTCATTCCACATAAAAGAATCCATTTTACCTCGACCAAATCGGCCCTGCAATATACCTTATCCACCCTTTGAGGCAGTCTCGACCTTATTGACCCCATAGCCCAGTTGATCTGATATCTTGTTATCTATGTATCCTTTGATCAGTTCTTCCCTCAAAAACCTAAAACAAACCAAAACACACTTAACAACTAGCCTAAAATCAGAAACATAGAAAGCAAACAAGTTTACATCCTTTGCACAAATAGAGAGAGCCCTCTCTGAGTCCAGGAAGGCTAGGTCCTTGGGCTCCAAAGTTGGTTTGATGTTACCCTGTCATTTGGCTTGCCAATATGCAAAATCACAGGACCCTAATAGTGCACTTTTACTTTAGCTTGCAACCCATTCATCCTTTTTATATTTTGCTCTAAAGTTTTTGACTCATTCATGAATGTGACACACTACCAAGTATCACACATAGGCCAAAGATACACTGACTAATTCATACCACAACATAAAACGTTGTTCAGATGGATCCCATATGCCTTGGTGCTCCTAGATTTTCGCTAAATGCAATTTCATAAGACTTATGGGCTTTCAGGATTTTGTGAACTGGACCACTAGAGTGCACCACTTCCAATGTTGATTGGTTGTCATTGGCCCTTTAAATTCTTGCCCACCGTTCTTTGCTTTGGTCATAGCTGAAAGGCCCTTGGTCACCGGAACACGTGAAATCTTCACAAAACCAAGTCCTGAGCACATTTATCAATGTCTGATAGGCTGTCAAATGTCGTTAAGAACTTTTGTCACATGTCTTTGTTATTTTCCACAAAATCTCAATGTTTTCCCCTCCGTTTTTTTATTCCCTAGGGCTTCTGGGCCTCTTGTTACTACTCCCACTACCTCGATTTGATGTCATCCCATAACCCCTTTTTAAATAAACCTTCGGGCTTCCAGTCTTCTCGCTACCTCAGCTCAATGAAATCTAGTAACATTTTTAAATAAGCCTCCATGCTTTCAGGCATTTCTACTAAGGGATTCAAATTCCTTACTTTGATTGCTCGTAACTTTTGATTGAGACAGCCATTTGTATATTTCCACATATTTTTGGAAATAACTTTCCAGGAAATTTCCAACTATGCCACTTTCAAGATAAACTAAGTTGATATATTGAGACCTAATCTCCTCCAAAGTCTTAGACTCCCCAACCATCATAGTCATCTTTTTATGGCTTCCCCTTTAAGCCTGCTACTATGATGATTCTCTACAGAACACTGCAGCGACCATGGGACTCCCTAACCATCATAGTCATATTTTTATGGCTTCTCCACTAAGACTGTTACCATGATGATTCTCTACAGAACACTGCAACAACCATGGGACTCCCCCTGAACATAATGCTCATCAATGCCAACATATGTTTCCTTTAAACTCAATGCTAGTTTGGTTAACATCAATGCCACATACCATGTGCCACCAGTCATTTAAACAAACCAAGTTTCTAACAATGTAGAAACAAGTTCGAAGGGAGCAAGAAATTTATATTTGTGCCAAAGAGAAGTTAAGATCTAGCATGTACCATATGGAAGTATAGGAGAAAGTAGGTATTCCCAGTAAAAGGAAGAGAATAAAAAAGTGTTGTCTTTAGAGGGAGGAGTAAGAACAGTTTGACATGAAGGATCTTGGATTGATACACTACTACTTGGGACTTGAGATTTGACATAAAACTAATGATTTTTTCCTTGGTCAAGGGAAGCATGTAATCAATATAATTTATAAGCTTAGGATGATGGATTTTAGACCTATGGAAAATTCTATTATTAAAATTTGGGGAGTTCTTATATTGTTGATCCATCATTGTACCAATAGCTAATAGGTTCTTTGATGTGTTTGATTCGATTACTAGACTGGCAATGTTGATGATGAGAAAATATACTAATAGTGGTTGTCTCTACTTAATAATGGTTATGGTTTCATGGGTGATAAAAAATCAGGAAGATGAACATATGATAGTTATCTAGTGATTTTGGATCCATAAAAAATTTTGATGGATTGTTTGATGGCATGTTGAGTTCGATCATGATAATTTGTAATGATCAAAGAAGTTTGAATTTTGTTAGAGAACTTGGTTTTTAATGGAAGGTCGAAGCATATTATGATTTGAGATATGATGCATATGGGAGCCAAGAAGCTACTATATATTTCAATGGATAAACAAATAGTTGATGTAAGGGAAGCTTGAGTAATTCTGGGACAAACTTTGGCTTCTGTATATCTCCTCCCAGATTGAGAGGGAGTTAGGACGAACATTTAATTCTCCATGTGTCATGTACTATGCTTAGTAATAACACTGTATTTCAAGTACATGGACCTCGATAAGGATAATTATAGATTGTATAAGCATATTGGACTGACATTCTTGTGTCAAGTACTATGGTCAATTAGGATTAAAACCCTAATTAAAGTACATTGACCCAATTTAAGAATGGTTTGTTGGACAAACATTTCCTTGTGAAAAGTAGGAAATGGTCCTATAGAGGACATACTCTGGTAAACCTAGGTGGAGTATGTGCCACGGAGAGGCATTTGTGTGGTGTCATATTGAACGCCTCCCAACATTGTGCTTTAATCTAGTGGAGATATAGAGATTACTTGTCAAGGCCTTGGTAATTTGACAATTTTGGTTATGATGATTTTATCATTGATGATTCTTTTCAATATGGATCCTTCCTTATAGAAGTTTTCAACTTTAGAATATCCCGATAAGTCATTATGAATATGTCCCTATTTAAGAGGGAGTGTTGAAATTGTAACTATTGTTAGTCTTCATAATGAATAATTTGGCATTAATGTATTTATTTAAGAATGTTATTTATGCTAGAGTAAAAATAAAAGAATTATTATCATGTCCCATTTGGACATATAAAAGAAAATAAAATTTGAATTTTATAATATATTTATGTCTCTCAAAAATTCCTAAGTCGACCCTCTAAGAATTCATGTTGGCCTGTCTATGGATACACACATTCGCGTTGGGTGAAGACTATATATATATATAGATCATTTTCCTCCCTCCACAAGACACCTCGCTCGAAGATCATACATATGTGGAAGCATACAAATTCTAAGGCTACACATCTCTATGGAACATAGCGAAATATGAGGCTACATATGTTTGCAAAAGAAATAAAAAATTTAAGGCTACATATCTCTATAGAAGACAACGAAGTATGAGGTGGTATCTCTATTGAACTATAAGAAGTTTTGGAACTCTCATTCTGAAATATAAATTGTGGCATGATCTAAAGGAGAAGATGAAATTCAACCCTCATGGAAGATTCAAACAAACCTATTTGCAGACCTAATTGAGGACAATTTGAGGCACCTTATTCTGGAAGAATTGGAGGGTTGACTTGGCACTTGGATAATGATCATCTAGTTACTACTATTCAATTTGTTTATGACTTAGATTTCTCTTTTGTTGACAAGATTATATAAGGAAAGGATTGATGTGTTTTCCCTTCGTGGGTTTTTCCCTAGCCGCTAACCTAATTTTTGGTGTCTCTTGTATCATATGTTGTTGTACTTGAATGTTTAAATTAATAATTTCTTGATGAATAAGAAAGAAATTCTCAAAAGGAACAATAATATCTTCACAACTAATTATCGTGATTAGAAATTCTAGCTTGCAGTCAAATTTCAACAAGGAAAACACAGGTTTTGTATGAAACTTTGGTTCAAAAGTTTCAACCACGTTACCTTGGTAATATCCTCTATTTTGGGGGGAGGTTCTTGGTTTGAGGAAAATACAAGGTTATGTATGAAACCTTGGTTCAGAAGTTTAACCCTTATACCTTCGTACAATACCCGTTTCCTAGTTAGATATGTACCTAAATTTTCCCCACACTTCTTAATTAATGATGCGTTTGAATTTCTTGCTAATGTGATCATAGAGTTTATCCAAGTTTCCAAATCATCTATGGGGAACTCATTGGTTTCATGTGCGAGAACTTGTTGCTGAAATTTGAGTATGGAAAGGGTTTCCAAAAGCACTCTTGTTAGTGTTTGAAGGTGCCAATAGGAAAATGCAGTCTTTCAGTGCAAAAAATTTTAGGGGCGTGAACATTTAGCAGTACCCTTGTCTCAAAAACTATTATTACTAGTGTGGAAATGGATTAATAGACGGACATCAAGACAAACTTAAATGACTATGGTACGAAGATGCATTCATATTCACTTCTCCAATCTGAACAAGATAGAAAGGAAGCTCAATCTAGAACTAATGACAAAAAAAAGGAGAATGGTAATGGATCAAGAGGATTTATTATACCATTAAGAGAAAATAATAGGATGTGAATCCAAGCCAGAGATATTCAAATTCAACCTTGAGAAGAAAATTTGACAGGGATATTTATTTCAAATTCATGAAAGAAGAGGAATATTAGTTTGAAGCAAAATCTTAGTCGTGTCACAACTTTGTAGAAGTTTCATAATATCTTCTTTAAGGAGCAAAAGACTAGTTGGCATATGGATGGTAGCAAACAGTATTTTGGTATCTTGAGAATTTTACTCAAAAAATGTAGTGGTAGAGATTGTAATTTCCAAATTATCATGATCAATATAAATTTCATATAAGAAACATAATTATCATATGAAAAATGATATGGTTGTTTAAATTAGATGTCATGGCCATAAAAAGGTTATATTTTGCACATGAGTCAGAAAATTCTAACTAAAATTTCCCTTCAAGACATAGTATGATTTCCAATCAAATTTAAATAGACCAAAGGGAAATTCATTAATGATATTATAATTTAACAAAGAAAAATTATTAAAAAAACAACATGTCTACATACTGCCTTCGACGAATTCTTATAAGTTCTTGATTTACAAAATAGAACATAGGTTTCTGAACCTCATACTTTGTTTAATCCAAATCCCTTCTAATCTAGTCATTGTATGTTCACCCTAAGAGTCATATTTGTGGGGCTTGGAAATATTGTTTGGAAAATATTCCTTTCCATTGTTGGTCAATGACAATCAAAATTCTTGCCAAGACAAGATGGGAGAAATGGGATAGAGAGCATATTTTGAAATTGGATTAACACAGTGAGTGTCTTCCTTGAAATATTTATTCCTTATTTATAGAAGACAAATTTATAGTTTTTTTTGGAAGATTTTATTCCATTTTACCAGTGGATAAAGGGCTTGACAAAAAAATCAAGGCAAATTTCCCACACGAAGGTAACTTACATGTATTTAAAATAAAACATTCCTATAGAATATAGATCTAGTTTTATTGATATCTCAAGCGATCAACCAACACACATTCATGTGCAAGTGATTGAAAACAAGAAGCATTGTCTCTCTCTCATAGAACATGCAGCATATCCTAGTAACTAAGAAATGGTGTCTCACTAGAAGGATATGAGGAATACATTTCCATACTAGGACCAATATGGACTTACAATTAATCACCCTCTTGAATGGAATTTTGAAGTGGTCATTGCTACTAACATTCTGTGTATGAATAATGAGGGTATCAACTAGAACTGGCCATGTGACCTAACAATGAAAATTTAAAATGGATTCAAATAGAGAGGAGATCAAGAGGGTGGGAAACACCAGTTGGTTGAGGGGATTTCAATACTTCTGAAGTAGGTAGGGGATTTTCAGGAGTTCTGGCCTTTATTTTGGCTCTTTTTCCACGGTTCAAGTATAGAATCATGAAAACGTGATGGAGGAATCTAATCACGCCCACGAGAAGTCCTCCCAACTAGAATAGATAAATTATATCTTTACTGGTTTTCATTTTTCTTTGCTTGGCTCTCGCCCTCAATTTCAAGGTTTTCATTTTCAATATCGACCTCTCTGATCTAAGAGCAACGGAATTGGTGAACAACAAATGAGGTCCATGAGATAATACATTTGTTGTCTACTTAACTCTTATTGTTGCTTCTAATATGTGTTCGGCATGAATATTTGTTTCCAAGGGTGTTCCTTTTGAATACATTTCCAAATCTCATAGCACTCTCTCACTCATGGATTCGGTCCTAACCTTAGGATCATAATTGTCACCCCTATAAGTTTCCTTTACAACATCTACAAGCAATTCCATAGTTGGACAATTTAATTTCCTTTTTTTTGGATGAAAACTTAATCATCTATACAATTTTCACCCTCTTTGAAACATTTAAGTGCCTCCAATCCATATCTAAAATCTAAATCATCAAGGCTCTTATGTATGTTACTATTCCTCTTACTATCATATGTAAAATACTCCATATTATAAAAAAGCATCATTCCCATGTTTGAATTTATTCACTATGCCATTCAAAAACAAGTAAAGAATTTACATAAACCATTAAGGGCATCAACAATCCACAATTCAGGAGTTGAACCATAAAATATCATGACTTCCCATAAGATATAGTGATAAATATCCACCTAAAGTTAAAATTCAATTATTAAGGAAAGTGCTAGATGCAAATTTTTGAGACAACATATAGTTAGTTTGGATTGAATTACATTTGGACACAGCGTCATGCCCAGAAGTAATTTGTAATCACACAAACCCTCAAAATTGTTGTTGATAAATTTTAAACTATTGCAAGGATACTAATGTTGAGAAGAAGGATAGACTAATGTTTGAAACTCCTTTTTTGGTCGAGTTAGTCATCTTGTTTACCCACTAAATAATATCTACACCATCCCCAAACTCCCCCAAGGGCCTCCTACCATGACTAGTTCCAACGACACTACTCCAAATATATAAACATAACTCTTTTCATCCACTTTCAACATGTGTGCATATTCTAAAGAAAAAAACATGAGAAATACTATATGAGAACTTAAATATAAGAAATCCATCAACAAGCTTCATTCGATTGATTATCTTCAAAGAAACGCAGGGCATGGAAATTTCACATTAAAATAATATAAAGGGAAAGGAGATAGGCTTGAATATTTACCTGGAGAAATGTAGCCATACGATCCTGCAATGGAAGACATACATTTTGAATCTCTTGAATCCAGCAAAAAAATTGGAAGGCTGAAATCGACTACATGGGCCTTAAAATAGGAATCCAATAGAATATTGTTAGACTTTACGTCATGATGTATTATTATCGGGTATCAATCATGGTGCAAATAGTATATTCCTTTAGCTACCTCAAAGTAAATATTTTATCTTTTATCCCATTGTAAATTCCCACCTTTCTTACCATTCAGTAACTCTCTCAAGATTCCATTTGGAATGTAAACATAAACAAGCATATTGATTTTTTGACTTGAGAAAAACCCCAACAATATCGCTATATGGTGATGTCAAATCATGCCCAAAGTCTGAATCTTTGCATCAAAACCATGGTCGTGAGAAGACCCTCTTCCAATCCCAGGAAACCTCTTCATTGAAAATTCCACCCTCTCCACAACGAACACTTGTAAACAACCCCTGCTCCACATATAATTTTTTATTGGTCAAGTATGATGGAGGATATCCATATACAAACAAGCAAAAGAGTAACCAACAAATAAACCTATGAATGCCCACAAGAAAACCATAGTTTTCATCAGTCCACCCTGATTGGATGGTGAAAGAAACCCAAGCTTGGAAAATATCAATGTAACAAGTATCATCCCAAAAAATTGTACCCAAGTTCTTGCATAGACGCTGAGTAAAACTGCATTACTTGGGGACATGAATACATATCCATGGACAAGTTTCCATCTAGTTTCTTCTTGGGCTTCATCCAGTGTCTCCAATTGATAGTAATTTGAGATGTATAGATACAAGGTTCTCATAATAATCATTGCCAACATCATAGAAAGGAACAATACAATCATTAATGAGTTGATAATAGAGAACCAATGGATCTATTCATCTGTCATGAAAATATTTGTATGCCATCAAGAAGCCTATTTGATAGGGTTTTCCTACAAGATTTAAATGACAATTTCTTAAACATTGGAAAATTGCAACTACCATAAAAAGGTTAAACACATAATAGAAACCACAAAATTGATGAAAAAACGAGTCATTGAGTACCTTGAATGACACATAATAATTAAATATAATATCTTTACCCTCGTCAACTTATTTTTTACTATTGGTTTGTGAAACATAGTGTTTGATTTTTGCATTGCAAATTTTCAAACTAGGATTATCCTCAGACGAAGGTTTGTTACTTCATTGGATAGGTGTTCTAGTATCGACTTTGGTCAGAGAGGCTAAGGAACACAAGATCTCCAAAACCCATAAAAGGTGTCAAGAGAAAACACATAGAGATGGCTCAATTAATTTAACTGATCAATAATTAAATATTTCATGAGTCTAACTTAGGAAACATGATTAATTAACATTAATTAACTGAGAAAGGTGAGATTTTTCTAGAAACTCACATGAATGAATTGGAGATTATCTTAGTTTTTTATGAGGATCCAATTATGGTTGTTGGTTCACCAAGGAGAGATTATAAGACCAAATCGATGGGTAGACGGACGACACACTTGTGAGGTCGATTTCCTTGGTAGATCGAGCAACCCATTTCTAGAGATAGAGCAAGGGAGAGAAGTTAGAGAAAAAAGGGATGCAAAGATAGAGAGGAAGAAACAGAAGTGAGTTTCGAAGGAATTTATAGTTCCAGATAGGAATCAATATAGAGGTTTATTTATTCCTCTAGAGGATACATAGGGACTGCACAGGCAGCTTTAGAGGGAAATTCGATTTGAATGAGGAGAAGGTCAATTAAGGTATTATAGGTCAGGATAATTTTCAAGATGATTGGAGAATCACTTCCAGAGGCAACAAAATGCAAGAAAACTTGATCAGAGAAAGATTCAGGTTGTGCGTGTGAGGGTCTATGCAAGAATTGTGCATAGGCCTATGCAAGGGTTCTTGGAGGGCCAGTCATTTGAAGTAAGTTGTCTCAAGAATGCTTTTGGAGAAGGGAAAACTTCCCTTAATAATTTTTCCATATTATTTGTTGAGGATTTCCAATATGGCATCCATATTTTTACTTAGAAATTTCACTGCTGAATAATAATAAAAACCTCATCTGCTACATTGGTTTTCCCACATTGGGTTTTTCCGGGGACATTTGTCCAAAAATAAAAATGTAATTTTTATTATGTGTGTGCTCTATATTTTTTCAGTTCTAATTATTTTTCGCAACATATTTTATTTTGGTGAAAATTGTAATTATGATTGTATTCGTTGTTTTTTGTAGCAAATAAAATTCACTTAATAATAATCAATTAGAATAATAATTTCTAGTTGCTACAATATATTGAAATTTTCACATGGTATTAGAGTCGTATAAAGAAAAATCAAGAGCTCAAAATTGAAGGAGAAATTTTATAGCTTCAGAGGGAGTCTCTAAGAAAAAATTCTAGGTTTTCACATAGGTCTATCCAGGCAGTGTGAATTTTTGGGTAGGGGTTAGATTTCCAATTACAAGTGTAGGAAACTTTCGAACATCCCAGTAGCAGTTCCAGTAGGTAATGTTGTTACTGGGAAGCAGTTCCAGTGAGCATATCAGAGATTTTGTTGAGCAGATCTAGGCGTAGTTAGTTTGTAGCTAGACCAGTAGTACATATTCAATGTCAGGTGCAAGATAAAATCACACATAGAGAGATGTTCTGAGAGGGTTTCTAGATTCAATTCTATGAAGGAAATCTGTGATTTCTAGTTGCAAAAGGAATTAGCAGTAGGCAGAACTGCGCATTGTAGGAGGAAGTGCGAGTATTGGAGTAGGAATTTGAGCAGGAAAGGAGGAGATTCTTATTCAATTTTCCCAGTTGTGAGTTTTGCAGAAATAGCCTAAGCAGAACTTTGAGATTAGGGTAGGCAAGAAGGAGCCTCAAATTATTGTATCTGGAAATCTAGAATGTCTTTCTTACTAGATGAGAATGCTATAAAGACTTATGCAAAGATATTTGTAGTTGTACCTACAGATCTGTAGTAGCAAGAGAAATACAATAAGGAGATGGAAAAGGAAAAGAGGTTGATCCTTGATGGCATTCGAGATCATATAGTCTCACACTTAGTGACCAAGAATACAGCCAAAGAAATGTGGGATGTAGTTTCCATGCTTTTCTAGAATCCTTCCGAGAACTAGAAGATGTTCTTGAAGGATAAGTTGAGGACCACCATGACGCATAAGGTGAAGGGGTCACTTCTTATTTCACCAGGATTCAGAATGTATGATATGATATTGCTACAGTTGAAGAAGTACCTCAAGAGAGTGATATTGTGCATACAGTTACCAATGGTTTCACCTCGGAACGAGTTACCTTCGTCCAAGGTATCACTAGATGAGATAATCTACTAGGTTGGGATCAATTGTGGGAATATTTGACGCAAGAGGAGATGAGACTTTCTCTAGTTGAGAGAAATATCAATGACAACAGTAGTAAATGAATGAAGGGTGTGAAGGAAGAGGATAATGTAGCCCTTGCATAAAATGGGAAGGAAAATAAAGGCCCCATTTAGGTACAAGGCTCACAGGGAGGAGAAAAGAAGAAGAAGGATTTTTCAAAGATCAAGTGCTTCAGATGTGGTGATTTTTTTCACTACAATACCCAACGTCAAAAGAAGAAGGACAAGAAGGATAAGTATGAGTAGGAAACAACTTCGGTAGAGATCGATAAATTGTATTCTATATTGGAAGATGAATTTGGTTTGTATAAAGCTATACCTCCAAGAGAGAGGTGGGGAGACATTGAACTCTATATTCCATAGGGTTATAGAGTTGGGAAGGGTCCATAGAGGAGCAATAGTAGTTGAATATTACTCATATGGACCATTACCCTTGCTACAGGGGCCCATAGTATTCAGTAGCAGAAGGATCAGTGTTAGGATGGTGAAGTCAAATCTTGAGAGACAATTGCAGGGTTTAGTTACAGTTAGATGCAAACTTCAAAGGGGGGTAGTGTAGTGGATGTAGCACAAATAGTTACTCAGTAGATAGTGCAGAGGCTAGTAGCAGTCAGAGACTCTGGAGACAGTTGTAGCACAAACACATAGTTGATTTAGAGTATGGCACTCAATTGCAGTAGTTGCAGCAACAACAACAACATACGGTTAGTTGCAGTGTATAATAGTTTTGGCAACAGTACACGTGGTACAAAGCAATGTCAACAATAGTGCAGGTGCAGAGTGGTTCAAATACAAAGTGGAAGATGAATCAGAGTATGTGTATTAGTTGGTGGATAGTGGTATCTTCTCATAGTTTTAACACATCAACAACATATGGTAGGGCGTAATGAGACAAAGAGAACACCTTCCTCGCTAAGAGGGAGTGTTAATTTTTGTAGCATCAGAAAGGTGTTCTATGACTCTGTTAAGAGAGGCAAAGGAACATAAGATATCCAAAACCCATAAAATGTTTCAGGAAAAAACACTTAGATATGGCTCAATTAAGTTAATTGATCAATAATTAAATATTCCCTAATTCTAAATTAGGAAAAGTGGTTAATTAATAGTAATTAATTGAGAAAGGTGAGAATTATCCTCACACAGATTGAATTGGAGATGATCTTAGTCATTGATGAGGATATAATATGTTCAATTTCCACAACCTTAGGTCTAGGATAGATTCATAAAATCTATGACGCTACCAAACCAAGAATATCAACATAACTACTTTGCACAGCAGAATATAAGTAACAGTAAATCACATATGCACAAAAATATAGACAAATTTTTAATTTTTCAACCCAGCTTCGTTATATTAAATAACATATATTACAACATTCTAGGGCTCTTTTACTAGGGATAATGGCCCTCATAAATTGACTAGTACAAGATACAAAACAAAATACTTTGACCATCTGGATGTAGTGCACTCTCTTCGCTCCTCTCAGTAATACTTTGTACATGCCCGATCCTTCGACTCCTGATCTGCAACTCTTGCCTCTATTAATGCTCTAATTACATTTTCCCATTGAACCTCGGTTATCAATCTGCTCATTATTTGATCGTTCGTCCACCAATGAATAAACATTTCGATATTCCTGTCAAGTTGTTCATAGCTCCACTTGTGAAAAACTCTCAATCTGCCCACTACTTCTCCTCAACTACTCATGGACTTTAGCCCGCTATGAAATTTATGTGTTTCTCCAATGAAGACCAACATAGGGCATAGAGGGTTGCCACCTATCACTGCAAGATGTCCATCTCCCACAATGAACATGTGCTATGAGGATTTCCCATTAGCTGTTGTAGAAGTCCTTCTCCACACACAAGTCTCAGGTTCCACAAAAATTCTCATGGTTGATCAAACCCTTGAACTCAACAATTGCCACTCTAGCAAGTACTTTTTCCATAAAAGTGTTACACATTGGGCTCCAACTTGGACACTATCACATTTTCCTCCATCAGACCATAAGTGCCCAATCCACGTTCACACTTGGTTCACTCTCACACTGCCCTCCAACAGTCCATGAGTGACCAAGTCCATGATGTAGAATTTTCACCTAGTTAAGGCATCCCCATGCCTAGGAGACCCTTACACACGGCTGCCAATAGACATCACTAGTCTACCCTTTGTTCTGCAATAGATCATCTATTTCACAAATATAGGCACCAATATTCACTGTAGAAAATACCCACTGGTTAGGGATTATAACATGCCATGTCAGCCCTAACTCCTTAGCTTCCACGAGGTACAAAAACTTTGTCCACACTAGAACACCTACATCAATCCATAGCGGGATTTGCTCCTAGTTAGAGTTCCTTCATGCCCAAGGTAACTCCAATAAATGGTTACCAAAAATCCACAATGTACATTGATCCAAACTGATCCTTGAAACACAGACCCAACACCTTAACAACACATCTCGAGCTCACTGTTTGAGCTCCTATCCTACGCTTCCACCTGAGCTTGGTTAGGGCATCATTACATTCCTAAATCTAGCCTTTAATTCTACCTAGTTTAGCAGTATAGGAGTGTGGTTTCCCTTTATTAGGTGGCTAACCCTTCATGTTGTAACTTTGGGTATTCTTTCCCATACCAGCACCCTCGGCCTGCCCTTAACTACATGTGGCCTGCTACAGTAAGGCACTATAGGCCTGCGGCTTCCTCAAATGCGGTCTGCCTCCCATCTATTTGGCCCTCAAACAACACAAACATTCATCCTTTTTTGCGGCCTCCCAAGAAAATCCCTTGGCCACCTTCATGTACTGCATCCTCCTCAAAATATGCCTTAGAAATAGACTCGACCTCTTATTCTTGTCCTCTACTTGCTACGACTAAAACAAAAAAGTCTCCTCCTCCAACTAATTGCTCATATGTGTAAGTGTTGCACAAATGGATGAGGAAATAACCTCTATATCAACTTGTATTTATATCCAATACAATGGATTCTAAAACGTCATAAAAAGGAGCTTGAATAGGTGTCACAAGTATTCTTATCACCAAGTCAACCTAGACTTTTCATGTGCAACCCCAACCATAAACTTAAAAAATTCATAACTTCATTTCTAGAGCTCCGATTTGAGTGATCTTTGAAGCATTTTAATTGGCACGCCAAGATCTATCACCTTAAATTTTCTCATGCTCAAATTCATCATGGTTTTGGCCCAAATCCTGATGGGTGAAAAATCCCATGCCTGGGTTCCAAGCCCACAAGTGACTCTTGTGGTGCTTTTCCCTCCAAACCTCAAACACTAAGGCTTGGAGTACCTCCCAAGCTACACAAAAATCAACACTCCCTCTTAGCTAGGGATGTACTTCCAAGACTAGGAAGTAACCATCATCATTCGGTGATACTAACCCATATTTCATCCATCACTACAGCATACCCTATAGAATGAACCTGTCAATCTCGGTAGTATCTCTGCCTCATCACATCTGAACCTAAAGATACCAAACCTAAATAGGAATTATCCCTCTGAGGCTAGACTCCTTAAGAGCCTACATGATCTCCACTGGATCAGTCCTACAAGCACTCATCCTCCTAGATCAACTACCACTCGTGCAAATCCCTCCAATCTTAGATATGCATCATCATGATCTAATGAAGACTCAAGCCTGCCAATATCCAGTCCATCACATGACTCCATATCGATCAACCTGATCTCATCCATGCCAAAGTAACCTTCAATTTGTCCCAACCATCCATGGAAAATAAATGGAAGCCCACATTCAGAAATGTGTGCTACAACAAATTGTTATTCACCAGGCTTACCACCAATCCACCAGAACTCCCACCCAATAATGTTTCCAAGCCAGTCAATATCACATCTTCTTGTTTTCAGTTGAACCCTCTACTTCGTGGTATAAACGCCCACAAATACCTCTGAGTTGATTCAATTTGCACACTCTGATTCACTGTCCCTCAAAGTATCTCAGATACTCTCTGATACCATGTTTAATTTCCATGACCTTGGGTCTAGGATAGAGTCTTAAAATATCTTATGCTACCAAACCAAGGATCTCAACAGAACTACTTTTCACAATGGAATATAAGTAGCAGTAAATCACATATGCACAGAATATAGAAGACTTTTAAGTTTTTCAACCCAGCTTCGTTATATTAAACAACATATAATACAATAGTCTAGGGCTCTCGTACCAGGGATAATGACCCTCATAGATCCACTAGTACAAGATACAAAACAAGATACTATGACCATCTGGCTATAGTAAACTCTCTTTTCTCCTCTCAGTCGTACCATGTACCTTCCTGGTCCTTCCACTCCTACTTGTATCAATGCTCCAAGTCCATCTAGCCACTAAAACTCGGTTATCAATATGCTCACTAGTTGATCGTTTGTCCACCAATGCATCAACACCGTGAAACTCCTATCGAGTTTTTCACAACTACACTTGTGAAAAACTCTCAATATGCCCATTGTGATCCTCATGTACTCAAGTACTTTAACCCACTATGTTCTTTCTTCACTACTTCGATGAAGACCAAAATAGGATACGGAGGGCTGCCACCTATCACTACAATATGTACATCACCCACAATGAACATGGGCTAGGAAGAATTCACATCATCTACTATAGAAGTCCTTCTCCACACTCAAGTCTCGGGCTCCACAAAACTGCCCTAGTTGATCTGACCCTTGAGCTCAACAAATCCCACTCTAGAAACTATTATGTCCATCAAAGTGATGCACACTGGACTCCAACTTGGACACTATCACGATGTCCTCTAGCAGACCATAAGTTCCCAATCCACATTCACACTTGGTTCACTCTCATGCTACCCTCCAATAGTCCATGAGTGACCAAGTCCATGTTGTAGCATCTGCACCTAGTTAGGGCATCCCCACACCTAGGAGACCCTTACACGCGGTTGCCAACGTACTTCACCAATCTACCCTTTGTTTTGCAATATATGAGCTATTTCACAAATCTAGGCACCAATATTCATTGTGGAAACTTCCCATTGGTGATGGCTTCTAACATGCCATGTCAGCCCTACCTCCTTGGCTTCCATAGGCTGCAACAACTCTATACACACCAGGACACCTACATCACTCCATAGCGGGATCTGCTCCTAGTTATAGTTCCTTAATGCTCAAGGAAAATATAAAAAATGGATCCCAACAATGTGCAATGTAGATTGATCCAAACTGATCCTTCAAACATGGATCTGACACCTTAACAACACATCTCCAGCTCATTTCTTGAGGTATACTCCTACGCTACCACCTAAGCCTAGTTAGGGAATCATTATAGTCCCAAATCCAGCCTTCAATTCTACTTGGTTTAACAGTATAGGAGTGTGGTTTCCCTTGATTAGGTGGTTGACCCTTCACGTTGTAATTATGGGAAGTCTGCAGCTACCTAGAATAGGGTCTTCCCTCCCCTCTACTTGGCCCGCAAATAGCCCAGACTTCCATCCTTTGTTGCAGCATCCAAGGATAGTCCCTTGGCCACCTTCCTGCACTTAAGTGTCCTCAAAATACGCCCTAGAAACTAACTCGTCCTCCTATTATTTTCCTCTACTTGCTCCGGCTAAAACAGAAAAGTATCCTCCTCCAATGAGTTCCTCATATCTGTAAGTGTTGCACAAATGGATGAGAAAATAAACCCCATATCACCTTGTATTTATATCCAATACAAGGGATTTTAAAACATTGTCACAAGGGGATTGAAGAGCTTCCATAGGTATTCTTATCACCAAGCTAACTTAGACTCTTCATGTGCAACCCCAACCATAAACTTCAAAAATTCAAAACTTCATTTCTAGAGCTCTGATTTGAGTGATCTTTGAAGCTTGGAATCGGCACGCCAAGCTCTATCACCTCAAATTTTCTCATGCTCAAATTCATCATGGTTTTTGCCAAAACCTTGATGGGCACACAACCCCATACTTGGGTTCCACGCCCACAAGTGACTCTTGTGGTGATTTTCCCTCCAAACCCCGAACCATAGGGCTTGCAGTACCTCCCAAGCTACATAGAAATAAACATAATCATGGCCATTGGGAGACAAGATTTCTATAGTTGGAGAAGCACCTCAAGAGAGTGAGCTTGTTCATACAACTCTCAACGGTTTCACCTCAGAGTGGGCTACCTTCGTCCAAGGTATCACTCTATGAGATAATCTACCAATTTATGATCTATCGTGGGATATTTCACGTAGGAGGAGATGAGACTTGCTCTAGTTGAGAGCAACATCAGTGGTAGCAGTAGTAAAGGACTAAAGGGTGTGAAGGAAGAGGAGAATGCATACCTTGCATCAAAGGAGAAGGCAAATAAAGGTCCTAGTTAGGGACAAGGCTCACAAGGAGAAGAAAAGAAGAAGAAGGATTTGTCGAAGATCAAGTGCTTCAAATGTGGTGATTTTGGTCACTACAGTACCTACTGTCTAAAGAGGAAGAAGGACAAGAAGGATAAGCGGGGGCAGGCTATAGCTTTGACAGAGATCGATAATTTTTCTTCCATATTGGAGTATGAATTCACTTTGTATGTAGATATACCTCTAGGAGAGAGGTTGGGATACATTGATCTCTAGACTCCATAGTACGGTAGAGAGTTAGGTAGGGTCCATAGAGGAGCAGAAGTAGTTGCATATTACTCCTCATGTGTGATCTAAGGCTAAGTATTTAGCTCAAAATTGAAAGTGCTCAAAAATTCTTCAAACTTGAACACTTGGATAGAGCTCGTCTCCAGAATTCCAATGCAACTCATTTCATCAAATTCCGAGTTTGTATAAGGGAATTATGGCCTATTGTTTGTTTTCCCAAATGTGCAAAAAAAATAGCAGAACAGGTATAGGGATGATGTGGCAGTCCACTCAGCTTCACAGGGAATATTCTCCAGAAATAGCCAGTAATCTGCTTTGATGGCACCCTTCAGTTGTGATGTTGTTCTAGGAAGAAATTTTATGTCAGCAGTCTAAGGGTGAATTATTATTATTATTGGTGCAATGTTTTCTTTTATAACAATTGTGAGCGAATGGGGAAAGGCCATGGCACATGCATGTGTACAAACACACACACACACCCCCCCGCGCGCAGAAAGAGGGTGCATATCATATTTTTTACACTAAGGATGGGAACTATGGATATTGGCGCACATATATATATATTGGTATATATTTTTAATCTAAGCTCTTAAACCTTACAAATCGGCAAAACTCACTACATTTGGAGGCGGCTCTATAACTAACTAATGTAGGTTACTTTGGTGTATGGTCAACTTTGGTGGTGGAAATAATTGCAGTTTGGAGCAAAAATTTATGGCGGGGGTCGGGGTCGAACCCCGAAACTACCCCCGCCAACCATATGCCTTACCGCCTCACCTATCACCATGGGTCTTAACCCATAGGTTCTCTGCATCAATTTGAATTGATATGCACTAGTCAACGAAGGTTCAAATGGAGCGAGCCTCCTCCCATGTGGTCACGCGCCATAACCAAGGGCTCCGACAGTGAATCCAGCAAGAATTTTTAAAGCATGGTTAATACATTAAAATGTAATTTAATTACGTTAAGTTGCAATTAAACCAAATCAGCACTAAAAGCGCTTAATTTTAAAACGTGATTATCTTATGGATAATCACACTTATCTTAAGTTTTAATCCCACTTAATGTAGCAGATAAACTAGCAGATCATGCCAAATGTGGCGGTATTGCCAAATTTAGAATGTTAACTGGCGTAATCCCAGTTTTAGAGGAGAAATTGTAGGAAATATTTTTTTTTCCATAACTCAGGCAATTTTCACCCAAAATAAGCTCAAAAATAGTCATTTCTGGTAGATTTTGATGTTTTGGAGCCATTGGAGCAGGTTTCAGAGGCAACAGGAGACTGTAAACAAGAATTTTTCACATTTGAAGCTAATATAAAGGCCCGCACTATGAAGCTTGACCAAGGAGATGTAGCACAGGAGGGGTGAACTCCTTCCCCAAAAACTTGTGTATTGAGCCTTTTTTATTTGTGCTTGTGGTGTTCCTATTTTTTGTTGTTCAACAATTAGTTTCTATGCTTTTGAGTTGATTAAAAACACTATATTTCACCAAGTTTAATGATTAGACAATCACATGTTCATGGATAAACTCTTAATGGATAACCAAACCAAAGAAATGTTTATTTAAATCTAAAACTGATATCAACACAACAATAACTAGCAATAAATTTCATATCAAGTTGGTATCAGAGTATAAGGTTGCTTTCTTTCTTTTCTTGAAAGGTTTTAATAGTTTCAATTTTTGTGATGCTTACAAGATTGAGGTTGCAGAGAGGAGAAGGGAAGCTATTGGTAGCTAGTCCTGAGATTAGGACAAGAAGGAAGAGATCTAAGAAAGCATCATCCTCACCCAAAGGACCACTCAAAGCAACAACTGAAGCACCTCAATTTCCATCTCCATCCGTTGAGATTGAAGAGGTAAAAATTGCATAATAGGTTGAAGTGATTGAAGAGGTAAAATCAAAAGAGGTTGAGCTTGAATCCAAAGCCAAAATTTCAGGCTATGAAGAGACTCATGAACATTATGAAGAAGAGGATGTTAAGAGAGACTTCAAAGAGATGAAAATAATGGTTAAAGTCATGTATGAAGCATTCATTGCAGAAAAAGTTGGAGAAGGTTCAAAGCCTCCACATGGATAAGGATCTTCAAACAGTAAGAAGGATGAAAAGAAGAGCTCAAAAGGTAGTGGATTAAATCCACCTCCATCTCCACCATCCTCGCCTTCATCATAGTCATCAGCATCTTCATCCTCCACATCCACCACAAAAACTCATACCCACACTCATTCCAAGATCCCAAAAGGAAAGACTCCATTACTCAAGTTGGACATAAAGTTTGAACTTCCCATATACAATGGAGAGGTTAATGTAGAGAAATTAGACAACTGGATTCATCAATTGGAAGTACACTATAGAATTCAGAATTTACAATAAGATGACATAAAGATCCAATTGGCTTCATTCGGGCTAGAAGGAGCTGCACTAGTTTGGTGGGAGGCAAAGACATAAGAGGAAATGTGAATCCATGGTAAGATTTCCATTTCTTGGGTTAAATTCATTTCTTCCATTAAAAGACAGTTTTATCCATGAGTTGGAAAAACTTTAGGCAGCTCAAAGGCCAAATTGTTCAAGAGTACACTCAGGAGTTTAGAAAGAGGGCTTTGTTGCTAGGAGTAAACTTGAATTCACAAGATACACTCTTGAAATATATATAAGGTTCCCATTCCTACTTGAAACATAGTATCCTTATGTTTAACCTAAATAACTTAGATGAAGTATGTGTGCAAGCCACGCATCTTGAAGCAAGGGGAAAAAATTTACTGAAGAGGGTAGTAAGAAGAATCCATTAAAGGGTAAGGGAAAATAGAAGGGAGGAAAATGGAAGGTAAAGAAGAATGCAAGTATCAAGAAAGAAGGGGAGAAAACTACATGCAAACATTGTCCAAAGAGGGGCATGATGAAGCTCACTATTGGAAACTACATCCCGAATTAACGCCAAAGAAACCAAATAACAAAGGGAAACAAAATATGACTGCCACTACATAACAAGATATTGGATCTGATTCAGGAGATGTGACCAAGATAATCTCCATGGTTAACAAAGGAAAAGAATCCATAGCAAGTTCTAGTTCCTCAAACAGTCACAACAACACTCCAAATGAAGACACAAGGATAGAATTGTTCCATGTTAGAGTGATTTCTAATCATACAATGATTAATTCATTATTTGATATGGGGTCACAAGCAAACTTGATTTCACAAGACTTATTCAAAAATATTAACCTTGAAATTGTACTACATCATAAACCATACCCTTTGGGTTGGATAGTTAAGAATGCCAATTTGCAGGTTACAAGGAAATGCATATTTATATTTTCTATTACTGAAAACTTTGTTGATGAAGTCAAGTTAGATGTGGTTCCACTTGACATTTCCGAGACCATCTTGGGAAGTCCATATTTGTATGACAGGAAAGCAGTGATTTATCTCCATGAGAAAAAATATCATTTTTTGAAGGATGGGGTGGAGTATATTGTGAGAGCTCATCGCAAGAAACTAAAACTTTATTTAGTTAATGCAGGGCAAATGAAGATGGTAGTAAATGCAAGGAAAAATTTTGTGCTTCTCATGATCAAGAAAAAGGATGATGTTGACTATGAATATTTTGATGGATGTGATGACAAATTGAAATCTGATTTGTTTGATGTGGTAAGTCAGCATGGCGATATGTTTCAAGAACCAAAGGGGTTACCACCCAAGAGGGGAATTCAGCATGAGATTCAGCTGTAGCAGGATGTTCCACTTGCAAACATTGGTATTTATCATATGTCAATTATGGAGAGTTTGGAAATCAAGAATCAAATCCAAGAATTTTTGAACAAAGGTATCATACGCCCATCTACTTCGCCATGTGGTTCACCAATATTTTTGGTTCCAAAGAAGGACGCAACTTGCTGCATGTGTATAAATTTCCATGCATTGAATAAAATCACAGTAAATAATCGCTACCCACTCCCATGCATTTATGATTTTCTGGATCATTTAAATCATGCAAAGTATTTCACTAAGTTAGACTTACGAATTGGTTATCATCAAGTTAAAATAGCTGAAGAGGACATTTGGAAAATTTCTTTCAAAACTAGACAAGGATTGTATGAGTGGTTAGTTATGCCATTTGGCTTAACAATTGCTCTAGCTACTTTCATGAGAGTCATGAATTATGTAATTAGACCATTTCTAGATGATTTTGTCATTGTTTACTTAGATGACATAATCATATTCAGAAAATCAAGAGAAGAACATGTCATGCATGTGAACAAGGTACTTGATGTCTTGAAAAAAGAGAAATTTTTTTTAAAGATGTCAAAGTGTGAGTTTGGTAAGACTTCATTAGTGTATTTGGGACACATTGTTGGAGGAGGTGAGTTGAAGATCAATTCTTCCAAAGAAGAGGTAATTCTAAATTTTCCCAATCCCAATACAGTTATGGAGGTAAGAAGATTTTTAGGGGCAGCACAGTATTGGAGGAAATTTATTGCTATTTTTTCTTCCATTGTAGCTCCGTTACATGCATTGAAAAGTGTGAAGAAAGTCTTCCATTAGGGAGATGTACAACCAAAATAGTTTAATGCTTTGAAGCAAAAGATAAGTTTAGCACCGGTTTTATCACTTCTGAATCTTAGACAACCATTTGAGATCCAAACATATGAAAGTGATTATGCTATGGGAGAAGTGATCATGCAGCATGGTAAGCCTATTTCGTTTCATTCTGAAATTTTTAATTGATTTGTGACTAAATATCCCACCTATGATAAAGAGTTATATGCATTGGTACAAAGTGTAAAGAAATGGAAGCATTACTTGATGGGGAAAGAGACCATTATCCATACCGATCATCATCCATTGCAATACTTACAATCACAGTCATAGTAATCTCATTTGGTTATCGGTACAAAAAGGAAATCTAAAATAAGGTAGTTGATATGGTCTTTAGGCCTATTGTAAATTAAACTATTATACTCAAGCACAATTCTATTATGCATGAAAGTTACATTAAACAATATGAAAATGATAGTGATTTTCAACATGTGTATAAGAGCTTGAGTCAAGGAAATAAAAATGAAGAGTTAGATTATCATGTGCATAACAGTTTTTTGTATCACTTGGGCAAGTTGTGTATTCCACAGGGAGAAAGAAATAGCATCATAAGGGAGGCACACACATCATTGATTGCAGGACATTTAATTGTAGGCAAGACAGTAGCAAACCTCCAAATATATTGTTATTGGCCACACATGATTGATAGTATATCTCGTTTTACTGGTGGATGTTCTTTATGTGCAACAAGTAAGCCTAGCAATAGGAAGCTTGGATTGTACACTCCACTTCCAGTTCCTTCACATCCTTGGGAGAGTATCTCAACGGATTTTTTAGGTGGTCTTCCTATGTCAAGGAAAGGTCATGATTATTTGTATGTTGTGGTAGATAGGTTCAACAAAATGTGTATTTTGATGTCATGTAAGAAAACCATTACAGCTGAACAAACCACTAATATTTTCTTTCAAAATGTTTGGGTTCATTTTGGTCTTCCTACTTCTATTGTAAGTGATCGATATTCTCGATTTGTTGGGAATTTTTGGTCAAAATTATGGGACATGATGGACACAAATTTGAAGAAGAGTACAACATTTCATCTACAAACAGATGGTAAAATAGAGGTGGTGAATAGGACCGCTATTCATCTTCTTATAGGTTATTGCAGCAAGCATCCCAAGTTGTGGGATGAGCAGTTGCATTACATTCAGCATGCATACAGCAGGGCAAAACATTCTTCCACAAACACATCGCCATTTGAGGCATGTTATGGTTATTTTCCAAGGTCACCATTGGACTTCATATTTGAGAAATATGTCGCTATAGATGGTCATAGCGACATAGACAAGGCAAGGAAGTTCATTGAGCAAATTCAATTGATACATCACACCGTGCAAGAGCAACTTGAAAAGAGCCAAAGCATCTACAAGGCGACGCATGAAAAACACCAGGTTTATCACAAATTCCAAGTTGGTGATGAAGTTTGGTTGTACATAAGCAAAGAAATATTGCAAGGGGAAGGTCAAAAGATCAAACCAATCCATTATGGTCCATTTAAAATTCTGGAAAAGATTGGTACAAATGCATTCAAGCTAGATTTTCCTCCTTATATGCAAAATTATTTAGTTGTTAATGTTGATAATTTGAGATTTTTTGAGCCTCCTTTGATTGATGATCAAGGAGAACATGTTCAGCTGCCATTAATAGATGATTTCTTGCCAGAATATCTTGATGAACTTTAGAAAGATCTCATACTTTCCAGAAGAATCAGAACTTCAAGAAGAGGGAACGTTGAATACCTTAGAGTGGGACTCAAGGGTCAAAACCCTTCAAAGTCCAAGTGGTTGGAGATTGGAAGAGTGAGGGAGTTGCACCCTCACTTGTTGAACAATTGATAGTATCCTTTGGGGTCCAAAAGGCTTCTAGTGGGGAGGAATGATCTAAGGCTCAGTATTTAGCTCAAAATTGAAAGTGCTTAGAAATTATTCAAACCTGAATGCCTGGATAAAACTCGTCTACAGGAGTCCAATGCAACTCGTTTCATCAAATTCTGACTTCGTACGAGGGAATTATGGCCTATTGTTTGTTTTCCCAAACATGCAAAAAAATGAGCAGAACAGGTATAGGGATGATGTGGCAGTCTAGTCAGCTTCACAAGGAATATTCTCCAGAAATAGCCAATGATACTATGCCAAGTGGCACCACCGAATTCTCCAATGTTGGCTAGTAAGGGACATTTTTCTATCCTAAGTCTAAGGGTGAATTATTTTTATTATTGGTGCAATGTTGTTATTTTATATGTTACAGTTATGGGCCAATGGGGAAGGGCCACGTGGCATGCCACGTACCCCTCCCCCCCCCCCCCCCAATGGCATGGCAAGAGGGTGCATTTCATGTTTTACACTAAGGATGGGAACTACGAATATTGGCGCACATATATATATATATATAACCTAAGCTCTTAAACCTTACAAACCGGCGGAACTTACTACATTTGGAGGCGGCTCTATAGCTAACTAGCGGAGGTTACTTTGGTGGATGGTCATTTTTGGTGGCGGAAATAATTGCAGTTTGGAGAAAAAATTTATGGCGTGAGTCGGGGTCAAACCCCAAACCTACCACCTGCCAACCATACACCTTACTACCTCACCTATCACCATGGGTCTTAACCCATAAGTTCTTCGCATAAATTTGAATTTATATGTGCCAGTCAACGGGGGTTCGAAGGGGGTCAGCCCCCTCCCATGTGGTCATGCTCCATAACGAAGGGCTCCAACAGTGAATCTGGCGGGAATTTGATAAGCACGGTTAATACATTAAAACATAATTTAATTACATTAAGTTGCAATTAAACCAAATCAGTGCTAAAAGCGCTTAATTTTAAAACACGCTTATCTTATGGATAACCACACTTATCTTAAGTGTTAATCCCACTTAATGTAGCAGATAAACTAGCATAGTGCTCCAAATGTGGCGGTATTGCCAAATTTAGAATGTTAACTGGCAGAATCCTAGTTTTAGAGGAGAAATTGTAGGAAATCTTGTTTTTTTCCATAACTCAGGAAATTTTCGACCAAAATGAGCTCAGAGAGAGTCATTGCTAGTATATTTTGATGTTTTGGAGCCATTGGAGCAGGTTGCAGAGGCAACAGAAGACTGTAAACAAGAATTTTTCACATTTTAAGCTATAATACAAAGGCCCACACTAGGAAGTTGGACCAAGGAGATGTAGCTCAGGAGGGGTGAAATCCTTCATCAAAAATTTGTGTATCGAGCTCTGTTATTTGTGCTTGTTGTGTTCTTATTTGTTGTTGTTCAACAATTAGTTTTTAAGCTTTTGATTTCATGAAAAACACTAAATTTCACCAAGTTTAATGATTAGATAATCACATGCTCATGGATAAAATTTTAATGGATAAGCAAACCAAAAAAATGTTTATTTAAATCTGAAATTGATATCAACACATAAATAACTAACAAACAATTTTAGATCAATATGGATGATTACCCTTGCTACAAGAGCCCACAGTATTCAATAGCAGAGGTATCAGTGTCAGGGTGGTGCAATCAAATCTTGAGAGACAATTGTAGGGACTTGTTTCAATCAGATGCTAAGGGGCGTAGAGCGGCAAATGCAATGCAAATAATGACTCAGTAGACAGTGCAAAGTCTAGTAGCATCCAGAGACTCAGGATACAGTTACAGCACAGGGACACCGTTGATTCATAGTTTGGATCTCAGTTGCTGTATTTGCAGCAGTAGCAGCATGAAATTTATTGCAACACAGAGTAGTGTTGGCAGCAAAACAAGTGGTACAATGCAATTCCAGCAACATCATAGATGCAAATTGGTTCATCTATAGAGTGGAAATTGAATCAAAGTATGTGTAGTAGTTGGTGGATAGTGGAAATTTGTCATAGTTGTCAGACATCAGTAGTGTATGGGAGGATGTTATGAGACAGAGATAATGCCTTCCTTGCTAAGAGGGAATGTTAGTTTTTGTAGCATAAAATAGGTGTTCAAGTCTCAACTTTGGTCATAGAGGCTAAGGAACACAAGATATCCAAAACCGAGAATTTTTTTGGATAAATCACCTAGAGATGGCTCAATTAAGTTAATTGATCAATAATTAAATATTTCCTAAGTCTAACTAAGAAAAAGTGATTAATTGACAATAATTAATCGAGAAAGGTGATAATTCTCTATAAAATTCCACAGATCGTATTAAAGATGATCTTAGTCATGGATCTAATCATGGTCTTGGTTCACCAAGGAGACAATATAAGAGCAACTCGATGGGTAGATGGAGGACACAATTGTGAGGTTGATTTCCTTGGAAAATCGAGCTACCCAGTTGCAGAGATTGAGCAAGGGAGAGATTCAAGCCAGAAGGGATGCAAAGACAAAGTGGGAGCAAGATAAGTGAAATATGTAGGAATTTCCAGTTTTGGAGGGGCAGAAACAGAGAGGCCAAGTTATTCCACTAGAGGTTGCGTAAACAAATTCAAAGGTAAATTCGATTTAACTGAGGAGGAGGTCGATTCAGGTTTCAGAGGCTGGGATATTTTTCTAAAGGGTGAATAATCACTTCCAGAGGCAGAAATAGGCATGATGAATTTATCAGAGGGAAATTCAACCTGTGTGTGTGTGAGTGTCTGCCGAAAAACTGTGTAGAGACCTGCGCAAGAATTCGGGCTAGTTTTATGAATCAGGTTGTGCCGAGATTGCTTGTGGAGAAGGGAAAAATTTCCCTTAATAAGTTTGGTTATATTATTTGTTGAGGATTTCCGGTTTGGCATCCATATTTGTACTTAAAAAATTCACTACTGTAAAATAATAAAACACTCATTTTTTGCACCAGTTTTCCCACATTGGATTTTTTGGGGGAAATTTCTCCAAAAATAATGTTGTCATTTTTATTTAGTGTGTGCCCTATATTTTCTTAGTTCCATCTATTTTCCACAACATATTTTATTTTGGTGAAAATTTCAGTTGTGATTTTATTTGTTGTTTTCCATAGAAAATAAACTACACTTAATAATAATCAGTTAGAAGAATAATTTACAACTGTTGCAATAGATTGAAAATTTCACAAGGTTGCTCAAACTCATGCTTGACACTACATTCCAGAAATTAAAGTAATTTATACATAAAATGTATCAATAAAATAGATAAAGAAAAAAGTTAAGAGCCAATGTATTTCAAAATTTGAGACATTCTCGACAATAAAGTTGTTTGATCACACTATGACAACTAAAGCATAGTTAAATTTGATTGATACATAAACAACCAATTTTAATACTTGCAAATGAATATGCCATAAATACTTCACACTATAATTATATTACCCAATTTCATATTAGTTTCAAAATTGAAAAAGATAGCTAATTAACCCTTACATAACTAACAAATTCCAATAATTTGAATCCATTTTCCAAAATACCTATATGGCATGACCTCAAAGCAAATAATATGAGTAGAATCAACCTCTGAATATTTTTGAAACTTAACCTAGAAACAAAAATGGTCGTGTATGAAGTATCTCTCTTCTGTGCTCTGCAAAATTTTCACCGGATTCCAAATTAGGTAGATAGTTAGGATCCAAAGATACACCTTTTTGATAAAATAAATTCATCAATACCCCATCCTGACTTACATCTACATTTCTAGATTTAAACCCAACAAAGAAACAATGTTGATATGAGGTGACTAAAATTCCATCTTCTCTTTGTCTGGCTACAATCACGGGTAGATTATCTAGAATCCTATTTCAATCAAACTTAGATAAGTGACTTTCATAGCAAGATATATAACCTAGATATAAAACAAGATATATTCTAGAGATAATTTTTTTGGATAAAAAATGTGGAGTTTAGAAACATCCCAAAAATTTGGGTGGACACTACACCTATCACCAGGGGATCAAAAAAAACTTATGATAGATAAAAATGAGTTTTCTTATGTCATAAATATATATAAGTAATAGATTTTACTATTAATAAAAATAATATAAAATATCACAATAGTAATGATATGATTTAACACTTACGATATACACTTGAATATATCTTCTCAAACTAAAACTTTAATAAATGAACCTGCTATAAATAATTCTCAATGAGTTCAACTAGAAGAGAATATATAAGCACAAAGGAAAGTGGAATTCACAACTGAAAAATTCTTGCATATTAACACGATATTCATCATCTATTTTCTCCTTGAATTTCTTTGCAAACCTTACATCCAACTTTATCTAGCATACATTATTATAGAACTTCTCCTCTCTCATGTGGAACCGTCACATAATAAATCGGTTAAATATTTGGTTAGACAAAGTTGGTCAGGTTGGTGGTTCCAGAAAAATTGTTAAAGGTTATTCATAACGACAATTATGACAAGATATCAACAATACATCACACAATTTTATGCAGACCCTAAAGCAAGCCATACTTTCTTCTGCATACACACTTTTATACCCTCAAAAAATACAACAAAGAAAAAAAAAATGAGTCCTCTATTAAAAATTTTTTGTAGCTGCTACAACCCCCTCCAAAATTTTGGCCTGTAACAAATTTTGGAAGCTTCCTTGGTCTTGTTCATTACTGTCACAAACTTTGAATTTCATTTTATTGGTTTTTTTTCAATGTTGCGATCCCTTTCGCAAGATAAGAAAATTATCGCCTTTTTCCATATTGGCTATGGCATTGTATGTATGAGATTTTTACAGTGGTTCCAAGAGGTCAACTTTTTGCAAATGAGTTTTTCTAACCTTGTATTTACTTGTCACACTCATTTCCAAATTTTTGAGCACTATCGCACAAGTTTCATCACGATTTTCATAAAGTGTATGTTTGGTGTCACACTTGTCATAACCGGTCAAAAAGTTGTCACGGGGAGCGAAAAGCTTTATTTTCATTTCATGGATGATATATGTTGTTTGATTCATCAAATATGCTTAGTGTATGTTCATAGTCAAAGTTCATCATTGTTTACACTGATCTCATCTGTCCTGCACTTAGTCATTTTTTCGGAAAAACTTCCTAACAGAGAAACTTAGCTTCACTCGACCGCCCCTGAGCTGTGCATTATGCAGTATTATTCCTCTAGCTGTGAACTTTTTTCTTGGAACTACGTAGTACAAGCCTCCCAATACCGCTCCATTGCGCAGTTTCTGTGATCAAGCCTTGACCTTGACCTCCAAATTTGTGTATTCATGGCCTCCAACCCAACTTGAACTACGCACTTCGCAACCTCAAGCCTCAAATCATCCCTTGAGCCCTTGAAATGCACAGCTACGCAGTCACCCAACCTTTCTTGACTCCCATAACTGCGTTGTAATATATCCTAGTGCCCATCCCTGTTGCATGTCCCACTAGTTACCAAAACCACGTAGTCATGTCCCTCAACCCAACTTGAACTTCACACTACGCAGTCTCAAGGCTCAGGAATTCCCCTTTCCTTCCTGAACTACATAATTTTGTATTCATTGAGCCTCCTTTTCTATCCTGTCACTTGTTTCAGGCTCATTCCATGGATCAGAATGCATCATCTTAGGCTAGAGGTTTTTAGATCGATGTCGTCCCATATTGAGTGAATTTCAGGAAAAGGTATTCTATCAAGTTATGGTGAGATTATGAAGGAAGAGAAGAAGGAGGGAAGCATGCCCAAATACGCTCTTGCAGTTGAACTCACAAGATGATTGATCAAGAGAAAGCGAAGGGACATTAGTTTGTGACCATTATCCAAGACTTGAGCTCATTGAATACTCCTTATCACCAAGGCATGCATAGGTGAAAACGAAAGCTCTTTCATGAAGACACTCAACTCTAAGCAGAAGTATTGGCTTGAAATTTCCATGTCATCAAGCAGTCCATGTCAGTGGTTTCATGTCATTTCATGTCATGAGTGTTCATATGCCACATCACTATTGTACATCATGTCTATTGTAATCAAAATGTATTGTAAGGAGGAATTCCAAAGGACACACATGAATGTAAAGAGTAATGTAAGTTGAAAAGTCATGGGAAGTCAAACAGTCATGAGGGTATTCAAAGAGTCACCCTTCGTTATATATACTCTGTGATTGTATGAGAAAATGACTTTTCAACTTGGTTACACTAGCAAAGCAGTAGAGAGATAATCTAGTTCTTTTATGAAGCAAGGAATGGCTCCAACGCTCCACTATTGTAACTAGTTATGTCCATTTTACATATGTGTATTGGAACTTTTACTTAATAACATAAGCCTTCCAAGGCCAACATGTTCTTCATGCATGGACTATGAATATTTGTAATATTATTCTGCGGATGTTTGTATTTCATGTTTGCTTTCACATGTGCTAATATAGTTGAACTATTTTGGTTATTCTAGTACTTATCTTGTTGAGAATGTGGTGTAATAGTTGTTATTGTTGTCCCATCCTTATAGAATATTCTGAAGGATATTAGGGGGATATTTCTCAATTTTTTTTTGTAACGACCGTCGCATCCCTTATGGACTATTCCGTTGGATGTTAGACATTCACCAGGCACACCCCCTTTCTTTTTGAAAGTACATATGCATCCCTCCCTTGTTGAAAGTTACAGCTGAGGAAAATATTTAATAATATGGAAATAGAGCCTTTATTCTAGATGGGAATTATACACCAATTGGTGTGAGGTCTAATTGGGACTTCATATCGAGGATATCCCCTTAATGTTGGCAAGTCTAGCACCATCAACATTTATGGCGCTAGAAGGAGGGAAGACAATATTTTATGGCTGGTAAACCCAACGACCAAAACATCTCATCTTCTAATCAATGCAGCAACGTTCAATGAAACTCCTTACTTGTGTTTCTGAAGTTGGTGACCCTTCCCAAACAAAGCCCACTCGAACTTGTGAAATCCCATACAATCAAATTCGGGCTATCCATCTTATAACCTGTCAGTTTTCAAAAGCAGTTCTATTGATCCTGTGAGTACTCAATTTTCCATATTATTCACATAAGAAAAAAATCACCCCTAGTAGGATATTGGTTTACTCTCTTGAAGGTGTAGTTCTCGCCACCCTTGAAGAGTTAGCAGACTCTGTGGAAAACACCGAAGAACCTCCATTTTTCAGTGGTGGCAATGGAGATAACCTCTTATTCTCAAGCATAACTTTCTATGGGTTGGGCGGTGAGGAAGAAGAAGAAGAGCCATCAAAATATGGCAAAGAAGGGGAGAAATGTGAAGAAGAATACATGGAAGACCAAGATTTGGACTAGATGACTCAAGACCCACTTCACTTTCGGATGTGTTACACAAGATGTCGAAGCATTCGAAAAAGCTCTTAATGAAGCATGACCCTGATAAAACAATGAAGGTTGAAGGCCATCTGGACAAATTTTACCTACATCTACAAACACTCGAGGTACATGATGATGATTTTGAATGTAGACTTTTCCCATGTACCTTGGATGGTAGATAATTCTGGTGAACTCCATCTAGAATTGGAGTGGGTTTAAGAAAAATTTCCGTAAAAAAATTGTTGATGATAAGACCCTCGCCATGTTATTGAAAGGGTTTGGTAATCTTTAGATGGAGCAGAAAGAGAAAGTGAAAGACTTCAATCAGAGGTTCAATCACATCTCAAATATATTTCCAGAAGATACAAAACCTCATGACTCCATCACCATAGATTACTAAAAAATCTTCCTTGCCGACGAGCATTACGTAGTTCGTGAAGTAAATTGTGAAACCATCACTAATGGAAAATTATGAAGAGGTTATCGGGGTTGAGAAGGACTTGTGCGCAATTGGATTCATCTCAGATGATGAACAAACAAAGGACTCCAAAGATAGAGGTAAAAGGTCTGAGTCCTCCGTAAGAAAGGCCAAAGAGAAAGAACATTTGATCTTGAGAACTTGGCCTGCATGGTTAAGAACCTGTCAAATGAAGTGGCAGAACTCAAACAATGGTCAAGTGAGACCATTGTGAGCAGCAAACCTCCATGATAAAAATTTCTCTAAAGGATTGTGAATTCAAGTAGTAGCAGTAACCAACCAGAAAAATTTTCACAGAGCTCAAATGTTGCGTTGAATCTTGACAAGTTAGCATGGGTGTATACTATTCATATCATCAAGATTACCATTCTGAGAAAACATTCCCACAAAGGAATCACGGCATGAACACTCTTGCTACACATCTTTGTGATGCAATAATTATTGATGAGAAAACCGATCCTGAAGAAGAAAAGGAATAAAATGCTACAACGGATGAGACTCCAAGTGTTGGGCATACAATTAACATGTTTAATTGCATACCTAATGCACAAAATAGTATAGTCGAGAAACAACCTCCTACTGACTCTCTGGCTCAGTAGCAGACCAACCGATATAACTAAAGAAGCCAAGGGTCAACCACTACAATAGAGTTAACAAGGTAAAAAGTAAAAGAATTTTTGTTAAGGAGAATCATTCCGCGAGGAAACTCAACACATAACACTCAGACAAAGTCTAGGAAAGCAACCTCAATGAAGTGCACTTTCGTAAACAACAAAGACAAGACCATCACTCCAGAAGTCAAAAGTGAGGCTACCTCCCCATACACTTCGGCCATCCTTCGCACTGTGGATTATAACATAGTTGAAGACATGAAGAAGGTTTGTGTGAACATTTCAATGTTTTAGATACCAAAGATCACAACCTAGCGGGACATTCTCTTACACGCACTTGGGCAATCCTCCACAGGTAAAAATCCCCCTTTAGACAAGGGATCAGTTATGTCTTCTAGTTCCCACGAATTAGTACTTAATGCTTTAAAAATGGAAGTGAATACACTATGCCCTCCCTTTCTCTTAACATTTGAATTTTTCAACTTCAATGTACACAATTTCTTGGTTGATTCTAGTGCATCAGTGAATGTAATTCCATTATCTATCACAAATAATTTCAATGAAAAATGGGATAAAACATATGTACAAATCATTCATCTGGACAAGACTCTTGTCCACGCAGTGGGTGAAATTAGAGATGTGATCATCCGATTATCGTTCGATGGACAAGTTCACCAATGCATAAACATAGTGATTTTGGGCATGCCAAAGACATACAGACTATTGATAAATATAGACTGGTCAAGTAAGCTACAAGGATACTTTGCTACAGACTGGTCACACTTATGGCTTCCGTATAAGGGCAGTAACAACCAAATTCGAGTGGACTTAGAAAGATACATGAAACACAATGTTACTCTCTTGAATGAACATAAGGAACCAATGGATTTCACAGACCTCATTTTTGGAATATGCTTCCTAGAGACACAATTGGCATGTTATCTTGAACATCCATCCCCAGTCCAACCAGAAACACGATTGGAGCTCATTCCTATTCCAACTGGTGCAAATGACTTTTGTACAGTAAATAGTAATAGTAGTAGTACTAGTAGTAGTAGTAGTAATAGTGTAGTTCATGATCCTTGTACATATAACATGTGGACTTTTTACTTTGATTGTTCTTAGTCATAGGAAGGCTCTGGAGCTGGTTGCATCTTAATAGACCCGATGCAGAGAAAACACTTGATCTAGAGCTGCTTGGAATTCGAGTGCACAAACAAAATTGTTGAATATGAGGCACTCATCTTGGGCTTACAAAGAGCCATCAAACTCAAAGATGTGTCCTTAAAAGTAGTAGGTGATTCAGAAATTGTGGTGTGACGGGTACATGACACCATACATTGTGTTTCACCTCATATAAAGAGTTATCAACAAGAGGTATGGCGTTTAATATCGCATTTTTAAGCTTTTAATATGATTTTTGTTCCAAGAAAGTGTAACGCAGTTGCAGATGCATTAGCAAACGTTGCTTCTAGGTTGTCACCATTAAGGGATGAATTTTCTAGAGAAACTCTTTATAAACCACCTGTCCACGTTAACGTCACTGACTTATGCATTTTGAATTATGACCAACAAACACTGTGCTTCATGGCGAATGTTGATGTGTTCAAAGTCTCAAATATCGATGAGGACAAGCATGAAAAATGCATTGTAGGATGCAACCAACACGAGTAAAGGAAAGCTCATCCCAAAGGGTGTGGTATCTTTAGAAAATTTGTACAACCTGCATAATCGTTTCTGGGGACATGTCAATGCCAAAACCCATAGTTCCACGCTCTTGCATGAACAGATTAACTTGGGAGCAGATAAAGATCTGAAATATGTCAACCTTGGTACTTGTTGTACACCACAAGAGCAGCAAGCCCTTATCCTCTTATTCAAGTAGTATCGAGATGTGTTCGTGTGGACATACGATGAACTTAAAACTTATGACACATGGATCATCTAGCATGTAATACCAATAAAACAATGGGCCAAGTTGTTTAAGCAGAAACCGATAAAAGTACATATGACGCTTGAGCCTCTCTTTCAAAAAGAGGTAAAGAAGTTTTTGGATGCTCGGATCATATACAAAGTGCGGCACTCCACCTGGGTGTCAAATTTGGTCCCTATTAGAAATGAGTTCAGGGAAATTGGTTTATGTGTTGATTTATGAAATATTAATCGTGCCTTAGACAAGGATAATTACCTTGTGTCTTCCATGGAAAATTTTTTACAAAAAGTATCAGGCTTTGAAATGTTTTATTTTCTTTACAGATATTCCGACTACAACCAGTTCCTGGTCTAATAACCTGATAGACCCAAGACCACCCTCCGAACGCAGTGGGGTGCATTCGCACTTAAGCGAATTCCATTTGGGTTGGTCAATGTTGGTGCAATGTTTCAACGAGCTATGGAAATTCCATTCCATGGATTAATTGGGTAGTGCATAGTTGTCTATCTCGACAACATAATTGTGTTCTCTAAACAGAGGTCAGATCACAACCACCACTTAAAGAAAAATTTTGAGCAATGTCACAAGTATGGGATATGCCTCAATCACAAGAAAAGTATCTTCACAGTGTTTGAGGGTAATTTCTTGGCAAACATTATCACTAAAAGTGGGATTAAGGTAGACCCGAACAAGGTCAAAAACATCACGCATATTCCCTTCCCAGTGAACAAAAAGTACATGCAGTCCTTCCTGGGGAAGATCAACTTCATCCACAAGTTCATCTCTGACTATGCTCATATTCTAAAATCAATAAAGGATGTGGAATTAGGGGAATTTTAAGGTCTAAAATGGGCCTCCTAAAGAAAATGTACAATCAAAATTCACTTTATGAGAACCAATCACATTTTAAGTGATGACATCATCCCCAATGGTTGAGGTGACATTGTTTGAGTTAAAGGTACTTACTTGTTACATTCTCAATGGTGGATAAAAACTCATGGTTAACCATGGTAGTGCTCTAGATACTTTTAAAGTTCTATAGTAAAGTATTAATAATAAGTGTCATTTCACATTTTTTGAATAAAATATTATTATTGTCATTTCATATTTTTTGAAAAAAACAATGCATATCTTTACATAATCTTCATGCCTTTACACATTTTTCAATAAACATTATATTTGTATATTTTCATATATTTATTTTTAAATTATATATTCATCTCATTTTATTTAATATCATAATTTGAAATTAATTATAAGTTGATATTTATACATATATATTATACATATGAAATCAAAATAAATAAATAAAAGTAACCTTGTAATTTTATGATAAATTAAATTTATGAATAATATTATTATAATATTAATAACAACACAAACATATTAAAATTAAAGAAAAAATGTATATTAGTTTTGTATGATGAAAAAATGCACATTAGTTTTGTATGTTAAAAAAAGGTATATTAGGTTCAACATAGTTTGGGGCAAAAAAAATCTAAAATTTCAATGTATATAAGTCTTTTATTATACTTATAAATATAAATTAAATCTATTTCAGTACTTTTTTTCTTTAATTTTAAATACAACTAAATTAATTTCATTACGATTATATTAATATGATTATATTAATATTATATATTATTATACATAATATTATGAAAAATAATCTAAATGTTATAGAATATATATTATATTCATTTTTATATTATATATTATTTTTCTTATGTTATAAATCAAATCAATTCAATATGTAATATAAAAAAACACATAAAATAATATATTGCATTTATTACATTATTTTATTTTATTTTTATATAGTATCTTAATTACATGTTATTATATAATTTAAATAATATAAATTTTAATTAATAGTATATTATACAATTACGAATTTATATTTATAATTTATTTTAAGTTATTTAAGTACAAAGAACAAATGCATTAGTTGTTAAATGATAATGACATTTTATTGAAAAGTTCATTCTTATTTATAGTCACATCAATACAATTTTTTATTAATTTTATTTTAGTACACATTTTCAAATGAATTTAACCATGGTTACATGGATTGTAGTGCAAAAAGTAAAATGCAAATTCATAAATATTATTTTATTGGTTTAGCTATTATTTTATTATTTCCTTAGGAGGCCCATTTTAGACCTAAAAATTTCCCTAATGTGAAGAAGGATGTTATTTATAAATGGGATAAGAAGGAAAAGGATGTGCTTTCCCGTATAAAACAAGCTATCATAGAAGCACATGCGTTATACAACCCAGATTTCAATAAGGATTGTTTGCTCTACACCTTTGCTTCTTATATGTATCTGACCGTTGTACTCACGCAGAAAGATGACCTAAACAGTGAACAAACTATTTCTTTCATGAGTGCAAGTCTACAAGGACCTGAGCTAAACTACCCTGCCATGGATAAACAAGATTATAAGTATACAGGGCGGTGAAGCACTTTCGGACCTATTTATTGAAGAATCGTTGCATTATCTTTGTTTTGCACCCAAAAGTCATATCACTACTTGTTCAATAAGAGATAGGTGAAAGGAGAGTAAACAGATGACTAGTTTGTAAGAATATGATCTAGATATCAAGCCAATTCACGGGATCAAAGACCATGGTCTTTGTCGGATAGCAGTAGAAGTAATAGATGCAAAAGAAGAATAATATCCTTCAGGGTGGGAGTAAGAAATTGATATGTAGAGCAATTAGCGAGTCATCCCCACTACTAGCACCAATACTTGGTATGCAGACGTGTGCCAATACCTTATGCATGACATCGTTCCCTCCCATTTTTATGCACGACAAAAGAGGGCACTAAGGCTTAAATAATTATCCTACTAGTTGGTGCATGGGGTGCTTTTAAAAAATCACCATAATGGAGTGTTTCTCAGGTGTTTGGACGCACATGATTTAGGGAAGGTATTATGTGATTTCCAAGACATACCAACTAGGGGACACTTTGCAGGAAAAACTATAGCGCATAAAATAATTCAGGCTGGTTTTTATTGACCCACACTATCTAAGGATGCTCATGCTCACATCCGTAAATGCATGTTTCGTCAAAGGTGTGCCATCAGAAATAAGAAGTCAGCCTCCCCACTGTAGCCTATCGTAGTGGAAGAATCGTTTCAACAGTGGGGCTTGGATATTATTGGTGAAATATTTCCACATTCATCAAAGCAGCACTGATACATTCTCATTGCCACAAATTACTTCATGCAGTGGACAAAAGAAGTTCCACTCAAACGGGTGAATGATCGGGAAGTCATCAACTTCCTGCAACAAAACATCATCTCCAAGTTTGGTGTTCCTATTTCACTTGTTTTTTACAATGCAGCGTATTTTTCATTGTTAAAGCTTGATGAATTTGCATTGGAAAATGGAATTGTATTGAATAATTATGCTAACAACTACCCTTAGGGAAATGGTCTTGTTGAATCCACGAAAAATAATATGATCTACATCCTTAAGAAGACCATATTCTCTGAGCAGAGTAACTGGCACTCTGCTTTGGTGAATTCTCTGTGGGTTGACCGAGTCACACCTAAGCCTTTCTTGAACACCTCCCCTTCGTAGTATACAGAAAAGAATCCATCCTTCTACCCAATATCCACTTGCATGCTCTCCAACTCTCCCAAGATTCCCAAGGAAATCCATGTTTGTTAGTGCAGTGTAGGATCATACACCCTTCATAAGCTCCAAGAATATATACTGAAAGCCAAAGAAATTTTTTTACTTCATCAAAGTCGTATCAACACTTGATTCGACAAGAAGTATGCAGGGAAGAACAAATTTAGTGTGGATGACTTAGACTTGAAGTGGTACAAAGCCCATGAAGACAAAGGAAAACACAATAAGTTTCAATCCATGTGGATTGGACCATTCACTGTACACAAGAAGCTTGGTCAACACACCTATCACCTTCAATCACTTGACGGGAAGATTGACTCTCTCCCTGTCAATGGCCAAGATCTCAAACAATATTTTCACTGAGCATCAAGGGTTATGCCCTACATTATGTACATAGTTTTCTTTTGTTTTTTTTTTTTTTTTCTTGTTGTTTGCCTTGTTTCTTGTTTTTTCATGTGAAGAAGTGTTGTTTGTGTCCAAGTGTTTGTTTTTGAGATTGTGTGTGGCTGAAGTCTAAGGAGCCTTGTAAAACTTCAACATTTGGTTAGACTTTGGTCCATCTTCCTTGTGTTGGTTATGTATTTTGGACGATTAAGTTTCGATGGAAAATACGATCCGTCCGTAAGGAGAGTTTTGGGAAAACCAAGAACTCGTGTTTATCCAGGAAACCTTGTGCCTATATTTGGTCTTTTATGTTTCGGTGTTTCCATGCTTATCCAATCAGTAGAAAAGGAGAAGGGGAAAATATAAATGAGAAAAACTAAATAAAAGGTACTTCTCTAAGGGAACAACCTATCCTACTCTCATTAAGTCGGGATCCCTCCTCCGCCCAAAAGGAATAAGTGCCAATGCAAAGTTCTCTTTTAAAAAATAAATAAAGGTGAAAGAAGAGAAGGGATTCTTGCATAGAGAGGTAAATAAAGCAACTTCGTTGGGGTACTATTTAGGATCACTGGCAGCGGAGTAATGTTTTTGTTCCTAAAATAACTCCGTTAGGGTACTATCCAGGCCTGCTAGCAGCAGAGCAACACCAGAGATCAAAAAACTTATACTCTGAAAATCTTAAACTCACGGGCTTCACTACCCTTCCTTATCTGAAAAATTGTGATAAAGCTGAATTTTTGTTGAGTTAAACCGAAATGGCATTATGGGGACCTCGTATATTCATAGGGTAAGTGGGGAAACTAAAATAATATGCATGATGAATCAATACACCTTGAAGAACCAAGGCCCTGCACAAAAGAAGTTAACTGAGACAGAGAAGCCAGAATTCTACAAGTGTGTCGCCAAGTGTTGTAGCTGCTACAACCCCTCCAAAATTTTGGCCTATACCAAATTTCAAATCCTTCCTTGGTGTTTTTCATTATTGTTGCAAAATTTGAAGTTCATTTTATTAGTTTTCTAGAAATTTTGTGATCCCTTTCGCAATATAAGTAAAGTGTCATCTTTTGGCATGTTGGATGTCACATTATATGTATGAGATTTTTCTAAAGGTTCCAAGAGGTCACCTTTGTGCAAATGAGTTGTTCTAACCTTGTAAGTACGCATCGCACTCATTTCCAAAGTTTTGAGCATTGTCGCACAAGTGTCGTCACAACCTTCACGAAGTGTATCTTTGGTGTCGCACTTCTAATAACCGATCAAAAATCTATCACACGGAGGGAAATGTGTTGTTTTAATGTCATGGATGATCTATGTTTTTTTATTCGTAAAATATGCTAAGTGTGTGATCATAGTCAAATTTCATCAATGTTCACACTGATCTCACCGGTCCCACACTTGGTCATTTTTCGAAAAACTTCCCGACTGAGCAACTTATCTTCACCTGACCTCCCCTGGGTTGTGCACTACATAGTCTTATTACTCTAGTTGTGACCTTGTTTTTGGGCACTACACAGTGCAAAGTACCTACCTCCTATGACTACTCCATTGCATAGTTTCTGTGACCAAGCCTTTACCTTGACCCCTGGAATTACACAGTTGTGGCCTCCAACACGGCTTGAACTGCGCACTTCATAACCTCAAGCCTTAATATCATCCCCTGAGCCCTTGAAATGTTCATCTATGTAGTCACCTGACCTTCCTTGACTCCCAGAACTGCGCAGTCAGCTCTCTCAGTGCTCATCCTTGCAACCTATCCCACTAGCTCCTTAAATTGCACAATCATGCTCCTCAACCCAACTTGAATTGCGCCCTACACAGTCTCAAGACTTAGGTATTCCCCTTTCCTTCATAAACTGAACAATCACTGAGCCTCCTTATCCATAATGTCACGTGTTCCAGGCTCAGTTCATGGATCAGCATGCATCATCTTAGGCCTGGGGTTTTCGAATTGGTGTCGCTCCCGTCATGAGTGAATTGTAGGAACAGATACTCTATCATGTCATGGCGAGATTATGAAGGAAGATAACAGGGAGGGAAGCATGCTCAAATACACTCTTGCAACTAAACTCACAAGATGGTTGATCAAGAGAAAGCCAAAGGACACTAGTTTGTGACCACTATCCAAGACTTGAGATCATTGAGGACTCCTTATCATCGAGGCATGAAAAGGTGAAAAGGAAACTTCCTTCATGAAGATACTCAACTATCAGCAATGCCAGTGGCTTTACATTTCCATGTCAGCAACAAATCCATGTCAGCAATTTCATGTCATTTCATGTCATGAGAGGTCATATGCCACATCACTATTGTACACCATGTCTATTGTAATCAAAATGTATTCTAAAGTGGAAGTCCAAAGGACACACATGAATGTAAATATTCACGTAAGTTGAAAATTCATGGGAACTAAAACAACCATGAGGGTAGTCAAAGAGTCACCCTTGGCTATATATACTCCCTCATTGTATGAGCAAATGACTTTTCACCTTGGCTCCACCAGCAAATCATTAGAGACATAAGTTAGTTCTTTTGTGGACCAAGGAATGGCTCCATCACTCCACTATTAGAGGTAGTGATGTCCATTGTACATGTGTCTTGGAACTTTTATTTAATAACATAAGCCTTCCAAAGTC
Source organism: Pinus albicaulis (assembly GCA_034641835.2). Classification (NCBI taxonomy): domain Eukaryota; kingdom Viridiplantae; phylum Streptophyta; class Pinopsida; order Pinales; family Pinaceae; genus Pinus; species Pinus albicaulis. The sequence continues at coordinate 914,520,251 of CM076584.1, forward strand.
AACGCGTTCTTCATGCATAGACTATGAATTTTTGTAAGACTATTCTGCATATGTTTGTATTTCACGTTTGCTTTCACATGTGCTAAGATAGTTGAACTATTTTTCTTATTCTAATACTTATCTTGTTGAGAATGTGTTGTAATTGGTTTTATTTTTGTCCCATCCTTGTGGACTATTTCACAGGATATTAGGAAAATATTTCTCAATTGTTGGTTGTAACGACTGTCACATCCCTTGTGGACTATTTCGCTGGATTTTAGACAAATCCTTTGGTTCATGTGTGTCTCTTCCTGGGTGGTACTATTACCTCTCTCTTAGAGGCTCACTTTTCTCTCTCCCTGTAGTAGAATAACCTTGACATAATTGCAATTGGAAATTCACCAGGCACACCCCCTTTCTTTTCGAAAGTACATCTGCATTCCTCTCTCTTACTGAAAGTTAGACCTGAGGAAAATATTTAAGAATATGGCAACCGAGCCTTTATTCTGGATGGGACTTCTACACCACACGGTGTGAGGTCTAATTGGGGCTTCATATATGAGAGAACCCATGAATTTTGGCGGGTCCAACACCGTCAACATTTCTAGTGCTAGAAGGAGGGCAGCCAATATTTTACTGCTGATAAACCCACCGACCACAACATATCATATTTTTATCAAGGAAGCAATGTTAAATTCCCCTCCCCTAATCGTGTTTCTGATGTTGGTTACTCTTCCAAACCATAGCCCACTCAAACTTGTGAAATCCCATACAATCAACTTCAGGTTATCTGCCCTATAACCCGTCATTTTGCAAAAGCAATTCGATTGATCTCAGGAGTACTCAGTGTTCCATAATCTTCATAGAAGAACAAAACCACCTTTACAAGGATATTTTTTTCCTCTCTTTAATATGTAGTTCTCGCCACCCATGAAGAGTTATCAGAATCTATGGAAAACAAAGAAAAACCTACAGTTTTATATGGTTGCAACGAAGATAACCCCGTACTCTCAGGCATAAATTTTTGCGGTTTGGGCAATGAGGAAGAAGAAGAAGAGCCATCAGAATATTAAAAAGAAAGGGAGAAGATCGAAGAAGAATACATGGTGGACTAATATTTGGACTAGATGACTGATGGCCCACTTGCACTTTCGAGTGTGTCTCACAAGATGCCAAAGCATTCAAAGAATCTCTTAACGAAGTATGACCCTAATAAAACAGTGAAGGTCGAAGACCATCTAGACAAATTTTACCTACATCTCCAAATAGTGGAGGCACATCACCAGGCTTTTTCATGTAGACTTTTCCCATGTACCTTGTATGTTAGAGAATTTGTATGTTATCACAGCCTTCCAATGAACTCCATCCAGAATTGGAGGGGGTTTAAGAAAATTTTCCTTGAAAAAATTGTTAATGATAAGATCCCTGCCATGTTATTGAAAGACTTGGGTAATATTAAGATGGAGAAGAAAGAGAAGGTGAAAGACTTCAATTATAGTTTCAATCAAATCTTAAACAGATTTATAGAGGATACGAAACCTAATGACTCCATCGCCATAGATTACTACACTTTTTCCTTGCCCGCGAGAATTGCGTAGTTCATGAAGCGAACTGCAAAACCATCACTAATGTAAAATTATGAAGAGGTTATTGTGGTTGATAAGGACTTGTGCGTGATTGGAGTCATCTCAAATGATGAACTAAAAAAGGACTCCAAATACACAGGTAAAAGGTCTTAGGCCCCCGTAAGAAAGACCAAAGAGAAAGAACTATCTCATCTTGAGAACTTGACCCACATGGTTAATAATTTGTCAAATGAGACGGTAAAACTAAAACAAAGGTCAATTGAGACCATCGTGAGCCGCAAGCCTCTATGATACAACTTGCTTAGAATTATTTTGAATTCAAGTAGAAACAGTAACCAACCGACAAAGTCTGTGAAGAGCTTGAATGTTGCATTGAATCTTGATAGTTTGGGCAAGGAAATATACTTCTCATATCATCAAGATTACTATTTTGAGAAAACATTCCCACAATGGAATCATTCCATGAGCGCTCTTGGTACGCATCTTTGTGATGTGGTACTTACTGATGAGAAGACAGATCCTGAAGAATAAAAGTAAGAAACTATTACAATTGATGAGACTCCAAGTGTTGGGAATACATTGAACATGTTCAATTATAGACTTACTACCCAAAAGAGTATAACTGAGAAACAACCTCTGAGTGACCCTCCGTCCTAGTAGCGAACCAACTGATATAATGTAAGGAGCCAAGGGCTAGCCACTACAAAAGAGTTGACGAGGCAAAAAATAAAAGAATATTTGTTAAGGAAAATTAGTCTGCCAATCAACTCAACGTAGAACGCTCAAAGAAAGTCTGGGAAAGCAGTATCAACAAAGATAACTTCCACAAACAGCAAAGACAAGACCATCGCTCTGGAATTCACAAGTCAAGCTACCTGTTACATAGTAATTTTTCACCATGTTCACTTCTCATCCCTGATTCTAAAATGCCCTGTGATGAATATTGTTTAGTATATCCAACTTGTAAAAAAACATTGTGATATCCTTTAAAGACTAAAATAAAGTTGCCTTGAATAATTTTTGAAGAAGCTTAGCTCAAACCCTAAATTTTTGGGTCATCACTTTTCTCCAGTTATATGCCCATGCTGATGGCAGGTTGCATATTCTAGCCTAGAATTTTTAGCACTCTTCTAACTGGAAAAACCATCCTAAAACATTTCTGCCAATGTTTCCTCAAATGGAGGAGAAGGTTCGAACTCTAGAAGCTTCCAGGACGGCGAGATGGATATTTTTCGGTGGAGATATGGTCGATCTTTCCCATTTGGAGCTCTTGATATTATCGATATTAGATTATCCCTTGAGAAGTGGACCTTCCTCCTTTTTTCATGGGATCCTAACTCCCTCTCCCTTTCTATAAATTGATACCCATCCCTCCAATATTGGTTGGTCATGGTTGGGCTGGTATGATCATTAATCCTTTGTATCCCTATGTTTTGTTAATGCCTAAATTTCCATTCGGGATAAGGATCGCTTGAAGAGCCTTGTTTTGGACAAGGACTACACCAAAGGGACGCCTCCAACTTCAAGGCCATGTTTTTAAGCTTCCTCTTTTATATTATGAATAAAAAATCTGGTGTTTCACTTTCTATATTTATTTGGATATCCATACAAGTAGACTAATGCTCCTTGATATTTTAGGTAATTTATATTGAATGTATGCTTCGTATTGGATCACATTTATTATTTTCTCTTGATCTCCTGCAGGTATTCGAATTCCACCAACAGCGAGGATCGAGCCTGAAGAATCATGGATCGAGACCTGCATCAAAGGATTGAGCATAGCATCAGGAAGAGGTAGGTCTTTTCCATTTTCTCGTCTTGCTTTGAATATTAGATAAGAAAGTGTCTGTTAGATAGTCTTGTGCATTTCTAGACCCACTCTAGGGCTAGAGAGATCGCCTATGTCCACATAGGGGATTGCCTTCACAACAAAATTGGAAACTCCACTTGGGAGTTGTAGCCTCTTTGCCTTCCCTTTTCTAGTTTGGTTTTTGATCAGTTTGACCGATCATTGAGATCTGAATCTGTTTAGGTCTCTATAGGTCTGCATAGGATTTGGTTATTGATTTAGGGTGTCAAACCTGGTTTCAGTGTTTAAAATTTTTTTATTTTTCCTTGATTTTCTCACTTAGTTATTTTTTTGCTCTTATAGTCGCGCCAAAACCATTGTTCTCTGCAAAACAATCACATTGATCTACCTTTCAACACTAGTCTGTTCTTCACAGACGCACTAATCCCAGAGATAGGAAACATTTAGGGTTTCCCTTTTAGCTTTCCAGTGTATTTTGACCTCTGAAGTGTCTTTCAAGTCTGAATGACCCGCTACCACTATGATTGGTTTGTTCACTTTGTTTGAGTGATTGATTTTCCTCGTTGACTTTGCTTGTGCTTAAGTGGAGTTTCATCATCTTCTAGGTTTTGTAGGTCAGTTGACCTTCACTTTTCACTTGTGTTTATCATCAGAGAGTTGTTGAATTTGTCTCATATTTCCACTGCAATCATTCCAAACAGAATTTCACATTACTTTTGGCTTGTGTTTGAAATTGTTTTTCATTTTCACTAAGTCAACACCGCACTTTGGAATCACCTTTGATTAATTGTCAAACATAGATTACAAATGTTTGATTCAAAAGTTTGAAAGTATGTGTTTCATCTGATTTTCCATTTTGAAAGAGTAAATTGAAATTCATTTTCATTTTCAAGCTTTTGAATTGGTTTATTTTTCTTCGTTTTGAAAAAAAAAGTGAAAGTCATTTTCATTTAAGTATTTTTGAAATGATTTATTGTCCCTTCGAGAAAGAAAAAGAGAAATGTGTGATATTTTGAAAATTCTTTGTTTTTTTGGTTAATTTTTACTTTTCTTTTTTATTGCATCATTTTCCATCTGAGCATTCAAACTAAAACAAAAATAAATAAAAAAATTAATGCATATTAGTGAAAAGAGAAGTGATTTCATTTTTCAGTGAGTTTTCATTTGGGGATAGTGAAAGCGAATTCAGTTTTTAATAGTTCAATTTCAGTAATTTTAGGATAGCTGGGGGGCATCATTGCTTATCGCATTGCTTTTATTTTTCACTCTTGTTTTCATTTATTCCCTCATTAGTTTAGAAGTTCATCGAAATGAAATGGATTCTTTTTTGCATTTAGCTGCATTATAGGATTCAGGTGACATCGTTATTGAGCTTAAAACTGAAACATAATCAAAGATCAACTTTAAAATTTATTCAATTAACCTTAAGGAGCATTTGAAATTGATGCAAACATCTAAAGGTCTAGACTAGAGACATGTTCGATGTCGTAAAGCATAGCAGTTATCACTAACAGTATGTGTTACATTCTGGAGTGTTGGAACAAGGTCTCCTAGCCTCATTTTTGTCCAATTTTGTAATACTTTGCAATATTTAGTCTAGCGCAGGGGGTTTGGGATGGGTTAAAACCCCCAACCATTGTAATGGGTCAAAAGGGTAGACCAAGGGTCCACAAACCACGGTTTTCGGACCATAGGATAGCGCAGGCTAGCATATATGAGTAAATTGAGTCTAGAGGTAAGAAAGGAATAGAGATAAAATTGAATTATGAACTACAAAGTTGTTGCATCGATTGTCTGGGTAAGGGCTCCTGCTGGCTATGTGCGCGAAGAGCCTGAGTCCTGATGTGTGCAGACCCCACTGGCTGTGTACGCGGGCCAATAAGTAGTTTGTAAGTGGAATCTAGTTATAATTGCATGAGAATATTGTTTTGTAAGCATATCTGTGTTGCGTCTTATGCTTAAAGGTATCTTTGTGGTTACGATTGTTAAAGATACACACGTGGATGCAATGTTCTGAATGCATAGATCTGGTTTAATTAATTTCTTTGGTTAATTGTTATCTACTTCACACAAAGTATTATGTTAAATATATTGTTACGAGTTTCAGATTAGGGCTTATTCAGCGTAGGACAGATAGATCTGAAGGCGCCCCCTTTCATTAACCTCCTCTCTCTCTGGGTGCGGAAACCTGGTTCCAGCACCCTCCCATACTACTTCGGGTGAGACCTTGGTCTGCTCTACAGGTCATTGCCGAAAGGGCCAGTAGTATAGGGGTTTGTTGGCAAAGCTTAACGCCGAACCTGGGTCAGGACCCCTCGAGCCAACACGGAGGTGATACCCCATCCCACGTATGGAAGTATATAGGACTATGCTCCACTTATAAAAAGTATAATGGCACACTCTCATCATACGGTTACACATTAGATAGTGATACTACAGACTGGACTCCCACGTACTGTCGTGTATATATTGGGAGACCCCACTAGGTTGCAAACCTGCCATAGGTAACCAAATCGGGCGCCTTGTAGATGTGATACACTGAACACAGCATTTTGGGATATTGGTTGTAGTGCATTAAGTCCTTGGTAATTTCTTAGTATCATTTTTTCACCAAGGTGTATCTTGTCATTCATGGATACCTGGTAATCCTTTATGCCTAGTTGACCCTTTTTTATTTATTTTGTGTTTAATTTCTAAAATAAACTTCCTACAATATCATCCTACATGTGCAGTGCTCTTAGCCTCATTTTCCCTGGTTAATTATAAATCTAAATTTCTCAAATTTGATTCACCTATCTCTTCGTCGATATTTTCTAAAGTTCATCGTGGTTCAATCCTAGAATTAGTCTCATTCCTCTTTTGAAGGAACTCAAGAGCCTCCTCTTTACATTCCGCAATTTCAAACTGGACCCCTTTAAGCTCAAGGTGTTGAACTTGGAATTTTCATAAGTGTCCAACTGATCTTGTCTCGACCACCACCTGACGAGTGGATTTGATCGTCATATGAGGATCCTAAGCTAGAAAGTCCTGAACCTTCTGCACAATTTAGTGTATTTCGTCCAAATCTGCTCTTCGATCCGCATGTGGTCTCGCTTGAATAGCCATATAGTTCGTTTGAAGGCCCTAAATTTCCTCTTCATGCTTCTCCTGTAGCATTCTTACTACTACTCGTCAGTTGTTTCCTCTGGAAATGGCATCGAGTGCCAACGATATTTCACTTGTGAGCACTCCTCAGAGTATTCCCCTGAAAATTTCTTCATATTACATTCCATAAGTGGACATTTCTTCTATGTTTACCCTGGAATTTTTCCCGTATGTCACCACTCCTCGGGATGAAGGGAGTGGGACTAGCATGCCCTTTAGTCAAGTTTCATCTACGCTTCCAGCTAGGTATAATTCTCTAGGAAGCCTTGTTTCAAGAGCTTTTAAAGCTACATCCTTGTTTCATCATCATGTTTAGTCAACAGGTGTTCCTTCATCTTCCGACCCAATTGTCTCAAATGTGGCTGCCACTTCACAACCTGCAGTTTCGGTCAGTCAAATGATTGTTTCGCTATGACCATCTACTCCCTTATTTCTATCCACAATTACTATAATTACACCTTTAAGTGGTCAATCTATGGATTCATCTATGTCTGGGGGGAAATCACATCCTTTATACATACCTCCCTTATCAGGTGGGGGAAATCTTAACTCGGGAACTATATCAGGGACAAGACAGCCTAACGCTGGTCTTGGTGGAACTCTGCTTTCACAGCCAACAAGTGATGTCGTAGGAACCTCTATACCAGGTGGTCACCCTACTTCAGCCCAACTTGTTTATCAATAGCCCCATGTCCATTATCCTTATGTTCATCAGACCCATGTTTAGCAGTGGAACGTACAATATCAGTATGTTTAGAAACCAAATGTGCAATATCAATATGTTCAACGACCGAATGTCTCTCAGCCATATGTCCAAAAACCCCAAAATCCAATGGGTGCAGTTGTTACTAACACTTAGTTTGGTCCTCAAGTCCAATCTGGTCTGAATACTCATGGTGCTCCACACCAGAAAACTTGAGCTTACCCTAATATTCATGGTGCTCCACACCAGAAAATTCCTCAAGGTCAATTCCAGCAACCCTAGTAGGGAGATTACATCTAGCAGGGGCCCTATTAACAACCCCTACAGGGTGCTTATGTTCAGAAAGGCCTTATTAATAGCCCCAGCAAGGACCATACATTCAGAAACCACTGCAACAAGGTACTTATCAGTGACCACAACCCCAACAAGTTCCCTATCAACCATATATACCTTATCAACAACAGTGGGGACAATGAGGGCAGTATGGTCAAAATCAACCCCAATGGGAGAAAAATTCATACCAGTAATATTGGAACTCTTAGATGGGAAATTTCTTTTGCATTCCAACAAGAAATTGTAGCACACACACTAGTGTGGGACCAATAGGTCCTACCGATACATTAGTGTGAACGCCAATTTAATTAATTAAATTGGTGCAGTGTCTAATTTATTTTTCCCTTAATTAAATTGGACAATAAAATGTAATTTTATCTCATGATCATTTGTAATAGTTAAATGACTGTGATAAACTCGGTTAGCTCATGTATTTTTAGTTGAGGGTTGTTGGTGAGGAATGCAGAGTAATTCTATTAGTTATGGAGTTCAAATTGCAGTTGGTGCATTAGTTTAATGCATGAGTAATCAATTAACTCAGTCACGTGAGTTAGAGTCAGTTGAACTAGTTGTAACTGTTTGTTGCACTAATGAGAGATCAAGTAAATTAAATATTATTTAATTCACAATCAGTGATCTGCCATGCAATTGATGATTTACTATTAATATCTACATGCATGTCAATTCCAGTGGATACCTAGTTGAGACAAAGGTTAAAGAGATGTTAAATATCATTTGTGTGATTAGTAGGTTACTCGCATGCAATCAGACATCCATTGGATTGCCCATGATCCATGCATAGTTTTGGAAGGCAAAAATACCTAAATAATAGGGATTTCATTCATCATTAATTTCACAAGCAAGGACGGTTGTTTAGAGGCTAAGAATTTCCTAAGTGTTTGTTGATTTTGTTCGGGATAGTGTGAGACAGTTGTGAGAGTGCAGGAGACTCTTGTGAAAAGAGTATATTGTAATTATTTCATGATTCCATGGTGAATATACAATAGAATATAGAGGGGTTTTGAGCAGCAACCTTTCCCCAGGAAATTATATGTGTTGTGGTTTGATTTGATTCTTCCTTTGATTAATTTGATTGGTGATTGTGTTTATTTTCCGCAATTGATTTGTAGAAGGATTCAGTATCTAGATTTAGTACATTGCTTGATCAGATTGAATCCATTGATATACATATGTTTTTATAATTTATACATGGTATTAGAGCATAGGAAATCACTATAGTGGAGGAGAAGTTGAGTTTATGAGTCAATAGAATTCGAATTTGCAAAATTATTCTTGGTGCGATAGGCGAATCAGGATCGAAATGGCTTTCAATGGCTTGAGATTTGAGTATGCACTCGAGGACAGCTCTAACTATATTTCCTGGAAATACTGGATGGAGGCAGTACTTGAGGATAATGGGTTGAAATAATTCATTGATAATGATGTTCCCAAACCCACTGTAGCAGATGTTGCAAATCTTGATTCTTGGAAAAAGAAGGTTGCAAAGGCAAGGAGGATCTTACTGGAGGGATTACGAGACCACATTGTCTCAAGTCCCCATGGAAAAGTGATACCATATGAAATGTGGAAATCTTTGACATATCTATTTCAGAGCAATAGTGATCATAGAAAATTGGAATTGAAGGACAAGCTCGGGAAAGAAAAATGGAGAGAGGCGACACCATTCCGAAATATTTAATAAAGTTTTTCCAATGTTGGGATGAGCTTGAGAGCTTCGAAATTACTATCGCGGATGATGACTTGGTGAGCCTAGCTCTTCTAGGACTTCCCAAGAGTTAGCATAGTTATCAAGACTCTTTCAAAGGAAGGGAAAAGCTACCAAATTGGGAATGACTTTGGTCGGATTTTGTGCAGGAATAATTCAGAAGGAATACCAGGGATGGATCTTCATCTAAGAATGATGATGAAGAAGATTTTTCTTTGGATACCAAGGCGAAGAAGGGGAAATGAAAGAAATTCCATTACAAATCTAAGTCTGGAAAATATGGCAAGAATTAAAACATGTCCAGAGTGAAGTGTTTTCACTGTCACGAGCATGGACATTATGCCACTAATTGTTGACAAAAGAAGAAGAACAAGAAGGCTTCAGGATCTACAGCTGGTGAGGCTTTGGCCTCACAATTTGAGCTTGACTTCTCGCTCATTGCATGCATGGTGTCAAGTGCAATGGGAACGGTGTGGTACTTTTATAGTGGTGCATCCTTTCACATGATGGGAGACAAAGAAATTTTTAGTATCTTGGAGGAGAAAGACCTCCAGATGAATATAGAAATGCGTGATGACGGGTGGTACAGTGCTACCGAGATTGGTACAGTTACCTTCCAGATACAGTCAGGTAAACCCTTTCGATCAAAAGATGTAATTCATGTACTAGGCTTGAAGAAAAATTTGGTCTCAGTCTCAATGTTGGAGGATAGAGGCTATGATGTTATTTTCAGTGAAGGAAAATCTTTCCTTCGACACAAAACAACGAGACAAGCCAAGAAGATTGGGATTCGTGTGAATAATCTCTATAAACTTGATGTAGATGGTTGTGCAACATTGATGGGTAAGGCAGAAAAAGTGGTGAGTCGGGATGAGGGTGAGTTACGTCACAAGAGATTGGTCTATCTACACCACAAAGCCTTGAAGGTCATGCATCATATTTCTACGGGTCTTCCCAAGGGTACTCTTGCGTAGTTAGACACATGTAAGGGATGTACTATGGAAAAGTATGCAAAGGCGATTTTTCACGAGAAGGAGAGCTGAGCTTCGGAAATACTTGGGAGAGTTCACTCAAACGTGTGTGGATCGTTCTCTACTTCTTCGACAGCAAAGCATAATTACTATGTGATATTCGTTGATGACTTTTCTAGAAAATTTTGGATCTACTTCATGCAAAAGAATGATCAAACGTTCTCAAAATTTCTTGAGTTCAAAGAACTGGTGTAGAATGAAACAAGGAAGCATGTGAAGGCTCTTAGGAGAAACAATGGTCGTGAGTACATATCCAATGAATTCAAAAACTTCTGCAGCAAATAAGGAATTCTGAGAGAGTTGTTTGTGCCTCATAACCCACAGTAGAATGGGGTCACAGAAAGAAATAATAGAACAATTTTGGGTGCAGTACGAGCGATCTTGCATGATCAGGGCTCACCATTGCATCTCTGGGCGGAGGCATGCCACACAACGGTATTTTTGAAAAAAAATTGTTCTCATCAGATACTTGGCATGAGTATACTAGAGGAGGCTTTTACTGGTAAGAAATATGATATTTCACATTTTAAGATTTTTGGCTCGTCTTTTTATGTGCATGTGATGAAAGACGCCAGGAGTAAGCTTGAACCAATAGCTGAGATTGGGATATTTTTGGGGTAGGCTGATACACCCCACAACTATCAGGTGTATTTTCCAAACATCATGATGATTGTTGTGAGACGGGATATAAAATTTGATGAGGAGAAAGCCATGTGATTTTCCATTGAGAGGGAGATGGATTTGCATGCAGATGAGGAAATATTGGTTCCAAAGAATGAACCTCAAGATGTGGAGCAGCCACAAGTGGAGGATCATGGAGTGGTGGAAAACACTCATGCAGATCTATCCACCAGAAATGGTAGAAGGCGCACCACGGAAGCTGATAGATTGAGACTTGATGCGGCAAATAATGTAGGAGCCCCTATTTCACTGCGCAGACAGAGACAGTCTCTAGACAGGTTTACTAGATACATGGCTCTTATGAGAAAGTGTATTGTGACAGAACTATATTCCTTTGAGGAAGCAGTGCAGTAACCAATTTGGGTCGATGTTATGGTAGAGGAGTATGACTCCATCATCAAGAACAGTGCATGGCAATTTGTCCCAAGACCGGTAGTAAAATCAGTGGTTGGATCTAGATGGATCTATAAGGTGAAGCAAGCGGAATATGGGAATGTGGAGATGTACAACGCTGGATTTTTGGCCTGTGGATTCTCACAAGTTGAGGGGATTGACTATGAAGATACTTTCACACCAGTCGTGATGTACTCTTCCATATCTAACCTTGCACTCTCAGTGTAGATGGGGTGGCGCATTCATAAGATGGATGTGAAAACGGTGTTTCTCAATGGAGTTACTGAGGAGGAAGTGTACATAGAGCAGCCAGAAGGTTTCAAGATCTTTGATATTTAGTCACATGTGTGCTGACTCAAGAGAGAATTGTATGGGCTGAAGCAAGCACCTCGTGCTTGGTACACTCAGATTGATAGTTATTTCACCAGGTTGGGCTTCATCAAAAGTGAAGCAAATGCAAACTTGTACCAGATTGTGGTGGGTGGTAAGCTCTTGATTATCGTACTTTATGTTGATGATATAATTTTTACATGTGATGAGCAGCTGATAACTTCATTCAAGGAGGATATTGCAAGGGAGTTCGAAATGAAGGACATGGGACTCCTTCACTATTTCCTTGGTTTGGAAATATGGCAGCAGGATGGTGAATGTTTTGTTTCTCAAGGAAAGTATGCCAAAGAGATTCTAGATAAGTTTCACATGGAGAGCTGTAAACCCATGGATATTCCTTTTCCTGGAAATTGGAGGAAAGAGGATGCTACTTCAGGAGAAGTAGTGGACGCTACTATCTACAGGAAGCTAGTGGGTTAATTGATGTACTTGGTGAACATCGAACCAGAAATTTGCTATGCAGATAACCAACTGAGTCAACCTATGGTTAAGCCAACCAAGCTCTTTTGGAAGGCGGGGAAGCATGTCTTAAGATTTATCAGGAGCACTACAGAGTATGGATTATGGTACAGATGGACAGAGGGAGTGAAGCTTCAAGGCTTCATGGATGCAAATTGGGCAGGCAGTCCATCAGACAGAAAGAGGACATTAGGATGGATCTTCAACATAGGATCGACAGCAGTTTCTTGCTACACCAGGAAGCAGAAATTTGTGGCACTCAGTTCATCCGAGGCAGAGTACATGGAAACAAGTCAGGCTGCATGTGAGGCCATCTGGATGAGAAATATCTTGGTTGGTTTGTTTGGTTCTCAAATGGATCCGACGGTGATACATTGTGATAACCATAGTTGCATTAAACTCTCGGTTAATCCGGTATTCCATGATAGGTCCAAGCACATAGACATCAAGTACCACCATATCAGATATTGTGTTCAGAGGTGCATTATGTTACTTAATTACATTCCCACGGAAGATTAGGATGCAGATATTTTGGTGAAGGCACTCACTAGGAGAAAATTCGAATACCATAGAGTCAGGATCGGGGTTGCAGATAATCCATTTCTTGTTGAGAGGGAGTGTTGAAGTCCAACAAGAAATTGCAGCACACACACTAGTGTGGGACCAACAGGTCCTAGCAATACATTAGTGTGAAGGTCAATTTAATTAATTAAATTGATGCAGTGTCTAATTTAATTTTCCCTTAATTAAATTGGACAATAAAATTTAATCCTATCTCATGATCACTTGTAATAGTTAACAGAGTGTGATAAACTCAGTTAGCTCATGTATTTCAAGTTGAGGTTGGTTTGTGAGGCATGCAAAGTAATTATATTAGTTATGGATTTCGAATTGCAGTTGGTGCATTAGTTTAATGCATGAGTAATCAGTTAACTGAGTTAGGTGATTTAGAGTCAGTTGAACTAGTTGTAACTATTTGTTTCACTAGTGAGAGATCAAGTGAATTAAATATTATTTAATTCACAATTAATGATCTGCCATGCAACTGATGATTTATTATTAATAGTTGCATGCATTTCAGTTCCGGTGGAGACCCAGTTGAGACAAATTTTAAAGGGATGTTAACTATCAGTTGTGTGATTAGTAGGTTTCCTGCATGCAACCAGACATCCATTGGATTTCCCATGATCCTTGTGCATTTTTTTAAGGCCAAAATTCCTAAAGAATGGGGATTTCATTCATCAAGAATTTCACAAGAAAGGCAGGTTGTTTAGAGGCTGAGAATTGGCTAAGTGTTTGTTGATTTTGTCCGAGACGGTGTGAGACAGTTGTGAGAGTGCAGGAGACTCTTATGAGAAGAGTGCATTGTAATTGTTTCATGATTCCATGGTGAATATATAATAGAATATAGAGGGGTTTTGAGCAGCAAGCTTTCCCCAGGAAATTATCTTTGTTTTGGTTTATTTGATTCTTTCTTTTCTTAATGTGATTTGAGATTGTGTTTATTTTCCGCAATTGATTTGTAGAAGGATTCAATATCTAGCTTTAGTACATTTCTTGATCGGATTGAATCCATTGATATACATATGTTTGTATAATTTCTACAATTTCCAATTCCCTTTTGCTCTGTATCACCTTGCGTTTCCATTCTTGGCTACGTTGGAATTGTCCGATGTGTCTAAGTTGACAAATGCCCCCATCCAACACATGGCACATTGACATCCAATTTCAACTAAGATTCCTAGAGATCTTCCAAAGTTTGAAGGAAAATCTAGGGAAGACCCCCAAGCCCATGTCATGATGTACCATTTATGGTGCTCTTCCAATTATTTGGATTATGATTCCATTCGTCTACGTCTTTTTCATCGCACTTTAACGGGTGCTACCACTAATTGGTACATTGAACTTCCTCGTGGTGTTGTCTACGATTTCAATACCTTAGTCATGGCTTTCCTCATGAATTTACCAATTTCCTGTATGTTATGAGACTGGCACCCATCTTCTAACATCTTTGAAGAAGTCACCTGCTACTCACATTTTGGTTCATATCCATGAATGGAAGCATAGGCATCACCTTATTAAATTCAAAATCCCTTATCAGTTGTTGACTGAATGGTTCACAAAATATTTTTTCCCAAAAATCACCAAAGATCTCTCTATGGGTGGATCTGTCACGGAAGATGAAGTAATCGCTTGTGCTTAGTATCTAGATTTGGTCTATTCCTAATCTGAACTCTATATGAGCTTTTACCTGATGCACCGCGACCTTAAACCAACCCAGCATCATCCCAATCTCTTCCTGTGCCTCTTGTTGATGGCATCATAGGGAAAATGTCCCATACTTATCATAGTACACCCAAGGCTTCTTCGAAGTCTAAGTCTACTTCTTCCACTGCTCCCTCTACTCCTTCGAACAATTCGAAGAATCCTAGTAAAACCTCTGAGGTTAATGTTGTTCAATCTACCACAGCAGACAAGTCCTCAAAAGGTAAAAAGAAGGGAAAATGAAAATCCTAATCCGACACCCCCAAACAAGATTCCACTAAATATTATGTCGACGATTCTTCCAAGCGTAAGCCCAAGTATCCTTGCTTGATATGTGATGATAACCACTGCACTAAGGATTTCCCTCAGGGTGCAAAATTTGTCTGTATTCTGAAGGGAACATCCGACATCCCCGTTGTATTGAAAGAACCGTTCCCTGCATAGCACACGCAAATGGTAGATCAACCCCAATCTTCCACAAACTCCTAGGTCTTTATGGCTGGTACAGAAACTATTTTTGTTTCCATTCGATTGAAATATTAACCAAATCCCTTGAGATATCCCATGTAAAAGGATATTATAGATATCCCTTCCTCCATTCCTCCTAGTTCTGGTCCTCTCCATATTGAGTGACCTAATAGTGATGCCATCATCCGACCACCTCCAAAAGGTGTTCCTAGGAATTCATCTTATAACCTAAACGTGCGAGTTGCTCAACATTATAAAATTGTAGAGGATTTACCTCAAGCACCTTCAGCAATGTGGGCCTTGGAATTCCTTCAGTTGTGCCCATCACAACGGAAGTCACTCTTATCTTCTATCAGAGGGATCAATCCCGTGGATTCCAACCTTATTATTTTCAATATTGAGAACTTTTTTCCTCGGCTCCCATCTCAAGTGGATTTTCTTATTCAAGTCATTACTATGGGTAAAACCATCCATCAGACTATTTTTTATGAAGGTGCTTCCAACTGCATCATGTATGTCGTGTGTTGGAAAGTCATCGGCTCTCCTCCATTAAGCCAGTCCCCTAACACTCTGGAAGCTTTCGATGGAAAAGGTTCTCGTTCGTATGGTATTCTCAAATCCTTTCCCATTCAGTTGGATGGTAAGACGGTGAACATATAAGTAGAAGTGGTAGATGCCAACCTCAACTGCAACCTTCTGCTTGGGCGTAGTTGGACTCATACTATGATTTACGTGGTCTCCACTCTTTTCCGCATTCACCGCTTTCCTCGTCAGGGGGAAAATGTCATCGTCAAACAACTCGCTTTCTTTTCCTTTGATTCCTCAACTACAAACATTCCACATGTTGGGAATACCTATACTCATGATAGCGTTGGGCCAGGTCTCTTCAATTATTCGTCTGTAATGGGAATTCTTTCACTCCCACCTCCTAATGATGCCCCTATTAACATGATATCATCTATTCATGGTCCATGGATTGTTCCTAGTCCTGACCAGCTTGACATTTTTGGTGATGTTATGCCTCTCAACCCTGCAAAACAAATGTATCAAAGTAATTTTCTCAATTGTGAGGTTTCTTTTGAAGCTAATGAGAATCTTGTTTCATCTTTGGACACATATTCACATTCCCCTTGGTTTGGTTCTTGGGATTCATATGATCCCTTGAATGAGACATTCCCCAGTGATGAGAGTATCATAGAAGTCATGTCTCTCAAAGAAAACCCTTGGGAAAATGGTCATCATTGTTCCTCCTTTCTCCCAGGCCTAGATGACATTTCTACTTGTCTAGAATCCCATGTTCCATCTTAATTGACTGGCCCACTTCAGCATCCCATTTTGGTTCATGAAGTGTTGTCTGAAGGAAACATGGGTAAAATTTCAGCTACCATTCCAATCGACATCTCTGTTAAACCAGGGGTTGTCAAGAATGTCCATATCTATGCATCTTGTTCTCCTGATAAGATCAATATTTACACTAATATTTTCAAATAATTCTATGATGTATTCACATGGTATTATGAAGAAATGTCTGGCATAGACCCTAGTATTATGGTGAACAAAATTCCTACATATCCAGACTCAAAGCCTATTCGTCAACGGCTTCATCCTGTACACCCGCGAAAGGCTGTTGCCATTAAGGGAGAGGTTGAAAAACTTCTAAAGGTTAGTTTCATCTATCAAATAACATTGACGGATTAAGTCTCTAACATTGTCCCTATTTCCAAAAAACAAGGGACCATCCGAGTCTGTGTTGATTATTGAGATATAAATAGAGCTTGTCCTAAAGACAACAACCCCACTCCTTTTATAAATGAAATAATTGATGAGTGTGCAGGGAGTGAGATATTCTCCTTTATGGATGGTTTTTCTGGCTACAACCATATGAATATTCTTTCGGTCGATCAACATAAGACTTCCTTTATCTGTCCTTGGGGAACATTTTCCTATAAGAAGCTCCCTTGTGGTTTGACAAATTTCAGGGCTACCTTCCGACGGGATATTCCCTATGCTTTTCATGATATTAAGCACATAATCCAGCCATATCTTGACGACCTTCCAGCTCATTCTATGAAACGTCAAGATCACCCCAAACATCTTAGAGTGTTTTTTCTTCGTTGCTGACACTACAACATACGATTGAATCCTCATAAATGTGTCTTTTACATAGAATCAAGTCATATTTTATGTTTCGTGGTTTCTAAATAAGGCATTTGGATTGATTCTCTCAAAGTTGAAGCAATCATCAATCTGCCTCCTCCCTCCTCTTTACATCAATTGCAAAGCTTGCAAGGGAAAGCTAATTTTCTTTGTCGATTTGTCCCGAAATATGCTAAGCTTGCCAAAGGATTTACCCATATACTGAAAAAGGGAGTCTCATTCATTTTGGATGAAATTTCTCATAACTTTTTCGATGCTTTGAAGAGAGCCCTTGTCGGGGCTCCTTTATTGCATCCTCCTGATTATCATCACGATTATTTCCTATATTTGGTCGCCACAAACAACACTATTGATATGGTTTTGGTTCATGATGATGATGATGGTCACAAACATGTGGTTTATTACTTGAGATGAAATCTCTACAATGTTGAGACTCGTTATGTTCACGTAGAAAAACTCGCCTTAGTTGTTGCCCACGCTATTCAACACTTCTGCCATTACATTCTCTTGCGCAAAATTACTGTGATTTCCGAATGCAACCCCCTGAATTACATTCTTACTCATTAGTTACTTGGGGGAAAGTACTCCAAATGGATTGTCATTCTCCAGGAGTTCGAATTGGAGTTTGCTACGGATAATTCTAAGAAATCACTAGTCTTCATTGAATTGATCTGTGATCTTTCAGCTGCAGTTGATCCTACCCCTTTTGACGAAATGATTCTCAATGAATCGCTCTTTCTCATCAGTACTCTCGATCCATGGTATGGAGACATCCTTTTTTATCTCTAGACCCAAAAAAATTTCCTGGAGTTGTCTCCCTCTGAGAGGCGACAGATTCATTACCAGTCCCAACCATACCGCATCATTGGAGATACTTTGTATCGCACTGGTGTCGATTTTTTCCTCCGTCGATGCTTAACCCTTGAGGAAGTTGAGAAAGTCCTTAATAATTTCCACTCCGAGCCTGTGGTGGTCATATGTTTGGTTAAGCTACAACTCATAAAATCCTTCACGCGAGATATTTTGGCAATCTATTTTTAAAGGTTGCATTCTTCTCATCCGCATATGTCATGATTGCCAAATCTATTATAAAAATAACACACCCCGCCCACACCCTTGCGCCCAGTTGTGACCATGGGACCATTTTCAAAATGGGGCATTTATTCCATGACCTATAACCCTCACTCAACCGAGGGGCATGGTTATATCATCTTTGTCATCAATTATTTTACAAAATGGTCCAAGGCAATGCCTACATATGATAATGAAGGCCAAACTGCGACGCAATTTCTTTTCAACCATGTCATAGCTCAGTTCGGTGTCCCAAAATCCATTGTCACTAACCATGGCTCCCACTTTCAGAATCATATGATGAAATATCTTACTGCTCAGTTGGGGCTATGCCACGATAACTCCACTTTGTATTATCCATAGGCCAATGGCCATGAATAATTTTTTAACAAAGTTTTGTTAAACATGCTTCAACAAACCATTGGGAGACACAAAAGATACTAGCACCTCATGTTATTCTCAGCTCTGTGGGCTTACTAAACTTTTTCTAAGACTACTACTAGATTTACACCATTTCAAGAGGTGTATGGTTTGGAAGCTACACTCCCAATTGAGTGCGAAAACCATTCTCTAAGGCTAGCTATCAAACTACTTCCTGGTACTTCGCCTTGAAAAGGAATTCCTACTTTATCTCAATTGTCTCGATGAGACTCGACGAATCACTACTTTAGTCATTGAAGCACAAAATAAATGAGTTAAAGCTCAATATGATAAGTTTGTCACTCCTCACATTTTATGTGGAGCTGACTTGGTCTTGCTTTATGATCAAGCCCATGATAATTCATGGGTCAGGAAGCTCGAGCCAATGTGGCATGGGAACTATATTATTCAATGTGCATTAGAAAAATGTGCTTATGATCATTCTACTATGAGGGTAATCAATTGGTTGAGCCCTGGAATAGGCTCTATCTGAAGAAGTATTATTCTTAATCTCAAGTATGGTACTTTGTACATTAGTGTGTAATTCATTAGTGTGTAATTCATTAGTGTGCTTTTACATTTTTTGGTGTGATTATTTTCTTTGCAGACATGTTTTCTCTACTTACCTTGTGTTCCACTTGGTTTGTAGTTTTCATTGAACCATTATGTTGATTTTGCCGATGGTTCCTGCCATAACACATGGAACTCATCTTCCACAGCATGGGCACTCTTTGCCCCTGATGGCGATTTGGTCAATTTACAAGGTATTTTTCTGGGCCAAACAACTAATAATATTTCCAAATATAGTGCGGTCATCGAACTATTATCAGATGAAATTTCTCTTAGTATCAGAGACCTGGTTTTCAAACTAGACTCACAACTCATTGTGTTACAATTAAATGGTCATTATTCAGTAATAAATCCTTGGATTTTGCGCATGTATTTACGTGTTCGATTATTGGAAAGAAATTTTGATTAAATTACATATCAACACATTCCACTCAATTTGAATACATTAGTGAATCATCTTTTAGATTGACATTTGCATCATATGTAAAAAGAAAACACATCATCATGATTTAAGAACACTTAGTGATAGAAGAAAGCATGGATATATATATATATATATATATATATATATATCAATTCTGTAAACATTTTTTAATAAAAATCTCAAAAAATATGTGTTTTGTGACACAATGGCTCTATGAGCCTACATAATGCAAAAAATAAACTAAAGGCTGTTGTCTACCCGCATGATCTTTGTGATAACACGTGACTGCTCAGAGAACTCACCAAAGTAAATGACGATGTTGGCTTAGGATTCCCACAGTGTGCCTCTGAAAAAGAAGTGGGATATCGCCAAATTTTGAGCATTTTGGTATGCCTATAGTAAGGTTGCTATGCCCCATCTCTGCTAGTGGGTTTTCTCCCTCCTCATAAGGGGCATCCTCGATTTGGCGTGCCACCCTCCTCCAATTGGAGACATACCTATTGGTATCTCCGGTCCAACATCTGTAAAAATATCATAATTTTAAATCTCAAAATACATAACAAAAACATTTAAAAAGTAAAAAACTCCAAAACAACTTTTTACCTGAATTAGACCACTATGCACCTAGCGGAAGAGGTAGATATGGGTGTCCTCTGAAATCAGTGTCGGCATATGTGTAGTAATCCACCATGATCAGTTGACACCGTAGCCAACTAAAAAATGATGTCTGGAAATGCATATACTGACCCCCTCCCTGGCGGGGCATAATCTCACACCACCTGAGTAGCCTCAGTTCTATCAGGGCTGGATCGTATACCTCAAGCCGTTGGTACTGAAACAAGGGCACTCTCTCCAAAAAGAAAGTGACCAGGATGGATCCATATCTGAATTTTTTCGAATGACATGTTTTACACTTGGTTAGTTGGCTCTTCATGTTAGCCAACAACCCCTCACACCAATTGAAAATTGTGGGAGCAAGGAAATCTACAGCATATTGGAACTGAGATTTGTTTTCCTCATGCAACACCTAGTGGTGAGCCCTGATATTGCACCAAGAGTGTTGCAACTCCCAAAGGCTATTCTACTTTACTTTATCAACATGGGGTTTGTGCAAACTTGGAGGTGACAGTGCTATATACACAGCAGATGCATTTTATACATGTCATCCTCTTCTCAGTTCTACGATGGGGTGTTATAGCTAGGGTTACTGCTAGGATATGAAGTCTTTCACTCTTCTGAATTAAAACTAAGACTGCAAATAACTCATGACCATTACTCTATCAGAAAAAAAAGAAACTATTCTAGATCATAAAGACTCATATAGCTATTTGCAAGAAAGGAAATCCACACTTAACCTAATGCAAGAAATAAAGTTAACCTAAGTGGCATTCATGATTTAAATTTTTGAACTAAAATTTCAGAAATGGAAACTAATATAGGCAAACATGTTGAAACAAATGACTAATTTAAATCTATATATCTCATGCTTGATTGCTATTTTTTAATAATGCATCTATTAGTGAATTAAATATGCTTATAAATGACTCTGTTTTGCAGCAAAAGAAGGGGGCGCTAAGGTGACCTAAGAGGGCCTCGGACTCATGGTTTCAAAGCTAAAGGCGTCTTGGAGGTTGTTCCAGGTATATATGAGGTAAAAGAGAGGCTTTGGGCCGAAGAAGTGACTGACGGGATCAGCTACAGGACTTCCTGTAGTGCCACAGGATGTCCAGAAATGCTATAGGAAAAAAGTCGAGAGTATTTTGAGGCCAGAAATGGTGAGGAAAGGGGTAGGCGGGGTGAAATTAAGGTGTATCTAGGTGGTTGGAAGGTAGCCAACCCGTTTTCCAAATAGAAAATTTCTCTCAAAGCATGTCTTGCACCTCCAAGGTGGCTCTCGGTGTTTTGGTGGAGATGTCCAAAAGCAAGGTTGAAGGCGATTTGGTTGGAGGTTGGTTGATGAGGGGTGGAAACTGAAGCTAATGGTGTTGGTGGAGTCCTCCTCTACTTCTCTACTCATAACTACAAGCAAACTACATGTTCATGCACTTATCATTGACAAATATATTATGAAAATGGTAGAAAATCTGAGTTGAATTTAAGAAAACCTACCTATGCACTTAAAACATAAAACTAACTCTGCATCTATAACATGTTCATGATAACAAAGAAACCTATCTAGCTTTTCTGAGAAATCAAAAACTGAAAGAAAATTTGGGTCTGTGGTAAAGATCTTCCCTCCTCAAAACCTAATGGAAGAGGTGAGAGAGGGAGGTTTTAACACAAAGTTTTAAAGTTTTATATGCTACTGCAACATGAAAGGTAAAGAAACTAATAAAATAAACATGAAATGGAAGCAAACCAAGCACAATAATATGAAATGTTAGAAAACTAACTGCAACACTTGAAATGGAAGCAAACTAAATACAGTGAGATGAAATATAAGAAAACTAACTACAGCAGCATAAAAGGTAAACACAAATACATAAGAGAGACTGAGGCGAATGGATTGGGCCCTAACCCACAAGCTCAGCTCCCTAAAACTAAATCAATGAAGAAGAAACTGAATAATCATTTTATTTCATAACAAATTTTGCTACATAGCATATGAAAGTGACAAATTTATATTACAAGAGCTAAGAGTGCTCTATCTATCTCCAAAAATCGAATCCTAATGAGCTCTTTCTCTGCCCTATTTATCCTAAAGGGGTAGCTACCAATAGCTCCCTAAAAAGTAGGTGATTTTTCTCCTTGGAACTTGAGAGAAGTGGAGCTTGGCTACCTTTAATTTTGAGTTGTTGGAGGATAATCTCGAGGATCCCTTAGCTTCCTTTAGGAGTTAAGGAGGTGGTCAACCCCCTACAATAACTCCTAGTTTCTACTCTTAGCCTCGATTGTGCAATCTTCGGAAAAAATGGAATATTCTCTTGATTTTCCTACATATGAACCACATTAGGCATTCGAAGTATGAAAGCTCTCAATACACCATCTACATTAAGAAACACATGACCATAATGCAATTAAATCTGAGAAAGAGAGAATAATAATGCTAAAAAGGTGACAATTAACCCCTTAAAATGTACCTAATGATGGTGCTCATCATCCTCCCCTACCAAATGGTTTCTCATCCTTTGAGAAATTTATTCCTCTTTCTTTGTCTCTCTTAGTGCCTTAGTGGCTTATCTAACATCCCAAGGGATCAGTGAAGGAGTCCCCTCAGGGGGATAGAATCTAGCATTCTTTTTTGCCTCCTCCCACTCTCTGTTTTCTTTAGCTTGGTCTTTTCCTTCACCCAACCCTAGCAGAAAAGGTGGACTAATTTTCAAGCCAAGCCATTGGATCTTCATTTTCTGCATAGCCCTCTTGTACAAAGTTTACCTTTCTAGGGAATTTCTCAATCTCTATGGAGTATGATACTCCATGTTTCTAAGGCTAACAGGGAGGAAATTCCATATCCTCTGAATTTCCATTACGCATTCCTCTCCCAACATTCTAGAAATGTCATCAAAGTTTTAAATGTCTTGTGCTTTGGTGTTGAGGTATTTATCTTAGGGGCTTGCATCATTTGATATCATTAGGTGATTGTTAATGACCCCTCTAGGGCTGAATAGTTCTACCCCGATACGAAAAGGCTCCTTTCCTTCCCTTCTCATCACCCTTTTTACCTCATCTACTCTTGCCTCCTCATTGGTCATCCAAGAGGCTAGGGCCATCAACTACATATCCCCCATCCTCGGGTTAGGATTCCAAATGTTTAGATCGGGCTAGATAATATTATGCATATAAAAATTTTCCAACTTTTCCTTATCTGTTATGCTGGATTGATTGGAAAATCCAATTAACTTCATGCTAATGATCCATAGGAAGCTAGTGTCTTGATTTTGACCTACAACCATAGTTCCTTCGGGTAGATGGCATAATTTTTTAAGAATGTATGTATTGTATTGCCTCCATGCACAAATATTCCATGGTGGAAATCTGCTTGTCCTTTTGTTGCAGTTGTCTTTGTAACCTTGCATTTTCTGATCATGTTTCTTGTAGTTGCTCCTTTAACATTGCTTCCCTGAGTCAGACATCAACCAAATCTCTCCCCATCTCAGTGAATTTTTCTTCCATGATCCCAATATCTTGCACACCCTTTGTTTTGGAAATTTGCATCTAATGATGTGTGTGTGTGTGTGTGTTCTCTCTTGATCTAGCTGATAAAATAGGGGAAATGAGAGCTTTTGAGGGATCAACCTTCCTCCTTCAATGAAAGTGTAGTAGGAGCTTTGATTTGGCTATGGGCTAGGATGTGTAACTGCTGATATGTCTTTTGGAACAGATTTTGGAGAGGCAGGATCCTCTTTTGGTTCTTCCTCTTCCTTCCCTTTGGCATAATTCCCTTCAATTTGTGCCTCTTTTTTGACATCTTGGGCCTTCTTCCCTTCCAAGGGTACCTTATCTCCCTCCCGCGTGATCTTTTGCTATTTCTGTGACACATTTGTAGTTATCTGGAGCACTAACAGAGTTTCCTGTAGTAAACTCTGTTTTTCCTTTAGAAAACCATCATTTCCTTGATGCCACGTATTTTCTGCTTCTTGAAGGTATGTGGGAGTTTTTACTTGTTTGAGGGATGCTATCGTTCAAGAATTTCTCCTCATACAGGTCACAAGTGTCTTCTCAGGCGAGGTGGCCTCTTGAATTTTTCCCTCTTCTAGGCTTATTTCATCTTTCTTCTTGGGTGACTCTTCAATTGTTAATGGGCTTTTGGTTGGAGTCTGGAATTTCCTTTTCTTCACCCTGGCACTCTTTCTAGTTTTGAAGTACATGGGGGTTTGTCTTTTCCTCTTTATTTTCATTGGTGTGCTTAGAGTGGCTAAGGTGGAAGCCACTTATTTTTCTGAAGTTCCTGGTGACAGACTAGTCTATTGGGGGGAGATTTTGGTGCTCAACATGGGGTCTAATATCTCTTCCTCGCTTGTCTTTCCTTCCTTCTCTTTCTCTTGCTCTTCCCCCCACCTTTTCATCTCCTTCTCCTTTTTCAACTTTCTCTTCCTCCTCCTCTTTTTCTTCCTATGTTTCTAGGGTTTTTGTGTGTTTTTCTTCTGCCATCCATCTCATCTTCTTCCTTTGTTTCTAGGGTTTTTGTGTGTTCTAATTCTGCCTCCATCTCCTATTCTTCCTTTGTTCATTCAGTCTCTCCTTCTTCTTCTTTCCTACCCATCTCTCCAAGACTACATGTAGGGGTTAGTCCAGGAGTGGTAGCTTGTGTCCCTATGAATGCTTCCCTATCCATAAATATGAAGGTGGACCAAGATACATGGATTTTAAACCTATTGAGAGCATATCCATGGTGAGCTAAGTGTTGATACTTTCTTTCCCTCACTCTCAGGCTCATGTATCTAATTAAATGTGGGAGGAATTATGGAATACTTAGTCTATGCTCTAGTTGCATATCTCCTTTGAATCTAATCTCATGTAATAATCTGAAGTGGTATCCATAAACCACATTGAGTCTTCCCTCGTAGGAAATGTATTTCATGATGTGATATGCCACATTATCTCATAGGTAAGGGAGGATTTCCCTTCTTACTCCATTTTTATCCTCAATGTACTCCTCATTAGGAAAAAAGAATCTCTTTTTAGAGGCAGTGTTGGACACTCTATATTCTTTTTTCCACTTTAATCCTAGAGGCAAGGTTGTGACTCTACTAATCAATTCATGGGTTATGGTGATGGATAGTCCTCTAACCATAGTGGCGGCCCTATAATATTCGTGTGAGTGCAAAGCAACTACAAATTCTTGAGCCGCTTCATCATCAAAGCCCTTGAGGAGCTAGACGAATCCTAGTCGCTAATGATTTCTAAAAATGTCCACCACCTGAGGGTGTAATCTAATTCTTTTGATATATATGGGTTCCCTTTTGTTAAAACCTCCGCCCATTTTATGACTGTGTTATGGAGATGGCTAGATGGTTTTTGTATTAGAACATTGGTGATATGGGACCTCATAACTCAATTCAACACAAACTCGGACTTTCTTGACCCTACTTCTCATAACAGCCTCTTAAATTTTGAATTATTGTTGTGACTGTGTATAATATTTTCATGGAAATTTCCATAACATGGTGGGGTGAAATCCACTTACCTCTTCATTCAATGTTTCTTGCTTGGGAAATGGTGGTTTGGGTGTCAATACCATTTGTGAGTGGCTCTTATGGAAATTATGATCACTCAGTAACCTTCCTATATAGTTTTTGTAGCATCATCATACTTCCTGTAGCATAGGATTGCATGCAAACTTCGACCTTGATGCGAAATTATTCGATGGCTCTTGTCCCTCTCCTTCTCTAACTATTTTCAAAATAAAAAATGGAATGAAGGAGAGTGGGCCAAAGCACATTTTTATTCCAAATTGAGAGAACTTGGAGCCGAGTGGTGACTTGGATTTGGCACGGAGTTTCCTCTTTTGGACCATTGGCCCCACTCTATCCAATAATTTATACCTACCTCAGAATAACCTCCATCTCCTCGTGATCTCTTCCTTAAGTGATTCAACATCTTATGTGGCATGCAAAACTCCACTTCTCCTTTACTTTAACTTTACGAGGGTGGCAAAGTTAACTAGCCACCTTTTTTCCTTTTAACTCTCTATTCTCGACATTAATTCATTTTAGAAATATGATGCGTAGAGAGAGGGTGAGTAAACCATACTTGATCCTATCTATTTCTAAGGAGTTTTATAATTTATTTGATGCAAGGAGCTGGAGTCTGGTGATAGCCATTAATGTTTTTTTCTTTGTTGTCTTTTTTTAAAGCATATTTTTTAGTGAGCATCTTATTTCTGAGTGATTTCTTATTATTGTTTTGTTTGTTCACTCTTTTTGTAGGTTTTTCATGGAGAACCTCAGGTATTATTGCTGGTGTGGCCTTCCTCTTGGAGTTCTCTAGTCATCATCTGGAGCCATCTTCATCAGCCACCTCTTGCATTTTTGGCTTGTTGTGACATGTATAGGATTTCTACAGGAAGTGATCATCTTCTTGTAGCAGTCCTCCTTCTACCGCTTTGGAGATCCACTTAGCTGAGAAATTGGAAGAAGTAGTGTAGGGATGCTAGGGATGGATTTATGCAGTGAATGGAATGGTGGAGATTTCATGTGTACAGATTTAGCTGAACTAGCTCACAGTGGAGAAAGAGATGATTTAGTGAGTGAATACTTATGCATGGAGTGGAGTGATTGTTAGGAGTGGTAGATATGGGTAAAAGAATGATTAATATGTCTTCCTTGAGGGTTAGGTGTTCTTGAGTGAGATTTCTCTCTCTCAGATGACTTTCCTATAGCAGCATAGGGTTTCCTATAGCACTACAGGAAATCTTGTAGTAGCCTAGGTTTCCTGTAGAACTGCAACGAGTAAGAAAACATGGGTTTTTTTCTCACCTAGATGGATAAATGGATGGATGGATGCATACTAGGGTTGATCATGGAGTGGGTAGGTAGAGGAGAGATAGAAGATAGAAATAATGTTGCTCCTCTTTGTCCCAACAGCCCTTGATCAACAACCTGCAAAGCATAAATAGACGAGTGCATAGTTGTTGTTTCATTTTTTCTTTTTATCTTTGTCACCCCCCCCCCTTTTTTTAGAAAAAAATAAATACAGGTGTTCTGCCTCCATAGAGGTTTTCAACCCACAAGTCTGCCTTGGGCGCCTCAAAGAGGTTTTCACCCAAGAATCTTTTCTTTTTCTTTTTTCTTTTTTTCTGTTTTCTTTTTATTTTTATTTTTTGCTCTAGATTGCCTCACAGAGGTTTTCAACCCAGGATTTGGCCTTGGGTGCCTCAGATAGGTTTTCACCCATGCCTCTTTATTTTTTCATTTTTTCTTCTTTTTCTAAAAGGCGAGGGGTTGGAAACTATGGAGCTCCCAATGAAATTAACCTCCATGTTTATTGAATTGATAAAATAAGCCTTATAGAGTGACTTCTTATACATTTTTAGCCTATGACCATTAACAAGTAGGGGGATCCCCTCCTCATCTATGGTTTTGATCTGAATAGCCCCATTGTCATAAAAATTTTCTACTTGAGAAGGTCCTAGCCACCTTGTCATTAGTTTTCCTTTGAAGTCCTTAAATCTGGAATCATAGAGCAGTGCCCAATATCCTTCTTGAAATGTATTTTCTTTGACGTGCTTGTCATGCCAAACTTTCCTTTGCAATTGAATCACCTCTATGTGAAGGAGGGTCGGCATTCTGAACTCATCCAACATTTAATTGTAGCATCCTTTCTTTTTGTTCCTTTGTGATAATTGAGCTTCCATTCTCAGGGTGTTGTACTCAAACTCAATGGAAAGCAGATATTTATTGTCATAAACTAAATCATATGGAGTAAACCCTGTGGTGGTAGTCCAAGTGGTATTGTAATCCCAAGTGGCTTCTACCAATCTATCTACCCAATATTTTATGTTGTTTCTCACAACCT
The DNA here is from genome assembly GCA_034641835.2 of Pinus albicaulis. NCBI lineage: Eukaryota > Viridiplantae > Streptophyta > Pinopsida > Pinales > Pinaceae > Pinus > Pinus albicaulis. Next base: position 914,548,318 of record CM076584.1, read on the forward strand.
TGGTGAGGATGTTCTCCAAGGCTCTATTTGTCAATTCCACCTAGCCATTTTCTTGAGGATGATAGGCAGTGGAAGTATTGTGCTTTATCTTATGCTACCTCAGGAGGTTTTCAATGAGATGAGATGTAAATTGATCCCCCTGATCAGTGACTACCTCTCTAGCGTATCTGAACTTGTAGAACACATTCTCTCTCAGAAACTCAGCTACCTTCTCTTTTGCTGCTATTTTTACAGCTCTTGTTTTATCCCACTTGTTTAAGTAGTCTGTGCGGACTATTATATAACTCTTCTACCCAAATTTATGGATCAATGGGTCCAATGAAGTCCATGCGCCACTTTTCAAGTGGCTCCATAGCCACTTGAGGGGTATAGGGCATTTCATCCCTTTTTGTAGGTATCCCCATCCTTTGGCACTGATCACTTCTACTGGTGTATCTCCTGGCACCCAGGTGGAGGGTAGGCCAATAGTAACATGCTTGCAAATCTTTGAAGGTTGTCCTCTTAGCAAAAAATTGTCCCCACAGGGACCATCATGACATGCTGAGAAGATGTCAAACACCTCCTCTTCTCTCACACACCTTCTGATAATTTTGTCAGGACCCAACTTGAAGATATTTCCACGAATCCAGGTGAAAGGGATGATTTTCCTGATAATCTTGCTCTTCTCCCTGGATGAAAGGTTCGTAGGGAACTTTTCAGCAACCAAGTAGTTATCTATGTCATAAAACCAAGGAGAGAGTGTTGATATAGCGAATAGGTGTTCATCCGGAAGCTAATCATCCACCATCCTTTCCTCATATGCAGGTATGGTTGGCCTAGACAAGAAATTGGAAACAACATTCTCCTTTCCTATTTTATCAACAATTGCTAAATCAAACTCTTGTAATAACAACAACCATATAATTATTCTATCATTCAAATCAGGTTTATTCATTAAATATTGATGGATGCATGGTCAGTGTGTGCAAAGGTCTGATAACAAGTAATATAATGCCTAATTTTTTTTAAGGAATCAACAATGGCTATATGCTCATTTTCTGTGACAATATAATTAAGTTCAGCTTTGGACAGATTTTTGCTAATGAAATAGATGGCATAGGGTGATTTGTCTTCTAACTGCCCCAAGGCTTCCCCCACATCTTTGTCTGATGCATCTATGTGTATGTGGAAAGGAGAATCCCAGTTTGGACCTTGAAGAATGGGGGTAATAGTTAGTTTTTCATTAATGAGCTCGAAAGCTTCTTGATAGAGAAGAGACCATAAAAACACGGAATCTTTGCTCAAAAACCCAAATAATGGCGAAGTCACTTTGTTAAAGTCCTTAATGAACCTCCTATAGTAGCCATCCAAACCTAGGAAACTCCTGATATTTCTCTATTTTTTAGGAACATGCACCCTTTTTATGATGGTGATTTTGTTTGGTTATACTTGTATTCCTGCTTGTGATATTGAGTGGCCTAGGACTATCCCTGCTATTTTTAAGAATTCACACTTTTCCGAACTCAGGGAGAGATGCATTTCAATGCACTTTGTCAACATTTTTCCCAAATTGGAGAGAGTCTCCTCGAAATCATACCCATAAGGTGTGAAATCATCCATTTAGATTTCAACAGAGTCATGGACTAGTTCAGAGAAAATGCTCAATACTGCTCTCTGGAAAGTAGCAGGGGAATTTCACAACCCAAAGGGAAGGACTCTGTAAGCGAAATTTCCCCAGGGATAGGTGAAAGTAGTCTTGTCATGGTCCTCGGGGCTAACTTGGATCTGGTTATACACACTTAACCCATCTAAGAAAGAACAAAAATTCTTCCCTACAAGGCCATATAGGACTTGATCTATGAAGGGCAAGGGAAAATGGTCCTTTTTAGTGGCTTTGTTTAGTTCCTTGTAGTCAACACAGATTCTTCATTTCCCATTCTTATTTGGGACTAGAACAAGATGAAACACCCACTCACTGTTTGATATGGAATAGATGAAACTTGAATCAAATAAATTTTGCAGTTCATCCTTCACTATGTCCTTTAGAGCTGGGTTCATCCTCCTTTGGGGCTAGCACACAGGATTTCCTCCTTTCCTAATATAAATATGATGTGTGCACACCGATGGATGCACCCCGTTCATGTCTTTGTAGTCCCAAGTGAATGCATCAAGGTTTTCTTTTAAGAGCTAGAATAGCTTCTCTTCTTCTTTATATGAGAGGGAGGAGTTAATCTTTAGAGATTTTGATGGGCCAAATTCTGTAGCCTTGGTGGTTTAAGAGGTTGAATCAATCGAGTGCATCTCCATCCAAGGGTGGCTTTCAAATTCTTTGACTATGTCATTGAGTGGAATGTCATTGGGGGATTGTTTTTGAATGATGTGGTCAATGAGCTCATCCTCATCAGGTTTTTCCCCTCTAAGAACAATATCGTACAAATGGGGTAAGGTGTGGTACTGTATACTTCATCTTCTTCTTATTCATCCTCTAACCACAAAGGTAGGTCATGGTCAATGGAAGGTTGGGCAGGAGGATATAATACTAGTTGTTTATTCAAGGGCCCATTCTTTATAGTCATGTTTCTGCCCCTACAAATGATATAAGCATCGGTAGTGGCTAACCAAGGTCTTCCTAAAATGAGAGGATATCCACTAAACTTGGTTTTTGGCTAGAGAAACAGGAAGTCTGTAGGATACTCCGAAGAGTTTATTGAGACCATAACATCCTCAAAAATTCCTTCCGAAGCTGTTGTGGAAATTTTTGCAAGTTGCAGAACAATAGTGGTCTTTCTCAAAGCTCCTTGGAGGTTGATTTTAAGGATAGTTTCCTTGGTCATCACATTGATGGCAACTCCGAGATCAATCAGAGTATTTGGGGCTATGACACCATTGATGTGTAAATCTACTATTGGAATTCCACGGTCCAGGTACTTCGGGAAGATCACCCTTCCCAACATTATGTTGGACAGTTGTCCCACTACATTGATGGTGGGGATGTCTTTCTTCTTTATCCCGGGCTTCTTAACGCACTTTTCTTTGATGAGCCTATTGTAAAAAGGAACATCCTTAATGGCCTAGAGAAGGGGTATTTTAACACACAAATTTTTCAGTTCTCCCAAAAGTTTAGTCTCTTCCAAGGTGTGCTGACAAGAGTGGATCAGGTGCTCGAGAAAAGGAGATTGTTGGATCTGAGTGATGCTTGATTCCTTTCCCTCCTCAACTTCTGCAGGTGGAGATGGAGGATGATTTTCTGAGAGTACTCTTCCTGACCTGAGGTTTATCTCATGTATCTCCACAGCATAAGCTGGATAGGATGTTTCCCCATTGTAAACCTATTGTGCCTGCTTCTTGTTCGGGTTTGGATTGGGTTGGGCAAGCATCTGAGGCAACTTAAGTGGAGTAGAATGGGTGATCTGAGGTTGAGGTTGGGGTGGAGGAAGTAATTCTAGTGGTTGATTTTGTTGGGGCCTCCAACCTTCTGATGGGTTAATCCACTGAGGTGGTTGAGGAACATATTTTCGGAATGGTTGGTTCATAGGCTGAGGGTGATATGAGGGGTTGTAAGGCTAAGTAGGAGTTGTAGGTAATGATGGAGGAGTGGATGTGTACCAAGACTACATAGGTGCATTCTGATTTGTATGATAGTGGAAGTAAGGTGCAAATTGCATACCCTGTTGATATGACCGAGGCCCTTGATGCCTCCTCTGATTTATGAAATAGAGTTGCTTGGGTCCTCCTTCCCCACCTTGATATACAAATTTGAGCCCAGGTAATGAGGGACACTTGTCTGTGGCATGATTCTCTACCTTTCTTCCTAGCTATCCTAGAGTTATTTCTAAAGAAAATTTTGATGTCCTCATAAGACACCTGGTATATGTCTCCTCCAAAAATAATATCAAGGGTTTTTATCACCTCTTCCCTTATCCCTCAGAGAAGTACCAAGTGATCCGGGATCAAGGGTGCAGATGGATATTTTATAGCTTAGATGGAATCTTTCTACATAATCCTCAAGGGATTCATCAGGTCCAAGAGTCGTCCTAAATATTTCCTCTTTGGTTTCCTTGGATCTATAGTATTCTCTATATTTTTTGTTAAAGTAGTCTTGCATCTTTGCCTAGGTAGTGATATTGTTCCCAGGAAAACCCAAGAACCAGCGCAAGGATGCATCCTTGAGGGTTGATGGGAATAGTTTTAACTTCTCGTCATCTGAGGCATAGTCATATGTCCTGCAACAACAAACTCGAACATGAAGGTGTCAGGATCCTAAAAGGTAAGTCCATGGAAATGTGGAAGGGTTGAGGGACTGATGTTCTTCATTCTAGTTTCCCTATCTATTTCCCTAATGGGAAAGACTCATTGGGTCCCAGTTTTAGCCATTACTTGAATTGGTGAAGTAGGTTACTTAGGTGAAGCAAGTTCTTCTTCTTCTCCATTAGGTTCTTCAAAGTTTTCAAGTGGCTCACCTATGGTGTGTTCAACTTCACAGTCACTGAAGAAGAGTGAAGGGTGACTGCGTGGGGATGTGGGGGTTTTTGGTAAAAATATTCCTTGGTTATCCCTATTCCTATGAGGCATGAAATTCAAACTGTTTTTGTAATTTTCAATATTTTGGAATTGAATGAAAAATAAAAGCAGAAAATAATGCTAAAACAGAATCAAAGCATCTACTTAGAAACCTCCCCGAAAATGGCGCCAAAAAGTGGTGAGCCCTGGTATTGCACCAAGAGTGTTGCAACTCCCATTGGCTGCTCTACTTTACTTTATCAACCTATGGTTCGTACAAAATTAGAGGTGACAGTGTTATATACACAAAATATTCATTCTACTCATGCCATCCTCTTCTCAGTTCTACAATGGGGTGCTACAACTAGGGTTATTTCTAGGATATTAAGTATGTCACTCTTTTGAATGAAAACTAAGAATGAAAATAACTCATGGCCATTACTCTATCAACAAAACAAGAAACTATTCTTGATCATAAAGACTCATCTAGCTATTTGCAAGAAAGTAAATTGTTAGGTCCCTATATTACCAGTATAGTCCCTTATTGCTATTAGTGTAACCCCTTTATTGTTATTATTGTACCCTTGTAACCCCCATTTTGTTATTATTGTGCCCTTAAATTATTATTGTTAGGTCGGCTAAGATTACATTGTGGCCCACCAGATTACATATGGAGCACATGGACCTTACATATAGAAAGGAGGTTTTGTAAATTGTATCATCCAAGAATTGTTCATTCATGTAATGTATTGGAGGTTGCCCCCTCGAAGTGGCTTATTTTTAAGGCGTTGATATCTCTTTTCTTCTATTTTTGGAGCTAGTTACACAACATTTGGTATCAGAGCTTTGGATTCTAGGGTTTCGCTGCTCCAAACAGGTCAGCGTGGCATTTGCGCTATAACTTGTTTTCTACGAAGTTTCAGAAGCTGAAATTTTTAGGGTGCGAAGCTGAAATCCTGAGGAAGATCGTCTAAAAATTTTAGAGCTTGGTTCGCAAATTTTCAGAAGATATGATCTGTGGAAGTTAGGTCTTTTTTCAGACTCCTAAACAAGTCATCGTGGCATTTTCGCTATAACTCTTTTTCTATGAAGGTTTAGAATCTGAAATTTTTAGGGTGCGAAGCTAAAATCATGAGGAAAATTGTCAAAACATTTCAGATCTTGATTCGCAATATTTGTGGAGATATGATCTGTGGAAGGTGGTGCTTTTTCAGGCTCCTTAATTTCATCTCAAAGAGGTGATCGTGGGAAAAGTTCAATAACTCTCTCTCTGAGCATCGGATTGGAGTGCCGTAAAAAGTGGTCACAATTACATGGACTTTAGTTTCTTGGATATCAAATTCAGAGGCGAAATACAAAACAGTGACATGTGGCAAGTCGTACAAGTTCACTCTACTGAACCAGTCCATAATTAGGTCATTGTGGGAGATTGGACATAACTTTGTCTTGGAGAATCCAAATCAGGTCAGACCTGTGGCATTCAAAAGAGAATTCATACTTCAGTGCTGAATTTCAGATATTGAAGAGCCGCAATCATAGAGATAATCAAATTTCAATATCGAGCTCCTCAAAATCAAGAAAAAGGTGTGTATTTTTTTCCGAATTGCATAAGTCTTGTTTGAAAAATCAATTTGAATTGATTCCAAGGGCATATTGTAGAATATTATCAGTATTGGGTTCTAAAAACTTCCCCGTAAAAATAATTCAACACCCATTAAGCCTTCAGAAGGCTCTACTATGACTCATGAATATGAAGAATTGCAACATATCTATCAAAATTACAAGAGCAAATGCACCAAATTTCGCTCTCACAAAGAGCAGCAAAAAATGAAATGGAAGTTTTGAAGAAAGGCGTGGAAGCAAAGATGGATGGTGTGAAGAATAATATGGATGGTTTGAAGAAATACGTGGAATCTAAGATAGATGACATGGAAGCTGGCATGGAATCTAAAATGGAAAACATGAAGAATGATCTAAAAGTAGACACAGAAGGTTTGACAAAGTTGATACAAGAAATGTTTCCTAATGGTGAAAAGATAGTAGAGGAAACTCATGATGAGAACAAAATAAATGTTAATCGTGATTTCATAAACTCTAATGTTGGCGGGAAGAACCAAAATATTCCAAAAATGGATATGAGGAAGTTTGATGGAAAGGATCCTGTAACATGGATACTACAGATGGAGCAATATTTTGATCTCCATAACGTGCAAAACACACAAAAGGTACGCATTGCAACTTACATTTAGAACAAAATACATTTGTATGGTATCAATGGCTTTGCTCCCGTAAAAAAATTGTCACTTGGTCAATTTTTACGGAGGAAATGATAGCACATTATGAGGATACAAAGAGCAACACCTTCTTTAGCCAATTGATAAATCTCAAACAAAAGGGTTTAGTGGGGAGCACATTGAGGACTTCCAAAAATTGAATATAAGGGTAACTGATATTCCAGAGGAACACAGGATTGATCTCTTCATAGGCACTTTAAAGGATAACATCCAACATGAAGTTCACATTTTGGAACCTGATTCATTGGAGAAGGCATTCAGGTTGGCAAGAAAAATTAAATGTAAAATTATGGCGACAAGGAAGCCTACCACTCACTTCTATAAAGAAGGAAGTGTTGCTACGCCTAGATTTCCACAACCTACAAGGTTGACACCACAACAATTGGAAGAAAAAAGAGCAAAAGGGCTTTGCTACAGTTGTGATAGCAAATACACTAAAGGTCATATGTGTGCTGAGAAGAAATTATTTTACATAGATTGTGAAGAGGAAGAAGAAAATGAACAAGAAGAGGATATACACCAGGAACCAGCCCTAGAAGAGGAAGAAATGAATCTGACCATATCGTGTAATGCACTGGCAGGCATTACCACTCCTCAAACTCTCAAGATAGAAGGACATATCAAGAAGAAAAAGGTAATAGTGTTGATTGATTCAGGTAGCACCCATAATTTTATTCATTGCAAGGTAGCCAAGGAATTAAATTGTTTCCTATACCCAGCACTAGAATGTCAAGTGATGGTGGAAAATGGAGTAACTATAAATTGCTCGGGAAAATTCCATAATATCAAGCTAACCATGGGGGAATATGTATTGACTAGTCCAATGCTTTCCATTCCTATGGGAGGTGATGATGTTGTACTAGGAGTACAATGGTTACAATATTTGGGGACGGTAGCTTTTAATTTTTAAGAACTTTTCTTGAAATTTTTTTCAGAAGGAAAGGAAGTCAAATTACGGGGTAATGCAGGGAAGCCGGAAAATATAATAAGCTTTAATGTCATGACAAAGCTTCTAAAGAAATAACAATGAGGTGTAATTGCACAATTATGCTCACTAGAAGTTCCAACATCAAAATCATATATTTCTGCAGATCTCCAACAAGTCTTGGACAATCATTCCAAGGTGTTTGAAACTCCCAAAGGACTCCCACCTAATCGTGATCATGATCATGCTATTCATTTGATTCCAGGAAGTGTTCCTCCAAACATCAGGCCTTATAGATATCCTTACTTCCAAAAGAGCGAAATTGAACGTATGATTGCAGAAATGTTAGAGGCGGGTATTATTCAACCTAGTCAAAGTTCTTTCTCTGCTCCTGTAGTATTGGTACACAAGAAGGATGGATCATGGCGAATGTGTCCGGATTATAGGGAGCTCAATAAGCTCACCATTAAAGATAAATTTCCCATTCCTGTGATCGATGAATTATTGGATGAATTACATGGAGCAATTTATTTTACCAAGTTGGATCTTCGTTCAGGATATCATCAAATTAGAATGAAGACTGAAGATATTCCAAAAACAAGATTTCGAACTCATGAGGGTCATTATGAATTTTTGGTCATGCCTTTTGGCCTTACCAATGCACCTTCTACATTTCAAGGGTTGATGAATTCCATTTTCAAACCCTTCCTTAGAAAATTTGTGCTAGTATTTTTTGATGATATACTAATCTATCGCAAGTCTTGGAAGGATCATGTTGAGCATGTTGACAGGGTGCTCAAACTATTGCAAGAGAAACAATTATATGCAAAAGCATCCAAATGTTTCTTTGGAGTACAAGAGGTGGAATATCTGGGTCATATTATATCCCACGAGGGTGTTAAAGTAGACCCTAGCAAAATTAAAGCCATTAAGGAATGGAAAGTCCCTAAGACAATAAAGCAGTTGCGAGGATTTCTCGGGTTAACAGGCTATTATCGTAAGTTTGTTAAGAATTATGGAAGAATAGCAGCACCTCTAACAACATTATTGAAGAAAGATGCATTTTCATGGACTCCCGAAGAAACTAAGGCCTTTGAACATCTTAAAGAGGCAATGTGCCTAGCACCGGTCTTAGCTACGCCAGACTTCACAAAAACCTTTATTGTGGAATGTGATGCCTCAGGAAATGGAATTGGTGTTGTTTTAATGCAAGAAGGAAGAGCCATTGCTTTTGAAAGTCGTCCAATCAAAGGAAAGTATTTACAGAAACCTATTTATGAGAAGGAAATGTTAGCAATACTACATGCACTAAATAAATGGAGAACTTACCTAATGGGAATACACTTCAAGGTAAAAACTGATCATGATAGTCTTAAACACTTTTTGGAACAAACACTATCTTCTGAAGAGCAGCAAAAATGGGTCACAAAGATGTTGGGTTATGACATTGAAATAATATACAAAAAAGGAAAGCTTAATGTTGTTGCAGATGCACTCTCAAGAAATAATGAAGAGGTGGAAGCATTGCTTTGTGCCATTTCTATTATCCAACCAGATTGGATAACCGAAGCAAGAGATGAATGGAAGAAGGACAAAGATGCATGGGCACTCATTCAAAAGTTGCAGCAAGATCCTAGTACATCTAATACATTTAGTTTGAAAAATGATTCTGTATGGTACAAAGATCGCTTATATCTTTGTAAGAATTCCCAACTAAAACAAAAGATTCTTTTGGAATTGCACACTTCTCCTTTAGGAGGACACTCGGGATTTTTAAAAACTTACCACAGGGTGAAGAAATATTTTTTTTGGGATGGCCTTAAATCTAATATTCAAAAGTTTGTGGCGGAATGTTTGGTTTGCCAGCAGAATAAAGTTGAGACAATTAAGACCATGGGACTTCTACAACCTTTATCCATTCCAAGTCAACGTTGGGAGGAGATTTCAACGGATTTTATCACAGGTTTACCTAAGTCCGAAGGAAAGAGTGTCATCATGGTGGTAGTTGATAGACTTACCAAGTATGCACACTTTTGTGCATTATCTCATCCATTTAAAGCAAGTACAGTTGCTACTACATTTATGGACAGAATTCAAAAGCTATATGGAAGCCCAAGGGTTATTGTGAGCGACAGAGATCCCATTTTTACCGAAAATTTTTGGACGGAGTTATTTTCTTGTTTGGGTACTCAATTAGCTCATAGCTCATCTTATCATCCTCAATCTGATGGTCAAACTGAGATAGTAAATAAATGTTTGGAAGGATATCTTCGTTGTTTTGTATCTGATAAACAAGCATAATGGGTCAAGTGGTTACCTCTCGCTGAATGGTGGTATAACACTTCCTTCCATACTGCAGCAAAAATGACCCCATTTATGGCACTTTATGGATATCATCCACCATCCATCACATCATATTTAAGAGAAAATTCGAAGGTTCAAGCAGTGGAAGATCACATCTAGCATCAGCAAGAAGTTCTCCAACTCTTAAAGGATAACCTGAATTTGGCACAAAATCGAATGAAACAACAGGCAGATCAACATCGTAGCGAGAGAAGTTTTGATGTAGGAGATTGGGTGTTTTTACGGCTACAACCATACAAACAAATGTCCCTCAAGCAAGCAAAGAAGGATAATAAATTATCGCCAAAGTACTATGGTCCTTACAAGGTGTTGCAAAAGATTGGTACTATAGCATACAAATTGGAGCTTCCTGCTTCTTCGCGAGTACATCCAGTTTTCCATGTTTCATGCTTAAAGAAGGTTATAGGTGAAAATCTTCCAGTCCAAACAATATTGCCAAAACTTGATGAGGAAGGAAAAATCATATTGGAACCTGAAGCGGTCACGGAAACAAGAACTCGACAACTACGGAATCGATCAATTTCAGAGTATCTCATCAAGTGGAAGAACTTACCCACTGAAGATTCTACATGGGAGGATGAGAAATTTATACAGAAGCACCCAGAGCTACTCAAGCGTTGAGGACAACACTTTTTTGAAGGAGAGGGGCATGTTAGGTCCCTATATTACTAGTATAGTCCCTTATTGTTACTAGTGTAACCCCCTTATTGTTATTATTGTACCCTTGTAACCCCCATTTTGTTATTATTGTGCCCTTAAATTATTATTGTTAGGTCGGCTAGGATTACATTGTGGCCCACTAGGATTACAGTATGGCCACATGGACTCCTATATATAGAAAGGAGGTTTTGTAAATTGTATCATCCAAGAATTGTTCATTCATGTAATGTATTGTAGGTTGCCCCCTCGAAGTGGCTTATTTCTAAGGCATTTATATCTCTTTTCTTCTATTTTTGGAGCTGGTTACACAACATAAATCCACACTTAACCTAATGCAAGAAAAAAATTTAAACTAGGTGGCATTCATGATTCAAATTGTTGAACTAAACTTGCAAAAATGGAAACTAATATAGGCGCAGGTGTTGAACCAAATGATTGGTTTAAATCTGTCTATCTCATGCTTGATTGCTATATTTTAACAATGCATCTATTAGTTTCCTAACTATGCTTGTAAATGACTTTGTTTTGCAGCAAAAGAAGGGGGCGCTAAGGTGACATAAGAGGGTCTTGGACTCATGGTTTCAGATCTGAAGGTGGCTTGGAGGTTGTACGAAGTCTGGATGAGGTGAAAGAGAGGTTTTGGGCTGAATAAGTGACTGACTAGAGCTGCTACAGGATCAGCTACAAGACTTCCTGTAGTGTTATAGGATGTCCTGAAATGCTACAGGAAACAAGTCGAGAGTAGTTTGAGGCCATAAATAGTGAGGAAAGGGGTAGGAGAGGTGAAATGAAGGTTTATATAGGTGGATGGAAGGTATCCAACCCTTTTTTCAACCCCATAACTTCTCTCAAAGGCTGTATTGCACCTCCAACTTGGATCTTGGTGTTGTGGTGGAGATGTCCAAAAATAGGGCTGAAGTCGATTTGGTTGGAGGTCGGTTAATGAGGGGTGGAAACTGAAGCTAATGGTGTTGGTGGAGTCCTCCTCTACTTCTCTACTCATACTTGCAAGAAAACTACCTGTTCATGCAGTTATCATTGACAAATCTATTATGAAAATGATGGAAAAGATGAGTTGAATGTAATCAAACCTACCTATTCACTTAAAACAGAAAACTAACTCTGCATCTACAGCATGTTCATGATGAACAAATAAACCTATATACATTTTCCAAGAAATTATAAGCTGAAAGCAAATTTGGGTTTGTGGTAAATATCTACCCTCCTCAAACCCTAATGGAAGAGATGAGAGAGGGAGGCTTTAACACATAGTTTTAGATTTTTCTATGCTACTGCAACATGAAAGGTAAAAAAAAATAATAACAACAACATGAAATGGAAGCAAAAAAAGCACAGTAATATGAAATGTAACCAAACTAACTACAACACTTGAAATGGAAGCAAACTAAATACATTGAGATGAAATGTAAGCAAGCTAACTACATCAGTATAACAGGTAAACACAAGTATGTAAGAGAGATTGAAAATAACTCAGTGAATAATAAATTGAATACTCATTTTATTTCATAACTAATTCTGCTACAAAGAATATGAAAGTCATAAATGTCTATTACAAGAGCTAAGAGTGCTCTATATATATCCAAAAATTGAATCCTAATGATCTATTTCTCTGCCCTATTTATCCTATAGGGGTAGCTACAAAAATCTCCCTAAAAAGTAGGTGATTTTCCTCCGTGGAACTCGAGAGAAGTGGGGCTTGGCTCCACTTGATCTTCCACTTGCTTGGTTGCCTTTGATGTTGAGCTATTGGAGGATAATCTCGAGGATCCCTTGGTTGCCTTAAGGAGTTAAGGAGGTGGTCAACCCCCTACAATCACTCCTAGGTTTCTACTTCGAGCCTTGATAGTGAAATATTCAACAAAAATGGCATATTCTCTTGATTTTCCTGCATTTAAATAACATTAGGCATTCGAAGAATGACAACCCTCAATACACCATCTACATTAAGCAAAATATGACCATAATGCAATTAAATGTGAGAAAGAGAGACTAATAAGGCTAAAAAGGTGAAAATTATCCCCTTAAAAAGTACCTAATGATGGTTCTCATCACCTGGGCCCCAGCTACATGGGCCATACAGTGCAAAAGTGATCTCAAAGGTAGATCGGTGATGGTTTTGATATCCACCTTTCCACTGGAAGTCATTCTAGCACCTGGACAATGTCTCTGGATGAGCATGCTAGTGCTCTCTCCTCTGGTACGAGCTCTGGAGAGTTGGATTCTCTCCCTTCTCCTGGAAAATCCCATTATTAAGTAAATGTCTGAAATTTCTAGTTCAAGCTCTTGATCCCCAATTATGAAAAATTGGCGATCAACATCCCATATCCCGATAAGATATTCTAACAGCTCGAGCTAAGCTCTGAGTCTTGAGGTTTGGAAACGATTTAGAAATCTCCAATTCCTTAGTGCATTTATGAAATTTGGTTCTTGGAGAGTTTCATGGTATTCCACCTCATGACCCCTCTCTTTCCACTCAATCGCAATCTTCACTGAAGACACCTGCAAAACACGTTCAAATGAAATTTTAGGAGATTTCATTGGAGTAAATTTGGGAATAAATCGTTAAAAGATGAGATATTTCTCTGCGGTCAGTGCGCCTGTCAAAATTGAAAAGGCATTGACAGCACGCTAGCCTATTGGGCTAGGGGTGATCAGCGCAGCTATGATAGGATGAGCCCAAGTTGATCGCATGCAAAATAAAATTTTGAAATCCTTCTCCCAACACCAAAATTTCTAAACTAAATGACCTAAGAATGGAATCAAATTGAAGAGAAAATATAGGGCTCTTACCTGAAACTTATAGATTGTCAAATGGCGTCCTGAATCGGCCACACCATTAGTCTGAAGATCGGGAGAAAATGGGGTAAAATGTGCTTCTGCAATTTATTCCAAATAGAATGGTAAAAATTATTTACTTTTTATCTATATATATATTTTTGAAGATATTTTTACCAATATTTTATTATTTTTTCTCGATGTCGATGATGCTTGTCATTTTCTATGCAGCAACTGGATCTTTTATGGTAACAGTAATCATTTTTTATTGATGCGACTAGTTTTATTTTATCTTTTTTTCGGACTCGTTAGAAAATAAACAAAAAAGTAACCCCCATGGAGTCATCTTTCAGCTCTTTTCTGACTCTCAAAAAATGAAAATATTGTCGAGTACTTGTCATTTCATATTTGTTAAAGTAAATGAATTAAAGATGTCATATATTGTATTGTGTTTGATTTGGCAAGTTTACTGGTAGTTTTTCGAGTCCTTGCCTTGGTTCGTAAAGCATTTCACCCATCATTCCATGTTCTTCCTTCATGCTTTAGGGGGCATCTGTTACACAATAATTTGTCACTGTGTTCGCTTCCCGTCCATGATCCTGAAGTGCCCTGTGATGAATACTATGAAGTATGTCCACCTTGGAAAAATACATTGTGATATCCTTTAAAGATTAAAAGAAAGTTGCCTTGAAGAATTTTTGAAGAATCTTAGCTCAAAACCTAAATTTATGGGTCAACTCTTTTCTCGAGTTATCTGCCTGTGTTAATGGCAAGTTTCATATTCTAGCGATATTGATCCCTTTGACTGTCGGTGCTCTTCTAACTGGAAAAACCGCATTGATCAATTTCTCGCAGTGTTTCCTCAAATGGAGGAGAAGCTTTGAGCTCTAAAATCTTCCAGGGAAACGAGTCGGATATTGTTCGGTGGAGATATGGTCGAGTTCTTTGATATGGAGCTCTTGATCTTATCAATAGGGGATTATCCCTTGAGAAGTGGACCTTCCTCCTTCTTTAATGGGCTCCTAACTCCCTCTCCCTTTCTATAAATTGATCCCCATCGCTCCACTACTAGCTGGTCATGGTTGGGTTGGTCTGATCATTAATCCTTTATATCCCTATGTTGTTTTAATGCCTAAATTTCCATTCGGGAGAAGGATCGCTTTAAGAGCCTTGGATTGGACTCAGAATACACTAAAGGGAGGCCTCCAACATCAAGGCCATGGTTTTAATATTCATATTTTCTATTATCAATAATAAATATGGTGTTTCGCTTTCTATATTTGTTTGGATATCCATACTAGCCTAATGCTTCTTGATATGTTAGGTAGTTGATATTCAATGTATGATTTATAATGGATAATGTTTGTTGTTGTCTCTTGATCTCCTGCAGGTATTCAAATGCCACCAGTAGTGAGGATCGAGCCTGAAGGATCATGGATCTAGGCCTTCATCAAAGGATTATGCATAGCATCAGGAAGAGGTAAGCCTTTTCCTTTTTTCTCGTCCTCCTTTGAATATTAGCAAAGAAAGTGTCCATCAGATAGTATCGTGCATTGCTAGACCCGCTTTAGGACTAAATAGACCACCTCTATTCGTATAGGGGATTATCTTCACAACACTACCTCCCCAGACACTTTGGCCATCCTTTTCGTTGTGGATTATAGCATAGTTGAAGACATGAAGAATTTTTGTGCGAGAATTTCAATGTTCGAGCTAAAAAATATCACGAGCTAGCAGGACATTCTCTTACGCGCACTTGGTAAATCCTTCACAAGTAACAATCCCCCATCAGACAATGGATCAGGTACCTCTTTTGGTCCCCTCAAATCAGTACTTAATGCTTTAACAATGGAAGTGAATACACTCTACCCTCCCTTTCTCTTAACATTTGAAATTTTCAACTTCAATGTACACAATTTCTTAGTTGATTATGGTTCATCATTGAATTCAATTCCATTATCTATCACAGATAAAATAAACGCAAAATGGTATAAAACATATACACAAATTATTCAGCTGGACAAGACTCTTGTCCATGCAGTGGGTGAACTTAGAGATGTGATCATCCTCTTGCCGTCTGATAGACGAGTTCATCAATGCATAAACATGTTGATTTTGTACATACCATAGGCATACAGACTATTTTTAAGTAGATATTGGTCAAGTAAGCTACAAGGATACTTTTCTACAGACTGGTCACAATTATGGATTTTTTATAAGGGCAGAAACAACTAGATTCGAGTGGACTCACAAAGATACATGAAACATAATGTTACTCCCATGAATGGACATAATGAACAAGTGGATTTCGCAGACGTCGTTTTCGGCAATTTCTTCCTGGAGACACAACTGGGGTGTTATCTTGCACAACCATCTCCAGTCCCTCTAGAAACACAATTGGATCTCCTTCCTATTCCAAATGGTGCAAATGGCCTTTGTACAGTAAATAGTAGTAGTAGTAGTAGTATTAGTACTATTACTAGTGTAGTTCACTATCCTTGTAAATATAACATGTGTACTTTGTACTTTGATGGTTCTAAGACATAAGAAGGCTTTGCAGTTGGTTTAATTTTAATAGACCCACTGTAGAGAAAACATGTGATCTTGATTCACTTGAAATTTGAGTGCAAAAACAACATAGTTGAATATGAGGCACTCATCCTGGGCTTACAAAGAGCCATAGACCTCAAGCTTGATTCCTTAAAAGCATCAAGTGATTCAAAAATTTTAGTGTGACAAGTACGTGACACTATACATTGTGTTTCACCTCATTTAAAGAGTTATCAATAAGAGGTATGGCATTTAATTTCACATTTCCAAGATTTTAATATTATTTATGTTCCAAGAATGCGTAACGAAGCTACGGTTGCATTATCAAATGTTGTTGCTAGGTTGTCACAATTAAGGGACGAATTTTCTATAAAAATTATTTATAAACCATATGTCCCTGATAACATCACTAACTTACATGTTTTTAATGATGACCAACAAATATTGTGCTTCATGGCAAATTCATATGTGTTCAAAGATGCAGTTATTGATGAGGACAAGCACGAAAAGGCATTGCAAGATGCAACCAACACGATTAAATAAAATATCATCCCAAAGCGTGTGGTATTTTTAGAGAAGTTGTATGACCTGTGGAATTTCTTATGGGGACCTGCCAATGCTAAAACCCACAGTTCCACACTCTCACATGAACATATTAACTTGGGAACAAATAAAGATCCTAAATATGTCAATCTTGTTACTTGTTGTACACCACAAGAGCAGCAAGCCTTTATCTACTTATTCAAGAAATACCGAGATGTGTTCGTTGGGAAAATACCGAGAGGGGGGTGAATCGCATTTAGGCAACCGAAAACTTTATTGCTTCCATTCACTAAAACCCATACGCTACTTCGCTGAAGCCAACTAGCATATAAACGGGTATATCCTTCATAAAACTCGCGTATACACAGAGATCCAATTATGCCATTAATTATTCACTTATATCATTCCATCATTCATTCATTAGATGTTCAGTAAACAATAAACATGTGCAGTAATAACAGAATGAATCATCACACATAAACATCACACATGAACACCAAGATTTTTAGGTGGAAACCCAAGTCGGGAGAAAACCACCGGTGCCGTTGTCTCAGCCTTCAATATTTTATTATAAAGAAAAAATCTTACAACAATGTACTGGCGCAGACTCATACCAGTACGCAAGCACCCACCTGCGCTCGTTTTCCAGCCTCTCTTGGAAGGGAGTTACGACCCCCTGTTCTCATTTACCAGCCTCTCCTGGAAGGGAGCTACGACCCCCTGCTCTCGTTTACCAGCTTCACCTGGAAGGGAGCTACAACCCCCTGACTGAAGGCTACAACCCTCAGCACCACCATGGACCACGTTTCATCAATTTTCAGACTGGACCCACTCCACACATTTAAGCTCAAACTTAACAATTCAGACAACCCAGATCAGAAGAATTTATCATCAACAGATAGCAGTAACACAGCAGAACAGATCAGACATTTTATACTTCAGACTTCAGCAAACCCTAGCTTTTCATACGCGCTTTCCTTTCACTGATATCGCGTATATACGCGCTTCCATTCACATAAACCCGCGTATACATCTGCACAAACTTCAGAACTAACTTCACAACACATACGCGCTTTCTCTTTATCAAATCCGCGTATATACGCGCTTCCGCTGTTCCAAACCAGCATATAGATCTTCAGACATTATAGAGCAGCATTCTTCTTCAGATCAGATATTCAATTCAGATTTAACCCTTCATGTTAGACAGATGTTCGCCTCATTTCAGATCTAGACATTTCATAAACAGATCTAGAAGATACATTTCAGATCTAGATAGCCTTCTTCATCATTTCTTCATAGTTGCATCACAGATTCAGATCTATCATTAAACTGTTACTCATTCCATACAGATATACTTCAGAGAGAAGTATTCATTCAAACCCCGACCTCTTGCACACTTTGCACAATGATCTTCTTCTCCTTATATAGATTAGCCTTTTTCAATACCATGAGTCAAAACCACTCAACCTCCGATGGTATTCCTGGACGGGATCAATTAGATAATCCAGCGCTCAATACAATGGGCCAATACCATGGTAATGCCCCTTGGTATCATAATTTTAGAGCGCAAAAGGGCATACGCGACTTGGAGCGTTCGCTTCCGTGTATATACGCAACTTCGCCTCATAAAAACTGCATATATGCTAACCCTGAATGTATACGCGGGTTCCCTTCACAAAAGTAGCGTATACATTGTATGTATACGCGTGTTGCCTTCACAAAAGTAGCGTATACATTGTGACATATTATATTTATCATTTTTCTGGTACTTACTGGAATTCTTTTCTCTGTCACATTTGAACTGATCTGTAGATACATCATTCTTACATCTTTGACACATAGGTTGCTTATCATAGGCAACTCATCAAGCAAATTGTTGTTCCATTCTTCATTTCTTGAAGAAAAATTGTTATTTTATTCTTCATTTTCCTAAGAGAAATTGTTGTTTCATTCCTCGTTTCTCAAAAGAAAACATTTATTTGATTGATTTGTGCATTTAGTTTCTTTTTACTCATTCAAATTAAAGGAAACCGAAAAGAAAAACATGAATGTGCATTTATATATTATGTGTGTTGCATAGGAACATATTATGGAAATCTGCATTTAGTTTTTGCTCTTTGTTCAATGCTCAAAAATCTGATTTCTCTTTCCCCTTTGTAGCTAGGATTTTCATCGAAAAATTGAATTGAAAAGTTTGCTTCTCATTTAGTTTTTATTTTAGGAATTTCCCATTACATCATGCGGTGACCCTCAAAGATAAAAATTTAAACAAGATCAACATAAAGTTCACCTCAATCAACCTAATAAAGCATTGTAACATTAACGATAACACTTAGAAGGTCTAGACTACAGACGTGTTCTGGCATCGTTAAACATATCAGTTGTCGCTAACTTGTCTGTGATACATTCCAAGTGTAAAATCCCACTCCACATACGTAAGTATATCAGAGCTCATCCACGTACCTTTGGGTATATAGGGCGGTGTCCTAGCACGAAAAGTATAAGGGGGTGCACTCACTGTGCATTTTCACATTAGACAGCGCTAATACAGACTTGGGCCTCCATGTACCTTCAGGTATATTTGGGAGTACAAATTTAGGTTGCTTACTATCCATAGGTAATCAAGTCAGCCGCCTTGTAACTTGTGATACACCAAACACAACATTCGGGGAGATTTCCTGCATGTACTTCTTGGTTCGCCAGGAAGTATTATGCAGTTCACAATTACTTGGTAAACCTTTCACCTAGTATCACCCTTCTATTTTTTTATTTGTTTTTGTAATAAAATCAATCAGTCATCATGGAAGAATAACATCCCATTCCCCGTCGTTCACATAAAATATCACTTAAACCACCTTTACCACTAGAATCCATTACTGGTTGATGAAGCCGACCCCGTTCTACCAAAACTAGTACCATTAGTACCTTTGGTGCATCATCTTCATCACATCTACTAGAGTCATCTCAAGTCGTTTCTACACATCCTGGTTTATCTAATGTCATCGAAATGAAGTCCTAAAAGCTACCTGTGGACACTGCACATCCAATTGGTGAGACCATACATCCATAACCCAACGTTTTTCAATTGGAAGTTGATCCACATCCCATAATTTTTTACCAAAACATCTAGATCCCAAAGTCAAAAAACTGGAAGTTTTTCCTATATCGATCGTTCCCCAGTCGATCGTAGCCATTGAGTCTTCCCTTTCACGCAGTCAACCACCTAAAATATATCTCAGGCCTGACAGTGAAATTCTTCCACCTGGTTTGATTTCGATTGAGGAATAAACTCAACAAGAAACACTCCCTTCAACTCCAACTCATTTTCGGTCGGTTCTTTATCTTTACGAGTCTATTCCTCGATTGACTTACACTTCTTTTGTTGATCCCATTTCAATTCAAGTTCCCATAGATCCTATAGGGTATACACTAGGTCATTTGACCATAGCTGAGTCAACATCTCTGGTTGCACCATCCTTTATACACATCTTCAGTGCAACATCAAGCTGGCCCATCTAGGTACATTCCATCCAATTCAATCTCGACTGGACTCCCACCATTTGGACAACAATATATTCCATCTTATTATGTTCCTCATGCTGGGAGGGAACCTATGGTCACCCATTTTGAAAGTACTCAGTCTTTTTATGGTCACCCAAATGTTGTAATGAATGTATGTCAATGGCAGCCTATCTTGCCCATTCAACCACAAACAGTCGTGCATTCATACCAACCGGTTCAACCTATTGTGACTACATCTACCCCACTTGTTAATACTTCATTACCCCTTTTAAAAGTTTTCTATACCTCCACCATCTCAGGTAGGTCCTTCAACCCATTACCCTCAAGTTTTGGGCCTCCAAACTCCAACTCCTTCAGCTGGTTTAAAAAAACCACTTGTATCTGGAATCTTACAACCACATGCTGGATTACCCTTTTATGGGAATTCACAGGCTCCTACCAGTCTTACCTATTCACAACCGGGTCCGATCTATTCTGGTTTGGGATATAATCTTGGGGGCAATCACCTTGGCAGCCACAGCCTCAAATGCCACAACAACAATTCCAACAACAAGCAGCTTACCTAGGTCTTGGTCAACATATCCCTCAAGCGTTTAGTCCTCAAAACAACCCCTATCTAGGTTACCAGCAGCAAATTCCTTATGTTGGTGCTCAAAGGCATGTTGCCCAAGAAATTTCATCATATCCTGGCTATGCTCAACCTGAATTGAATCAAAAATTTCTTTTTGTCGCAACATTATAATTACCTAATTTAAACCGGCTTACCAATGATCCTATCAGCTATTCTCCTTGGTGGCCAATGATACCACATAATTTACCCTCCGATATTCCTAAATTAAATGGAAACCCTGGATAAAACTCGTCAACGCATGTTATGACTTATCATTTGTGGTGCCCATCAAACTCCTTAAATGATGACTTCGTTAAACTACGTCTTTTCCAACGTATGCTTACTAGTCTAACTGTGAAGTGGTATATTGAATTAATACGAGCTTCATTTGATAACTTCACTACCTTAGCCACTACCTTTTTAACTCACTTTCAATTACCCATACGATATGAAACTGGAACAGAACTGCTGACCAATTTTAAATATACAACTACTACTCACATTGCTAATCATATTCATGAGTGGCATCGTCATCATCGTATGATCAAAACATTTGTTCCTGATGAGCTCTTGGCTGAGTGGTTTATTAAGTCCTTGCTTCCATCTATAACTGAGGATGTAGCTAAAGCCGGCGTCCTCACTGAAGAGCAAGTCATTGCTCATGCCCAGTACTTTATTTTATTTATACTCAGTCTAGCATGCTCTATGAGAAAAATCCAAACGCGTCGCGATCAAATTTTACTATTCCTCCTCCATCTGGTAAGGACTCTCATGCCAGTGATGGTATGATTGGTTCTGCAAGCACTCACACCTCTATTGCATCTTATGCTGCACCTTCTTGCGAAATACATGTCGTGTCATTTGACAAAGGCAAAAGTGACAAGCAACCCGAAAGCAAGAAAAAGGGGAAAGCAAAGAAAAATAAAAATTCAACCCCGCAGGAACGATCATCTGATCAACAATCTAGAAATTCTTGGAAACCTCATTACCCTTGCTTGATATGTAATGAGGAACACTTTGTTCGAGACTGTCCTCATCGCACCAAAGTCTCAAAATTTATTAACACCTCGACTGCATATGCAGTGTTGACAGATCCTTTTCTAAATCCAGATACAAACATGGTTGCTATGAATCCCGCTTCTAGTTCCCAAGTGCTTATGCTAACTGTCACAAAGCCAAAAACTAATGTTTTGGTGTCTACGCGAAATAAATATTATAGTAGTCAGGCTACTGATCAACCTACTACCTTGAACATGATTCCGCCCACTAAATCCATTCCACCAACTGTTATTCCAGAGTTAACAATAAAGACAACGAAGGGAGTCGTCCACGAATGGACGTTCAATCCTCGAGCCAGCGTAGCCCAAAATTATAATATAGTTGAAGAATTGGCTGAGTCACCTTCTGCTATGTCAATGCTTGAGGTACTTCAAAATTTTCCCTCCCAGAAGAAAGCTTTGTTGTCAGTAATTGGTGGAATCAACCCGACAGATTCCAATCCTATAGTCTTTAATCACAAGGGCTATGTGACACAATTACCAGCCGAATTAACATTTTCAATCGAAGTAAATGTTCTAAATCACCCTGTTCATCGCACTATTATTGATGAGGGATCATCTACTTTTATTATGTCTCTCAATTGTTGGAAGTCACTTGGCTTTCCTCACTTATCTCAACCACCTACGACGTTGAAATATTTTGACGGTCGTACATATAAGCCTTGCGGTATCATCAATAAATTTAATATCGAACTAGGGGGGGAAACTGTAACTATTGAAGTTGAGGTTGTTGATGAACCCCTTGACTATAACAATTTACTTGGAAGGACATGGGTTTAAGCTATGACTACAATCATTTCTAGTTACTTTCGAATGATCACCTTCCCTCATAAAGGCGTTATCACAGTCATTAAACAACTCTCCTTCTTTGCCTCTAGTTCCCAGGTATCTGGAAGCGTTCTGTTAGTTCACACACCCCATCTAGAACTTCAAAACATTGGTGTAGGAATCTTAAAGGATTCTTCCCTAATGGACACCTTTCCATTACAGTCGCCTGTGACGTCGACGGAAATTGCAAGAATAGAGATCTTCTGCATGATATCTTCCACTTCATCTGACTTAAGGAAGATTACCAATGATTCTAAAGTTGATACGTTGGGTGAATTTCTGCTACCAAGCCCAATTGAGCTGGGATAGAAATCAATTTTCTTGGCTTGGGCGACACATCCTGAATTATCGTCGTTGATCATTTCGGACGATCGTTCATTAGATTTTGGTACTCCTTCTGATCCTTTTTCATCCACTTTCTTGACTAATGAGAACATTGTGGAATCGATGATGCCAGAAGGAGAACCATGGGACGATAATAATCATCATTGCCGTATTCCTTATTACAAATAAGATAATCTTATTGAACTATATCACCGTATGATATCTGATTTCATTTCGAATTATGTTCCATTTAATGCCATCAAATCCGAGCGACACCTGTCAAATATTGAAGAAACCATTTCTATCGATATTTCAACCAAACCTAGCATTGTAGAAAACATTCATGTTGAAGTGTCTTGTTCTGCATCCGAACTCGGCACTTATTTCTCTATTTTTCGTGAATTCCGAGATATATTTGCTTGGTCTTATGAGTAAATGCCAAGCATAGATTCTATTATTGTTGAACACATAATTAAAATGTACCCTAATGTTAGAGTGGTACGTCAATGCCTTCGTCCTGTTCATCCGAAGAACGTTGCTGACATTAAAACAGAAGTTCAAAACTTTTGTGTGTTGATTTCATTTACCCTATTCGGGTTACTGATTGGGTTTCAAACATTATTCTTGTTATAAAGAAATAAGGGAAAATCAGAGTGTGCGTCGATTATCGGGAAGTCAATCTTGCTTTTCCAAAAGACAACTATCCTACTCCCTTTATCGACCAAATTATTGATGAATGTGTCGGCCGTGAAATATTTTCGTTCATGTATGGATTCTTCGATTACAATCAAATTAATATTCGCCCAGAGGACCAATATAAGACAACATTCATCTGTCCTTGGGGCACATTCTCTTATCGTAAACTCCCATTTGGTTTATAGATAGGGCAACATTTCAGAGAGCAATGCATTATGCTTTCAATGACATTAAGCACATTGTTCAACCTTATCTAGACGATTTACCTGTGCATTCATGAAAACGAACTAATCATCCGGTGCATCTAAGAGATATATTTTTATGCTGCCGACACTACAAGATACACCTCAATCCACACAAATTTTTGTTTTATGTTGGTTATGGTCACTTGCTTGGATTTTTCATCTCAAAAGATGGGATTCGAATTGACCCATTGAAGGTCCAGGCCATTCTTGATTTGCCTGCGCCATAAAAATTACTTCAATTATAGAAAATTTAAGGAAAGGCTAATTTCCTAAGCAGGTTCATACCCAACTACGCCAAAACGGCTAAAGGATTTACTCATCTCTTGAAAAAGGTAATTCCCTTCCATTGGGATAAGGTTGCACAAGCTTCTTTTGATGCTCTTAAAGATACCATGATCTGCGCATCATTAGTGTATCCCCCTAATTATTAGAGTCATTATTTCTTATATATCGTCGCGGCAGATACGACTATTACTATGTTTTTATTCCAAGAAGAAGATGGGATAGAACATCTAATATTTTATTTGAGTCATAATCTCAATGATACGGAAGTTAAGTATTCATACGTCAAAAAGCTCGCCTTGGCACCCGTTAAAGTTGTCCAAATATTTCGCCATTATATCATGCTCTGGAAGACCATTTTCATTCAGATTGAAACCCTATGACATATATTCTATCACATAAATTGATGGGGGGGGGGGGGGGGGGGGGGGGGGAATATTCAAAATGGATCGTAATTTTGTAGGAATTTGATTTGGAATTCATTAAATCCAAGTAAAAGAAGTCTTTAGTTTTGGTTGAGCTTCTTTGCGACCTTCCCTCTGATAGTAATGAAACTACATCGAAACCATTAATTCAAGATGAGTCTCTTTTTATGATTGGGTCATATGACCCTTGGTATGGGGATTTTATCATTTATCTCCGAAACCAGACTTTCCGGCCCGATACCTCTCGCTCACAATAGCGACGTATTCGATACCAAGCCAAAGATTATCTGATCGTCATTGATACACTTCATCATCGTGGTGTCGATACAATTTTAAGGATATGCCTCAATCATGAGGAGGCCGAGAAATTTCTAAATGATTTTCATGTTGGTGCTTGTGGTGGAATTTTTTCTAGTTACGCTACCACACAGAATATTCTCCACGCCAGTTACTTTTGGCCAACCATATCTCTTGACTGCATCCTCGCGGTCGAAAGTTTCATGCGTGCCAGATATTTGATTGTAAAATTATCATTCCACCAGCACTAATGCATCATGTCATCACTGTGGGACCATTTTCAAAATGGGCCATTGACTCCATGACCTTCAACCCTCATTTGGCTGGGGGGCATGGTTATATTATTATCGCAGTCAACTACTTTACCAAGTGGGTCGAAGCGATGCCTACATTCAATAACACAGGAGAAACAGCTGCATTTTTCTTTTTCAATCATGTCGTCTCTCGGTTTGGTGTACCACAAGCTATAGTTACAGATCATGGTAAGCATTTTCGTAATAACATGATGAATGAGTTGACTTCCAAATCAGGACTCTCACATGATAGTTCTACCCCTTATTATCCACAATCCAATGTACAAGTTGAAGCCATTAACAATATCATTAAGTGAATGCTTCAATGAATGATAGGGGTTCACAAACAAAATTGGCATTTAATCATGTACTCGAATTTGTGGGCATATCGAACCTCGGTGATAAATGCAACCGGATTTACTCCCTTTCATTTGATGTATGGTCTGGAAGCTATCTTACCAATCCAATGTGAAATTTATTCATTAAAAACCCTCTATTGAATTGTTACCCGAAACCTCTAATGAAGAAGTGTGTCTTTTTAACCTCATCCATCTAGATTAAACGTGTCGTGAACCCGCATTGGCCAACGAAGCACATAAGAGATGAATCAAGGCACAATATGACCAAAATTTCAAGCCTCGCATCTTCTCAGAGGGAGACCTGATCTTGTTTTATTATCAGGAAGATTTGATAGGAACAGGAAAATTTGAGCCACTTTGACATGGCCCCTACATTGTCAAAAGAATTATGGCTAAGGATGCCTACAAGTTAGTTGATTATGATGGAATTACATTGGTGCAGCCTCGAAATGGGTTGTATCTTAAACGTTACTATGCTTAATTGAGCGCAGTAAACTCTTGTATCATATTGTATATATTATTTGATTCGCATTTACTGTCTTAGTTTTTTTTTCTAGAGTTTTCTTGAAGTTAGTAATCCACTTTACATTTCATCACAGATGACTAAATCTTTGGAAACATTTGTTGGGTATGCCGATGGTACTAGTAATAGTATGCAGAACCTATCCTCTGCAGCATGGGACATTTTCTCTCTAGGTAGCAAGTTAGTGATTTTTCAAGGGATTTGTATCAGTCGATCCACAAACAATATCGTTGAGTATAGTGCATTGATCGAACTTATCTCTAATGTCATTTAATTTGGTATTAATTGTATCATCATTAGGTTAGACTCACAACTTGTCGTACTACAACTTACTAGCATCTATAATGTCTGAAATCCAACACTTCATTGTATTTTCCTTATATTTTGACTTTTGGAAAGAGATTTTGATTACATTCAATATCAACACATTTCTAGAAATTGAACACGTTAACTGATTCCTTAGCGAATTATGTTTTAAACAGACATTTGCAAAACATGTAAAGGCTCATTTTTCAATTCACATCACATAATTGAATGGGATTGTGCATTAAACATAGGAAAACACTTAAAATAAAATATATAGATATTTTATGTTTTTACAATATTTGTGCCCAAGACACATTGGTCATATGACCTCAAAATGTATACAAAATGTCAAAAGTAAAACTAGTGATGCTCATGATAACAAGCAACTGCTCTAGCTATCCTACGCAATAGCCTCATCCAATGGCTAGGAACACCAATAGTATGGCATTTCAGTCTCATAGCTAACTCCTCGCTTCGGAAATCTGGTATCCCAAGAGTTAATACCTCAACATGCTGCTGCAACTCAGCAAGATTCTCGGTCAAATCTAAATCCTGAAGGACTTCTCTCTTGATAGTCCTCTCCGTTGGATCATCTTCTACCTGCTTTGATCGACCCACTATTCGAACGTGACCCACGTCTATGTACATCAAAACTTTAGTTTAGTCTTGGAAAACATCAAAAATACAAAAACATGTAGAAACCTTAAAAAATCAAAAACATGGTCAAAACATTTTTACCCATTACACCCCATTGAGTGCCATCTAGTAAAATTAAGTCTAGATCTACATAGATCTAAAATCAAGTCTAGATCTATGGCAATCATATGTCGTCTGAACTAGGAAAAGAATGCATTAAATAATATGATGGTCAATTGACCAGCATGTCTAACCATCAATTCAACCCACCTCTGCATTTGAGGATCTCTAGGACCAAATATGCTCAATGTAACATGTTGCGGCAGCATCAATGGAACTCGATCTAAAATAAAGGAAATCATGATTGAGCCATAACTGAAATTCTTCTTCCTGCCACCCTTTTCTTTAGTTAGTTTTTCTTTCATCTGAAAGAGTACTGCTTCAGCCCAATTGAACACTGTCGGTTCTAGGCACTCAAGAGCATACTACATGTATGATCGGTTTGCGACATGGAACCAGCATGCTTTGCAATAGTAAAAAGGATGGTTCTCAAAGGCAAATCACACACATCATAGATATTTATTTTCCCATCTTTGATAGGTTCAGAACTTGGCTGAGAATACTAGCATATGTAATCCTTCACTGTCTCTCCTCCAAGAGCAAATCCTGCAAGGGAAATAGGAGAACCACGCCTCGATAATCTAGTGAGAAAGTAAACATCCTCAACCAATATTGGGAGCACTTTGTTCCCAAGGTGAAAAGCCTGCAATGTCGGATCCCATGAACAAACTAGGAACTCCAATAGTTCCATATGTTGTCTCATCCCTGATAGTCTGAAGTATTTAAGTAACCCACAATCCTTGAGGGATCTTACAGTACCCAAATCATTTAGGGCAATCGTATATTGTTCTTCATGTTCTCTTTCTCACCATGTAATGGTCATTTTGATCCGATCAATACCTGAAAGCTAACCATAAGCTTCATTAGGATCCATTTCATGCAAAAAATTTGGTAAATTTTGAGCACACAGCAAGAAACAAATTTGAGAAATGTTCCCAACGCACCCCAGGTCAATGGATAGTGCATTTCAAATGCCCCTGGACTTCAATTCCAATGCTCTGCAATGCACCTTTCGACATTCAAGGGTGTGTTTCCCTCTGAGCGTTGTATATTTACCCTAAGGGGCTCAAAACCCTAAAAATTTACCATGAAATGAAACATAAATGATACTTAAAGAAAGAGAAGGTTCAGATCTCCAACCTAGATCAAATGGCGCGATAAATTTTTCACTGAAACTATCGCAATCAACTGCTGAAGTTCGAGGGAAAAACAGGTTTGGAGCTCTTAATTTTCAAATGGTAACTACGGAATGGTAAAATGAAATGGTAAAAACTTCTTTTAATAATCATTTTGATTATTTTATTCATATTTAACGATGTGACTATGGTTTTTATTCATTTTTACTATGAAATAGGTATTTTTAATCCGTTTGATGGTTCTCTGAATAGGTTTTACAGCTAATACAATGAGTTTGAAGTGCACAATTATTTCAAAAATGATTGGACCAAAAATCATATTTTTATCCTCTTTTTTCGAGCTTTGATAAAAATGAAAAAAGAATTTAAAGCGCACTTTTATCTCTTTTTCGAGATTTGATAAATGTGAAAAAGGAGCCCCCTAGAGTCTTATTTTAGCTCTTTTTAGACTCTGATAATGTGAAAATATTGTCGAGCACTTTTCTTTTCGAGCTCGTAAAACTAAGTGAAACGACATCTACTCAGCATAAGTTTAACCCTTTTCCGGATTGAGATAGATTATTTACGAAAAAGGAACACCTTAGTCAAACATGGCTAAGAGGTTTTCTCAAGTATAATTTTACAACTTTTCGGACCTAAGCGACAAGTTTACAAAAAAGGACTCATGGAGTTTTATTTTTGTCCCTTTTTCAAACTCTCTAAACATGAAAAAGGACCGAGTTTTCACTGTCGTTAGACTCGTTAAAACATAATATAGTGATGTACTTGTCGATCATGGAAAGATCAAGTTTCATTATTGCTAGAATCATTAAATCATTAAATAGCGATGGATTCACCCGAAGGGTCGAATTATAGATCAAGCATATGTTACCCTCCTCAAGCTTGTTAAAACATAAAGAGGTACTAGTCGGCAATGACTAGGGAAAATTTGGGAAAAATAACATAACACTTTATGGTAGCAGGTCACTCTTGAACATGACACTTTCACTTCATCACCGTTGCTTTGGGTTGGGTATTCCTCTTGATGGTCTATCAAACCTATGATCCATCATACCATCACTTCATTGTTGGATCAATGCTGCCAACTCATTTCAGTGTCATCAATAAGTTCAAGAGAAGTCACCCAGTAATTCCTCATCTTCTGCAATACTCATAAACCTTCATTTTCATGACTGCCATCCCTAAACATTGCTTCATCAAGTCACATTTTGTCTCCAAAATAATTACTCTTGGTTCGCGATAAATTTTCTTCATGTTGACATCAGCTCATCATCCAGGAACTTAACTTAGAAACATCTTTCCAGTGCCTTGGAGCTTGCTACATCATCGGTAGGTTTCTCGCTTCCGACAACAGGTTGACATCATCATCAGACCTTCGGCCGAGAGATTTTGTTTGGTGTTCAACATCAAATCATCTATTCACACCTTGCAAATTGTACTCTAGTACCTTGAGAGCCATTAACATCAACGGTGGTTTCTCTTACGTCCATTAATAGCTTACATCAATGGATGATAATCAGATGATGTCTTCCCATGTTTGACTTTAGATCATATATTCGCATGGTTAGACTTGTAATTTGAACGATCGAGTGTACAAGATAAGAAGACCCTGGATCTAGTTTCATCCATTCAGGTTGTGATTTCAGGAATTGTACCACGTCATTTGTACGATGGCTTTACATACATATGGTCATCCGAACATGGGCCTATATCTATATGCATGTATAAATATGTAGACGAATTTCTGAATTATGTACATGTTATGATAGTTTATGTGTTGATCATGGGTATGCCTCCCTCAAAAATTCATGTCCAATATGTAAGATATCATGATGTAATGTATTTCAAATTGTTGCAGGTCACCATCCGCTTCAGATCCTACTCATCACATCATAAAGCATCTTATCTAAATATTATCATTATCTTGACTTCATGCTTTAGGGGGAAACTGTTACAGGTCAATTTGGGAATCATCCCCCAAGACCAATATGAACAGGTTCTATCATCCCTTAATTCAATACTAACAGGGTCTATCATCCCCTAATTTAATTGCTATATGCCCTAAGATAAGTCATTCCATTGATGGCTTTAATTGTGAGATTTCCAATGTTTGAAGTATAGATTATATGACCCATTGTCTCATCAACTCTCCTATAAATAGGCCTCAGTGCATTGCAAAGCACTTATCTCCATGCAAGGGTGCTCTACAAAGCACTTCCCGACACTTAAGGGTGTGTTGGTCTCTTGAGAGTGAAACAATCATTGTTCCAAGAATCTCCACAAGTCTAGTGCCTTCTATAAGAGATCATAGGTGTCATACTTCGAATACATGTGTTCATCCATCACCATTGAACCTAGAAACATGTCTCACCTATTATTAGAAATCCACTCAATCCCATTTATTGAGAAACTACTTACAATTTCCCTATAAATTGAGCACTCATCTAAGTGCTAGGGAGGGAGAAATTTGTGTAGTGTTATGTTGTTGGATTCTCAATTGATGAGAGCTGGAGTATTTTTATGCTTCTAAGATGATGCTTGGTGTTATGAGGACGGAATGAAGTTGGACCATGTTGACGATGAATTGATCTATTGGTTGTAATCTTATCCTCCTACTTTCTTAAAAAAGGTATTTGTTCATTTTCTCATATGTATGCTTATATCTTGTGAATTGTATTCTCATGTGTATATATTCTCAGATCTAATCGGTTTGATTTCGTTAATATAGATAGATATTGTGCACTTGTATTTTGTTTGTTTTTCTCTGTCTTTGATTGCAGGTATCGATCTAGCGGCTTTAGTTGGATTGAGAGTGACAACAACAACAAAAGAAGGAGAAAGAGAGTGAAAGGATCACAAGTAGGTTTCTTTCCTTTCTTTCTATCTATTTTTCTTAGAGAAAAGAATATTTATCTTTCTTTTGTTTTTTTTAGTGAAGGAACAACACACTCAGGGAATATAGTTTATCCGTAGATTATAATTCCATATAACACACGCTTAGGCTCAAATTTGTGTTTTGATTGCTCATAACAATGCTTCAGTTTTTGAATGGCCTCCTCCAATGATATAGGCTCATCAAACTTGATCAAATCTCTATAGGCTACTGGAAACCCATTGATGAATCTTTGAACCTTGGCCTTCTCCTCCATGAGGTAGTGCACATATCTCAACAACTACAAAACCTACTAGTATACTCATCATGTGTCATGGAACACATATGCAACTCATAAATCTCTTTAGCTCTAGAATAATACTACCAAACCAATCGAGAGGGGGATAGATCCATCTACAGTCCATTAAGAGAGTCAGCTGCGCATGCAGGAAATAGTCCTCTAGCTACACCACCTTCAAGTCAGCATAAGGGTAAGAACTCACCCACACCTCCGCCCCCACCAGAAGAAGATATGGACACACACATGAAGCTACCCACCTACAAGGGTGGATGATATGAAGAGATGGACCGATTTTGGTTTGTAACAGTATCAGTATGGACTGTGCAGAATGTGGCTACCAATGTTGTAAAGAGAGCGTAACTATTCTTCGCCTTTGAAGGAAGGGCCTTGGACTGGTATATGGGGTATGAAGGCCAGCATGCGGATCTGCCTATTCAAGCAATTAAGAAATCTTTAAAACAACAATTTCGAAAGCCTAAGTCCTACTCACAGCTAGTAACTAACCTAAAAGACTTTAGATAGGGACCCACTGAGTCTGTATGGGAAGTTGATCAATGGTTAAAGAAGGTTATCAGAGATGGAGAATTTCAGTATGATGATAGGGAGCACAAGGAATGGTTTATCGCTATGCTGCTACCTCACCTGTGCGGACCCATGGGTCAGCAAGTGATTGAGACGCAAGAGAAAGCCTTGGATATTGCTATGAAACTAGAGGTCGCATCAAGAGACAATGCCTAGTTTGGGGTGCAGAAGATTCAGGGATAGCTGGAGGCAATGCACCTGGAAATCCAGAACCGAAGGAAAGAGCGAGGAAAGGAAGCTAGCCCATACATATGGTGCATAAGATGTAGGTTGTCCGACCACACCAAGGATCAGTGTTCTCTACTAGCAGACTACATGCAGGCTAGGGGGCCCAGCCAGTTGCGTCCTAAAGAGGCTACGGGACCAAGTGGTCCGACATTATGGTGCGCTTACTGTCGCGTAGCTGGAATACATGATACCAACCACTGCCCCCGTCTTGGTGCGTATATTCCAGAATTAAAGCAAAAATTGTGCCGATTCTGCTCATCTGTGGGACATGACGAACATAACTGTCGGACCTATGACTTAATGATAAACCGGGGAAACCTATATAGGATACCAGTTTACCCTTCTTCCCCACTATCTCCCTCAAGTAGAGGAGGCTCCCCAACAAGAGGCAGGGGAGGGGGAAGGGGTGGAGGCACAGGTCAGGGAAGAGGGCAATTGATCTGTTACAACTGTGGATAAATAAGGCACTTTGCAAGGGACTGTCTGAACCCTGCGCAACAATCTTGCTGATATTGTCGACAGTTGGACCATGTGATCGAAGATTGTCCAGTCCTGATAGAAAAAATGTAGGAAAATAGCAGACACCTACGCAGAATGTACATAGGGTTAAAGTGGAACCGCGTGATGAAGGACCAAGTATTAATGTCATAATGCGCAATGGCATGGCTACTGGAGGAGCTGAGGAGAAGGCTGCGGCTAAAGCCCTTATCTGAAAGGCTCCTATCAAACAGGAAAGCCTGGACCTACAAAAAGAGAAAGAAACCTTTGTTGCAGCCTATAAGGACTTTTCCAAGGATGAGCCATCTACCTCCAAGGCTCCCACAAACCTAAGCATGGATGACTAATTTAAGCCATTCCTACAATCATGTATGAAGTTGCTACGAAACTGGAAGGCGGTAGAAAATCTCCAAACATTGATAGACAATTGCATGGAAAGAACTGAACCTCCTACAAAGTTTATAGATGTTCACAAGCTGTACAAGCACAAGAAGCGCACTGGGCGGGAGATGCGACTAACAGCGCAGATTGGTGACTATGAAATAGATCAGGTCATCTTAGACTTGGGGTCAAATGCAAACGTACTTCCCAAGAAAACTTGGCAGCGGATGGGAGAGCATAAGTTGGAATGGTCTACTATATAGCTGCACATGGCTAACCAACAGAAAATCATACCATTAAGGAGGTTGTCAAAGATTAGGGTAGATATTGTAGGAGTTAAGGTACGCACCAACTTTGAGGTAATTCAGATTGTGGAAGATGCGAACCCTTATACTGTGCTCCTAGGACTGGATTGGGTGATAGACATGGGAGGCATTATCAACCTAAAGAAAAGGAGAATGGTATTTGAGAATGAGGACACGAGGGTAATAGTCCCACTAGACCCTGCGGAAGGAGAGCGATATATAGAACCAGTGCGCGAAGAAGAGGATGTGGATCACATTTATAAATTAACTGCTCGGGACGAGGATTGGATCAATCCCACAGCTGATGGTGTGCTTTGCTGGGAGAAGGACAATGAATGCCTCTCTGACTCCGATGGGGAGATAGAAACTTACCAGAATCGATTACATGATGTATCTGTGTTGTGATGCCTTAGAATCACGAAGAGCTTTCGGTGTATCTCCTCAAAGGTAAGAGAACTGCCCTACTTTGATGGTTCTGTTAGTACTATGGAGTTTTTGTGAACATTTGAAGCTGAAGTCCCAAGGGAGCGAAGATGTGGGAAATTAACCTAGCCATGCGTGCAACCCCTGCGAGGTGGTGGGAAACACATAAGGAGACATTTCAGGATTGGGAGGAATGTCACGAGATGATGGTCTCGCAGTTTGAACCCACGGTTCACCTACGCGTAAAAAATTTCCTTGGCCCAAGAGACCCATGCAAGCACTTGTCTACATGGATGGAGGAATGGTGAGAAAGAACTACAGATGAATGGGTCCACCTATTCATTCATGCCTTGAGGCCAATCCCCACCGCATGGTATTTAGATGAAGAACTACACCAGCGCACCCGCCACTGGGAAACCCTGAAGGATGATTTTGTACGGACGTTTGGGTTGATAGGTGGAATAGAGGCACTCGACGAAGCCCTATAGGATATAGATGCCTTAGTATTTGATGGCTCACGCCCTCGTGCAACATATGGGGCACCAACGTGGGAGATGCAGAGGCAGGATATTGTCAACTTCCGCAATATGTCAATGGAATAATGTGATGAAGACCCACGAAATATTTCTATCCCGAAGTCGAAGGGAGAGCGTGTTGTTTCTCGACCCCCACTGCAGACTGTCGATGTGACTAAGCCCCCTAAGCTGCGAGAAGTCAACATTGGAACGAAGGAGCAACCTAATCTAGCTAAAATTGGGGACTACTAGGATGATGATACTGTTGGAAGAGTCGCAGAACACCTCACAGAATACCAGGACCTATTTCCTATGAAGTTATCAGAACTTAAAGGGATTACAGGGGACCTAGGGGTCATGTGCATCACTTTAAAACTAGATGCGCACCCTGTTAAGCAACGCCCTTATCAATTGAACCCCAAGTATATGCAGAAAGTCAAGGAAGAACTTGACAAAATGATAGCCACAGGTATCATCGAACAAGTGGAATAGTCAAATT
Organism: Pinus albicaulis; assembly: GCA_034641835.2. NCBI lineage: Eukaryota > Viridiplantae > Streptophyta > Pinopsida > Pinales > Pinaceae > Pinus > Pinus albicaulis. The sequence continues at coordinate 914,583,193 of CM076584.1, forward strand.
AGGTAAGTCCTATGGTGGTTCAAGAGAAAAATACTAAAGGAGAGATATGGATCTGTGTTGACCTGCGCAAATTGAATGATGCCTACATACATGATCCCTTTCCTACACCATTCTCATATGAAATCCTTGATAGCGTGGGGGGGCAGGAAGCGTACTCATTCAAGGACGAGTTCTCGGGCTACCATCATATCAGGATCGCACTTGAAGATCACAACAAAACTACGTTCTCCACTGAATGGGGATCTTTCCAACACATTTTCGTGTCATTTGGGCTCAAGAATGTTGCTGCCATATTTTCATAGGTGGTGGTCGCAGTATTCAAGGAATTCATCCACAATTTTTTGGAGGTATATTTTGATGACTAGACCGTATTCAAATTGGTAAAGAAGCACGTCTCAAACTTGCGCATGATGTTGGACGCCTGTAGAAAGCGCCAGATTCCCTGAATATTAAGAAGTGCATATTTTGCGTACCCTTCGGGATCTTGCTAGGCCACATAGTTTGTCGACAAGGATTGATGGTTGACCCCGCCAAGGTAGCAATTATCATCAACCTAGCAGTCCCTACAACTGAGAAACAGCTGCGCTCTATCCTCAGACATACATGATACTACAGGAAGTTCATTCAAGGCTACGCGCTGATCACAACACCCATGGAAAAGTTGCTAAAGAAGGACGTTTCGTTATTTTGGGATGAAGAGTGTCAGAAGAGCTTCGAAATACTCAAGGAGAAGATGGTCTTTGCACCTATCCTCATATTTCTTGACTGGGTGACGGTGTTCCATGTTCATGTAGATGCGTCAAGGATCACCCTGGGAGCTATCCTTACACATCCTGGGGACAGAGACATCAACCATCCAATTTCATTTCCTAGTAGAAAACTCTCTAGTGCAGAGCGCAACTACTCCACTACTGAGCGCAAGGGGTTGGCCATGTTATACGCCCTACAAAAATATCGGCATTATCTGTTAGGAGGGCACTTCAAGATGTTTACAGATCACTTGCCTTTGAAGTACCTAGTGAATAAGCCTGTGTTGGGGGGAAATATTTGCAGATGGCTACTGCTATTTCAAGAATATGACTTTGAGATTATCATGAAGCCAAGAAAACTAAATGTCGGACCAAACCACTTATCCCAAATCGAAAGTGGTGAAGAGCTGACCAACCTAGAATAAGGACTTCCCAATGCGCAGTTGTTTTCTATTAAGGTAGTTGATGCACACTTCGCCGACATCATTCACTTCTCAACTACGGGAATGGCGCCTGCATAGTATTTAGTACAATAGAAGAAATAATTGGTAACCCGTGCAGCAGATTTTACCATCATAGCAGGCAACCTGTATAAGCTGGGAGCCAATGAGGTGCTGTGAATATATGTTTTGGAGCATGAAAGGCATGCCATCCTAGCAGAAGCCCACGGGGGCGTAGCAGGAGGTCACTACGTAGGGAAAGCAACGATGCAGAAGATCTTGAGAGCTAGGTTATGGTGGCCCACACTGTATAGCGACTCTCATGACTATTGCAAAGCCTACGACACATGCCAAAGGACAGGATGGCCGTCATGCAGAGACGAAATGCCCCTGCAACTGCAGATGGCCCTGTAAGCATTTGAAAAATGGGCCATAGACTTCGTTGGGCCCATCAACCCACCAAGGAAGAAGACAGGTGCGCGCTAAATCATCACTGCAACTGATTATGTAACCAGATAGGCCAAAGTGCAAGCTGTGAAGGATTGCACTACAGATACCACTGCGCACTTCATTTTTCAACATATTCTAACCAGGTTTGGCTGTCCAAAGATCTTTATGAGCGATAGAGGTACACATTTTGTTAATGGTCCTTGATTGAAGAATTCTGGATCCACCACGTGAAAAGCACCCCATATCATCCACGAGAAAATGGAGCTATAGAAGCTTTTAATAAAATCTTGGAACATGCACTGACCAAGGTCTGTAATTCCGATCGCAGCAACTGGGACGTGCACACCCCATCAGTCCTTTGGGCCTATCGAACCACCTGCAAGAAACTGATTGGAAAAACGTTGTTTCGGATGGTTTATGGAAAGGAGGTCATTATGCCCATGGAGTATATTGTTCCTAGCTTGTGCATCGCAACCTTTACAAACATGATGGAGCCTGATATCATGGAAGAGTGGTTAGTGCATCTCATGGCCTTGGAGGAGGATCGTTTCATTTCTAACTTCCATTAGCAAGTTCAAAAGGCTCAGGATAAAGCATGACATGATCGAAATATTCGGAAAAAGACATTTGCAGAGGGAGAATTGGTCCTGCTATACGATCACCAGTTTGCGAAACACCCAGGGAAGTTCTGTCAACACTAACTAGGTCCCTATATGGTAAAGGAAATTACTGATGGAGGAGTGGTCCAGTTAGCCACACTGCGTGGTGATATGATACCAAGATATTTTAATGGTAGCTGGCTCAAACCATACCAAATCAAATGACTATATAGCCGGAGTAGCTGTATGGGGTAGAATACGCGCAGGTAGGTGGACAAACGTAGGCGGGGCGTGGTACGCGCAGGGATCGATCGTAGTTTTGGAGGCCCAAAAAGGTGCGCTAGGAGCAAAGGGGTGCGCTGGAAGCATAGGAGGTGCGTTGGAAGTGCAGGGGTAATATACAGCTGCAAAAACTGGCCATTGGAACAGTAAAACTAGGTAAAATGCAAATTTTACCGTTGGAAGGAGCAGGCAGCTAACAATTAATGAGTCGATTTCCGAAGATTTTTTACCGTTTACTTGATGGTAAGCATTAGATACACTTCACCCAACTATTTGTCACCACCCAAGGCTATAAAAGTAGGAGGGGAGCTCAAAAGAGGGTTTCGTGCATTCTGAACAACTTGAGCCTTGAAATTTCTGGTAATTATTATACTTTGTTCATGTCTGGGCACGCTACCCCCTCTAATAGTAGCAACCCTGTGACTAATACCGCTGAATCTTCCCAAACTGTGGCCTCGACGGAGAGAGAATCTGAGGAAGTATTGGAGGTGAGGTTGAGGAGGTTGTGTCCACACCGAGCAAGGGAAAGCAAGTGGAGAAAAAGAAGGGGAAGGGAAAAGGCCAGGAGCAAGGGCATGGGAGGATTGTGAAATGGGCTGGGGTGAAGCCATGTACCTCCCCTAGAAATGTGAAATACCCACGAATGGTGTCCTAGGCACGTTCGTCTAACCCATCAAAGAGACCTTTGTCTACTCAAGAAGAGGCCCAGATCACTGAACCAATAAGATGGCTTCCACCCTATGTTCGGCCTCGCAGGCCCTCGGTGTGCACGCCCAAGAATATCGATGGGATGCGTGCCTATATGCAAATGCCTCTGATTCTGGGCGAGGTCCCCATCATTGGAGAATCCTTTGGCAAGCTCCACATGGTCAAATTTGATGATCAAGACCTAACCAACCTAGAGGCCTTCCCAGAATTGGCACCGGAATTGTATCTAGAGAGGGTATTGGAGGATGACGTATTGAAGGTAGTCCCTATGTCATAGGTAAGTGGATTGGTTAGGTCTGGGTTATTAAATCTGTTACAGATGCCTCACTTCGGCCACTACAATATTACCGACAAAATTGTGCGACAGCTTCCAGCTCTGGTCCATGACGGCTGCTTGTGGATCCAGGACCGCATCCCCATATATGTGGCGCTCATTCTCCATATCAATGGTATTCCCATGAAGGGGATGAATCCCATGGAGCGCGTCAGCAATAAATATGAGCAGCGGATCATTAATAAGGTGTGCGATGATTACCACGTTGAACGGAACACTAGAGGGTTCATGATCAACACTATCAGCAACCCTAGTGCGCGCATGGGCACCTTGTTGCTAGCATGAAAAATGATGCGCAAATGCGAGGTTGCCACAGTCCCCGCATATCTAATTCAGTTGGCTGGCCGTTGCAAGCAAGGGGTCTTCTTCAACTGGTCCCAGTTCCTGTGCAATAAATTTCTGGAGAATGTGCGCGATGCCCAGGATCATGGAAGGGCATTCTGCTACTCCTAGTTGCTGCTCCTCATCGCGCTGGTCGCATGGAAGCCTGGAATATTCAGTCCTCCTTGAGCTTGAGCCAGATATGTGCGAAGGGGCACGATATGCGATCTATGGGATTCAAAGTATGAAAAGCGCATTGAAGATAATAAGGTCTTCTGGGTCCTATTTCATAGCAGGCTCGCAGCTGCCATCCACTCCCAGTTGCACTTGTCACCAGCAATCTATGACAAGTACAAGAACATCGCAGCTTTTAAAGTCACAATGCACAATGTACAGATTCAGGGCCGCAAGGATCCAGCGTGGGTATCACTGCGCTATATGGTTGTGGACGAGGATATTGATTGGCTTATTGCTACTTGGCCTCCACACTGGAAACTAGGCTTCAAATCAGGTATGCACGAAACTGTAGGTACGAGTACCAAGAAGACTACCTCGCCCGACACCACCAAAGAGACTGAAGGACTGGGAAAGAATGTTAAGAAGGGTGCAAAGTTGGAATCACAGAAGGATTCGTAGCAAGATCTGGACACAAAGGGTCTGGATGCGGAGGGTGTTGACTCCCCTCGAGATACGAAACAGACTAGTGACCCTGTTAAAGGCCAATGAAAGAAACAACAAGCTACAAGGTTGGGTTGGGAGACCGAATTAACTCTAACAGAGGAAGACCTGGAGCAGATAGCGAATGTAGTCACCCTCGCCTCCGAAGATAAATGGTTGGCTTTGGAAGAGCAGCAGAAGGCCACGGTCGCTACACTTCAGTCGGAGCTTCGACCTCTATAGCTCAAAACCAACACTCTACATACAAGCATGATTCAAACCAGGCCACCCCCAACAACCAGCAGTGACTTGATCATCACAATGAAAAGCTGCCTCTACCCTCTGCCAGGCACAACATTCGTCTTGAGCCCACATTCCTTAGGAGTGCAGGTCCAGGCTTGTGCAGAGGTGCAATTGGATTTAGCCTGACTGCCGCATGAACCACTGCAGGTCCTTCACAAATCCCTGTTCGAGGAGATTCAACACAGAGACCGCCGAGTGCACTAATAGCTCAGTACAGCTGAGCAGACGATTGTGGAGAAAACCGTTGAGGTGTCTAAGGCACAAGCTACATGCACCCTCGCCGCCAAGTAGTAGACCGAGTTGGAACGCCTAATCAGTAGGCTCTGCGCAAATTTAACTGAGGATATCCCGGCTTCTGCTACCCCCTAGGCCAAGATTGAGGGGCTTGTTGTAGCACTAAAGGCTTTGAGGACTGAAATTCAAATTTTTAAGACAGAGATGGAACAACAAATTGCTGCTTTACAGGCCAAATTACAGCCATAAACTCCACCTGAGGTGCGAGCTCAGCGAGCCGCGCTGGTCACAGAGGTCACCAATACTATTACCGCTTAGACTGCTCAAGGCGCAGAGTTTTTGGAGACAGCTATGTAGTTATGGTCCAAGGTACAACGTGACCCTCTCCTCCGGGATTTCACTCAGGAGTTGCGCCAAAAGGAGGAAGAGTTTAAATAGCTCAAAACTACTATGTCCACCTTGGTTCCAGCTCAACGCCTAGCACGACTGCGTATTAGCCACACACTTCGAGATGAAATTGAAGAGCTCCACCACAAAAATAAGGTTCTCAGTGACCACCTTAAGACGTGGGCTGATAAAGCCCTCAAGCTCTCTTAGGAAGTGGATGTTGCGGTCAAACAACTGAACCAGACATTGGAAAGTGTCACGGCTGCTACAAAAGGTCCAACTTCACAGAAGTTGGTGGATATTTCTCAGAACGCTGCTATGCAGAGCGAAGGAGTGTTGCCTCCACTGGTTGATGCGATCAAGCAGCTTCAGGTGAACATGCAAACCCCACGACTTTAGTGACTCGGGACGAGTCACAAGATTGTGTTGGGGGCCCGTTGGAATGGGGTTCCCTAACCTACATTTTTTGTTCAATGTTGTAATAGTCTGTCTTGCGTAGGGGTTTTGGGGTGGGTCAAAGCCCCTAATGTTTTGTAATGGGTTAAAGGGTAGTTATAGGGTCCGAAAACCACGGTTTTCAGACCATAGGATAACGAAGGATACAATATTATAAATAGATAGATAGTTTGGGTCTAGAAAGTAGGTAAGACATAAGATTGATGCTATGTGTGAATTGTTAAGATCTGTCTGGGTTGTTTTGGGTAAGGACTCCTGCTGGCCGTGTATGGGGAGATCCTCAATCCTGTTGTTTGCAGACCCCGCTAGGATGTGTGCGCGGGCTATGTTTGGGTTGTAAGTGGATTTTTTATGCTAATGAATGCGGAATATATTTGAAGTACCTTTGTGTTATCTAGATTGATTGTGTTTATTGTTGAAGCGTATATGTGATAGTTATTTAAGCTGCAAAGGTATTTGTGATCTGGAATTAACTACGAATATAATGTTCTGTGGTGTTATTTGCTGATGCGCAGGTGGATGTGAATGTATTGATTAGATATGTTAGTGATAATAGCTAACTTGTGGTTATGTGTTGATTATACTGTTAAAAGAGTTGTGAATAGACTCATTCTGTACGAACCTATTAAACTGCAACATAGATCGGCCTTAAATTACCTACTCTCTCCCAGGGTGCAGAAACCTGGTTCCAGCACCCTCCCATACTACTTTGGTTGAGACCTTTGCCTGCACAAGTAGGTCATTGCCGAAAGGGCCTATAGTATAGCGGTTTTTTGGAAAACGTTAACCTTTGAACCTGGTTCAGGACCTCTCAAGCCAACAATGCCTCTACATCCAGTGGTTTCTTCATCTCTCTGTAAAAGGTATGTGGCTTTGATTTCTTGAACTCGTCTAGAAAATATCCCCTGTCACTCCTCCTGTAAGGATGATAGCGATGAGGATCATGATGCATATCCGGACCAGAACTAGAATGGTACCTGTGTTTTTCACCTCTCATATCCAGAGTGTCCAAGAATATGCCATCTCTAATTGTTTCATCTCTATTCGACATGTAACCACCGGGATACTTACTCCCATGTGCACCATTAGTTCCATCCTCTTGTCCATAACTGATTCAGAGTGGCCCCTGTCGCTACAAATCTGACAAACTCTGAAGGATTGAAGCATTCACTTCTTCTTGTTTTTCTTGTGCTTGTATGATCCTGTCATTGTCTGCTTTAAAACTCCTTATCTCTTCCTTCAAACTTCTCAGTGTATCTGATAAATCAGATGGATGCCCAACACCATGTTTCTTATCAGATTCATAAGGGGAATCCTTGTAGTCTACCATCTCGCTAGTTGTTAGGGTCCTATAATTTATAGAGATCAATTAATGATTATTTGTTTTATGTTCCATGGGATATTGTAAATAATTGATACATTCTTCAAATTATTTTCATTTATTAAAAGAAAGAAGAAAAATAAAAATATGAAAATGTGAAAAGAAAATAAAAATAAAAACAAAAAAATAAAAAAGGTGAATAATAATTAAAAATAATAACAATAAAACCCTATAGCGAGCCAATCAAAATGTCGCTTTTAGAATTTATCATAAAGTTTGATTTTTATATGTTTTTTATTAAAATTTGGATATATTTTTGTATGGTCGAATAATAGGAAAAGAACATTTGTCATCTTTTGATTAACAATTGCGCGCAAATTGACAGCAGAGATCGCGCCCACTAGGATCAATGACGGGAGGAGGATTTCAGACCCCCCGCATTCCCGACATTAACGCAAAGGGGGGGGGGCTGAAAAATGGTTTGCAACTAAACCGCCCAACCCAATGTGTCAACTCCAAAATAATCTCGCAAGGTCGGTTACCACTCACACCCACAGGCCCTCCCCCCCCCCCCAATCTCTTAACTTCATCCACCTGTTACCTCCACTAGCCCGGTCACTCCATCTGTCACCTCTGACAACTCGTTCATGAAACCATTCACACTACCCACCTCTCCATGTCATCACCGCCCACGTCAGCTAGCCGTTTATTTTCGAATGACTCCCTCTAATTACAAAAGAACGTTAATACATGAAATTTCTCGTTTTTTTCCATTTTTCAATTAATTACCCTGCTCCTGAAAACAGTAATCTTTATGTTATCAAACCCGTTCAACCTATTATAAAAACTCCTCATCACCTGCGATTAATTCCTTTCAATATATCTCCATTTTCTACAGGTCAAAGCTCAAGCTCTCGCCCAACTTTTCAACATTTTCTATCAATCTTCCTCAGAAAATTAAGCCGAATTTACCCCAGTAACTTTATCCCTTAATTTCTATCTACCAAATAAGTTTTAATACCTTTTCTTCTGTCATTTTTCTACAATTTTCAAAATTACTAAACGTAAGGAAAATGGAAAAGTCCCATAATAAGATCCTATGATACCCCTTGTCCCTAACCTTGACAAAACCCCCTTAGTTGACACCCATTACAAAATTGCAGAGACTTAGTGTGAATTCGATCTTTACAAGCTTCGTAACTAGGAAAAGCAGAAATACTTGGATTATAGCGTTGACTTAAGTATTTAGGAATCCCTCCTCCCTCAATTTATCTGCCCCCAAACTCATTTCTTCCCCAAGTTCTCCAACTTGTGTCATCTTTGATACCTTCCCAGCAAGAACATTGTCATTGCCCACAATAATGAGGTTATTTTTTCCATTTCCCTTGAGAGAATTTGTCAAGATTTGCAAGTAACTCCCCAATATTCCCTTCGACCATTTTCAGCTGATATATTTATGGAATTATATATAAAAAAAAAACCCACCTTCCCTAAGAGAGCTCATATTTTTTAGTGTTTTCTCCTTGAAGATGTCGGATTGCCCAGAAAAAGTCACCCATACCCGGTTGAAATTTTCCCAAAGATATCCAAGCAAGTCATTTCCATGGTTTCTGATTTACTTGGGTATTATACAGATGAATGGGTTGATGAATTAGTTTTAGGATTCCTAACAATATTTGCAGCCGATAAAAAACCTTCAATCCTTTTTAATTATAGTCAGTTTCTATCTAATGCTATGCATGATCAGTTTGTAAATTTCGAGACTAAAGGTGTTTTTAAGTATCAATCAATGTTGGTTTATCTCATGTTATTTCACCAGCCATATATATTCATATTTCCTTTACATAAGACAAATAATGATGGTAATCCATTTTCCTTGATCCACTAGACTTCTCTAGTTATAAATAACTCAAAGGAATATACATATACTGACTTTTTTGATAATTTTATTCATACCTCATTATGTTTACTTAGTAAAGATATTATTCCAAGAATTTCACCGAAGATAAAGAAAGTGTTACACCTGTCTGAGCAATCAAAAGTTGGAGACTGGTATATGTACCAGAACTACACCGAGATTAGGGATTATGGATTAGAGCTACCTCCTTTTAGGCTACCAGTGTTGGTACCAGTCAAAATTTTTGGATTAGAGTACATCAAACATATGCTAAATATGGACGAACTGCATTTTGTGTCAAACAAGAAGAAAGCACAATTCAAGGTAAAGGACCATGTAGGTCCTTATATTGTCAACACTAGAGTTACATCAAAGGAAGTGGGAGTGATTTTCAATCAAATGAAATTAAATCCTAGGTTCTCATGGTCTTATGATTCTCTAGGAATTATCTCAAATCTTATATTTTAACATAAAAGTACTCCCTATGCACATACACCAAGGCCTAAGGTAGAACAATATTCTAACCTGGAAGAATGGACAGAAGGAACCTTACAAGAAGCTAAAGAATTACTAGTTATCCAATCATCTATGCAGACTCCTATTTCCAAAGAAAAAGAGAATAAGAGACAGAGAGAGTTTGTCCCCTACTAATTATGAGGCACAAGGTACATAGTTTATTATATTTAAAACAAGAAAGAGGGATCTACATACCACTCCAAATTCAGGCACTCAATCTAATCCACAAGTGATCACCATCCAAGAGGATTCTTCAGAAGAAACAGATACACAGGAGATACTACATTAGTTATGATAGGAACTCTTGTCATTCAATCCCCTGGTGTAGAACAAAAAATTCAGTCCCCTAGTGTAGAACAAATAGTTTAGTTCCTTGTTGGTGAACAAACAAATCAATCTCTAGTATCTTTTAATTCTCATATTTCAACTCAACGGAGCATTTTTTCAAGATAAAGAGAAATAAAGTTGAAGAATGAAGCTCTTAAAGTTTCAACTTATTCAGAATTTTGGAAGCAAACGACCACAATACAACATAGAATACTCTATGCATTTGATTCGGAGAAAGGACAATTTCAGATGGCTTTTATGGAACCTCTATTACCAACTCCCATAAATGTGGAAGATTATAATGCCTCTATTTTCTCAATTGATACTAAGAAATTCATGAAATCGATCAAATCGATTTGCAGAAGCAAACATGGGAACTAATATATTCCACAATTACTAGTTTAAGCCATGGTTGCTTCAAAATTACTGTCATATTTGAATAAAATTTGAAAAGATGTATTCATTAGCCAAAGAAACCAAGATCAAATCTCAATAATACTTGGTGATATAGCTAGGGCATGATCCTAGTAATATCAAGGGATCATAAGAGCTTATTAAAACTAAGAATGTAGATATTAAAGCACTAAGGAAACAACTAAAATTACCATCCACGGAACACCCCCAGGCTAAAGAAGTTGCTAGTGTAGAGATTGAAATGGAGGAATTGTTTACACTCGTGGTTGAGAAAAATGTACAAATAAAAAAAATGGGACAAGACATGGAAACATTGTTAAAAGAAAAAGAAAATTGGGAAGCAGTAAGTATATCTACATCTAGCACATTAACTTAAGCAAGTACATCAACAAAAGAAACATCTTCAAAGTCCATAGAAAAGTTTGCCAAAGATTTAGAAGAATTATCATTAGCAAATGCAGAAAAGGAAAAACTATCAGTAACATTGACCCAAAATGGAGGAAAATAAGATCAAAACAAATAATGCTTATCTTCAAAAATACAAAAGAATATAACTTGATTCGTCAAATACAACAATATGAAAACAATTATTTTATAATCCAAATGCTAACAAAGTCCAAAAGAAGCATTTCGAAAAACATCAATGCTAATATGAAAAACATGTGGCCATCAATTCAAATCACCTTTGAACATGAGGAATTAGTGCGTAGAGTCAAAGCAACAGTTCAAGATATTAAAGTAGACCTTGAACACGGACCAGAAGAGGCACACGAGATGATAAAAATACTAAATTCTAACGCCAAAGATGAACTGGAAGAGCTAAACATTGAGGACGGAACAAAAACAATGATGGATATTAAAAGAGTCCTAACTAAAAGGAATTTGATGATACATTTAGAAAATAGGTGTAAAGAACTTGAATTACAGGTCAAAAGATCTAACAATAAATTTTCTTTACTACAGGATAAATATCTACCAACTTTGAAGAACTCTAATGAAAAATTGATTCCATTAGAGAATTAACAGGGATAGTTGTGTGACATATTTGTTGATGCCTCGAGATTCACAAAGGCAAAAGGAGCTATTAATGAAGAAGCATTTTTAGAAAGCCTACAATTCGATCTCAGTATTCAACATGAGATACATCGTCTTCTTGTCAATAATCTAACTTTTGACACCTACACTGAGATAGATGAAAGGTTTATAAATATGGTAATTTTTTCTATCCCAAGTGAAGAAAGTTGGGACAAGTTACTAGAACTAATCGAATGAGCACAACCGAAGGCCTAAAATTTTGGCAACATACAAACTTCATTTGCAGCAAAATAGCTACAATCAGTATCAATTTCCTCCAGAATTTCGATAGCACAGCACATTTTTCCTGCCTTTTCTTATCTTACTATTCTATATTTGAAATATCTCTATCTTCAAAAAATATTGTTTTGTAAATCTATTTTATTTTGAAGTCCGAAAGAAGATGTAAAATTCTATAAATACTTTATGAAGAGACTTAAAAAGGGTTGGAACTTGTATGAAGAAAGGGTCTACATTTTGATGTAAAGTTGTGCACTATACTAAAGTGATCAAATTACAGATAATACAGATAGTTTTGTTTCAGGATTCCTGTGTCAAGAAATTGGTGATGTTCTTCTTATATGAAATTGTTTATTCTCTTAGTTTTCCATATGATTTATCTCTTTATTATTTCAAGAAGGATAAGGGGCGAATTTACTTAACTGTACTCTGCTTTAGCTCGTAAACGATATCAATGTTTTCTTTATGATTTAAGTAAAGGATTCATCTCAGTATGCTCTATATTTAATTGATCTTATATTATATCCATCCTTCCACCCACAGATATTTTATAAGATCCAAAAGCTTGCCTATCCTGCCCTATTACAACTGCTCTGTAATTTTTGTGTTTAATTACCAAAACATTCATGACTCCATGCCCAATGGACTTTCCCTTCATTTTTCAACCAAACTTTGAAAAAACCCATCTCAAACTTGAATACCTAGCCTAAATTTTGAAGCACAAATTTAAATCAAATAGACAGATCCCTCCGTCAAGCTAGAAGGGCTAGATCCCAACTTTAAAAGTGGTTTTTTGGTTACCTATTTGGTCAATTTAATGTCTTCAATTACTATCATAAATTATCGACCAGAGTTAGTAATCTTATGAAGTGCAGGTGCACTATATATGCTATAAGCCTTTTCTTACTTAATTCGTTGTGTTGATTTTATATGTTTTTTTTATGATTTTGTGTTTATCTGGAATGTCTAAATGAAATTGAGAGACTAAGAACAGATTTATGAAATGAAATCTAAATTTAACTATCAAAACTTTGATGATAATTCTACTTTATCTTGTCTAAAAATGAACAATTAACTTCAAGGAAACTATAAATAAGAAGTAGCTTCAATCTTTTTTTTATGTTTTGGATTTTTTATGTAAATGAAATTTAAAAGAAGGAAATCACTTAGAAAATAATCACACCCAAAGAAGAATTTTAATGATTAAAAAAATAAAACTAAGAAGGAAGAAAAGGAAATGTTTAATATTGATCTAAAAAATAAATTTAATCTATGAATCACTCTTAAAGAAAGTATTCTAATGACTGAAAGATAAAACTTGCAAGAAGAAAAGGAAATTTTCATCTAAGAAAGAAAGTTAATCTATGATAAACTTATATTGCATCAAAAGAAATTAATGTAAGTGATAAATTTTAAGCTATCAAATCAACCTATGCCGGCAACTATGCTAAATTATCTCAAAAACATCTATCTAAATAACTTCTAAATCTATTCAACAAAACATCAATCCAAATTGTTTCTAAGTCTAGCAAAGCATATATCAAAATTATTTATAATTTACAAAATAAAACATCTATCTGAATTATCTCTATAAAGCAGAGTGTCTATTTGAATTAAATCTAAACCTATTTAACTATGAAGCAAAATCATCTATTCTAATCATAACGAAATTATGCAAATGGAAGTAACAAACAAACATTATCAAATCTAAGCATCTATACTAAGGAAATTCAAAAACTATTTGCAATGAGGAAGAAAATAGAGTAAATTTCTACTGTGCAAAATTGAAATAAATGTTTAATCTATGAAATTAAAATGCAAACAGAGTTATGCTATTGATTGCGATAAGGAAAACAAGGTAAATAGAGCATCTCTCTATGCGGAAAACACAGTAAAAAGCATAAAGAATTGAACTATGAAATAACAGAAAACTAAAATACTAAAGATCTTATGTGCAGGGACCCTCCACAACAGAATGGTACCTGAATTTATTTGTAACTAACTACGCATCCATGATTCCAGAAACTCCTTGTCCTTTGATTGAAAAAAACATCGTTTTAATGTATGACAGTTTTACAATAAAATCGATCTTGTTTCTGATTTACACAGCCCGATATTTATAACAGAGTCCAATTAAATGTTTGAGGTGATCACGCATTTGAAGACTAATCAAACTAGGCATAAAACTCTAAACATAAATTCAATATTCATAGCTTTCACAATTTTCTACGTGGAGAGAAAATCATGAAGCTTAATCTTCTCACTCACTTGTCTCAGTTCTTTGCTTTGACTGACCCTTTGACCTCAATTCTAAACGATATCCTTCTCGCTTATGGACAGGTAGATAGGATAGAATCCATGAGTGGATCATTTCCCAACTACCCATGTACTTCACCCCTTTATTAATTCTTCAGAACTTGTTAAACCATGGCGGTGGCTATAAGATCGGATATTAGCTGCAGAATTGCATGAATTTTGTAGCTAAATACAAGTTTTTTCAAATAATAATATACATTTAAAATGTGAAAAAGAGATCATTTAGGTACCTTACCAAACTGAAAATGTAAAAACCAATACTCACTGAGCTTATGGAGTTTGAAAAAAAGGAGGAAAAGGTAGTGAAATGGATGTCAAAATAGAGACGATCTCGAGGCTCAACATACCCCCACTAAGAGACCATTGCATGTCCTCATGCAACTACAAAATTGGGAGTCTTCATCTTATCACTGCATATGCTCTAAGACTTCTGCCAGGACATCTAACTTTATCTTATTTCCCTTCTTTGAGTTCATTGCTACCCTTGGCTTCCTCATTAAAAGTTTATACTTCAAATTTATGACCTTTATGTTCAAATATCTATTCTTCTTTTTCAACTTCTTTTTCTTCTTTAACCACAATCCCAAATGTAGAAGAGTATTATCATTGATGGTCTTCTCAATTTCATTTTGCATCTTCAGAGCTTCATGTTCTTGCTTAATATGCCTATTTAGTGTCTCTAGTTCTAAATTTTCTTGTTTTAGATTATTTACTAGAGGTTCTTGTTGACTAGAAGGTTGTTCTTCAAAAATTGATGCTTTTCCTGCATTTCTTCTTTCTAAAAACTCAATGTAATCATAAATTTCTTGTTGAACTGGATCAATTTCTGGAGTTCTTCTGCTCGGATCCTGTGTGGCAGAAACAATAGTAGGTGATGGCACCTTGGGATCTTCTTCTAAATCAACAAATTCTATTACTTCTGGAGGTGGCTTTTTGGATGTTTTTCTAAGTCTGGAACTTCTTCTTATTGGTTGCGGAGGATTTTGAGTTTTTGACTTCTCCTTGTTTATGAATTTTTCTTTTCCTTTCATGTTTACTTCTTTCTATTTATCAATTTGTTTCTTGAATTTTCCAAACAACTTTGCAATAGGAATTTCATCTTCTAGTTGTGCTTGAGATGGTTGTTCATCCTCAACAAGGCTTTCAAATTTTCTTTTTATGCCTCTTTTTCCTTTATTATCACTAGGTTGTTTCTGTTCTTTTTCTTGGAAATGATTTCAGATTAAGAAATTTTCCCAAGTATCCCCTAGGCTTTTTAAATAAAATTCAATAAGAATTTTTATCAATCCATGATGATGCATTGTATTATCTATGAATTGAATCCTCTTTTGAACAGTTCCTACCATCTTCCTTAAGCTATTCAGTAAAAACTATGGAAGGTCTATATCTTTAATAGCCTAGCATGATAGAAGAACATACATCGAAACCTTCTTTCACCGGTAACAAATTTATGAATTATCAACAACATATTTCTCCATTTACCTTTAAGAGTTGTGCTGGGAATTCCATTTTTGAAAATGATAGTGTCCATACCTAGGTTCTTTAAGAAGGTTTTCCATTCTTCTCCACTAATTCCTTTGTTCTTAAACCATCTCTCTCGTGTCTTTGGAAGCCTGGTAGTTTTTTCCATGAAGGATTTTATGACTGAAAATTTGATGTCACCGATTCAACTTCTACTCTGTCAAAGGCCCTGGAAAATGATTTAGTGACTTCTTTATGAAACCCATCAAATTTCTACATGAAGTTAAGCCACCTGCGCTTTCTACAATATTTCCTTCATTTGTGGATATCCCTCCATGAATTTCCTTCCTACAGGCTATGTTCTCACAATCAGACCCATAGCTTGTCGAGAGTTTCACCTCCAAGACTACCTCTTCTGACTGGGTGAATTGAGGGTTTTGGTATGAGTTTGGAAACATGGATGAGTTATGTTGTGGAATGGTAGAGAAATGCTGGTAAATGAGTGAATGAGCGAGGTATCAAGGTTATTAAGAGCATGACTGGGGTTCAGAATGAGAAATGACTGTTTAGATCATTAACTAATGAAATCAGATTTTATTGTTGGGGAGATCATGATGAAGTTTTAGTGGTGAATCATGAGATTAGATCTCGATTTGGCATAATCAATATTTTTAATGATGACATTTGAGCTGGTGGTATATGATCATCTAGTTCATATATATCAATGTTTGCAACCTTATTATTTAAATAAAATTTTGTATTTACATACCTTGGATATAGCTAACCTTAATTGTTTCTTCTTTGTCTTGTCTCTTCAAGTATTCTCTAGTACATTCTTCAGTATAATCTTCAGTTGCTTATGTCAAAAGGTCCTATTATATCTAGGCTGCAGAAGTGTATAAGAGTTGCAGAAGTTTATGAGAGCTGCAAAAATTCAACAATTCTGTAGCTAAACTTTATTCTTTGAAAAATAAAGGGGAATGCAAATAATTTGGGATTTTTAGAATTGGATGAATAAAATTTAAGATGTTAGAAACAAATTTTGATTTTCACCTTATATTTTCTGTATAAGAATGCCAATCAATGATTGGTTTTCATACTTATACAAAATATTATTATTATTATTATTATTATTTTCAAATATATATATATATATATATATATATATATATATATATATATATATATATATATATATATATATATATATATATATATATATATTATTTTTCATTTTTTATTTTTTTTTAGATGTGAAAATAAAAAGAAGACTAAGTTGGGGAAGAAGAAATATTATTCTTCACCAACTTCATATCAGCATTATCTTGAAAAATCTTGACAAACTCCTCTTTTGTTAATGGCTTATGATAAACCTTCATTTGATGTCCATTTACAAGGAGAGAAACTTTTTCTTCATAAATAGTTCTAATCTTGACTGCTCCATTATCAAAGGCTCTCTCAATCTCATAAGGCCCAAACCAATTAGTTTGAAATTTCCCTTGGAAATATTTGAACTTTGAGTCAAAACGAAGTTCCCAATCTCCTACTTGGAATTTTATCACTTTTATGTATTTTTCATGCCATTTAGATCTCTGTTGCTAAACTAGGTTGGTTTTTTGAACTGCATCTTGTCTTATTTCATCCAGCTCATTGAGTTGTTCCATTTTATGCTTTTGTGCTTTAAACAAGTCAAGTCCCAATTTGATTTTTGTTTTGAAGGTTTTGATTTTCAACTCTATTGGAAACAAGACTTGCTTCCCATAAACAAGTTCATAGGGAGTATGTCCTATTATGTTTCTCCATGTAGTACGGCAGGCCCATAAAGCTTCAGGAAGTTTTTCTGCCCAATCCCTTCTATGCAAATGTACAGTCTTTGTGAGGATTTCTTCAATCACTTTATTAGTAGACTCCAGTTGTACATTTTCATGTGGATGGTATGAAGTAGAATTCCTATGCTTGATTTTGTACTCTTCCACGATCTTTTGCACCATTTTGGATGTAAACTAAGTTCTTTGATTTGTCACAATTTCCCTTCGGACACCAAAATGAGTAAAAATATCCAAAAAAATAAATGAAATTACAGCATTTTCATTAGCAAAGTAAATTGTTTTAGCTTCTACCCATTTAGTGGCATAATCAGTGCATACAAAAATATACCTCTTTTATCTTGATGGTGGATTATGTTATCAGAAAATTGGAGATGATAGGTTGCTTGATCAGTCAACTTCATGTAACTATTTCAAACCTAATATTTTGACTGGCGCTTAGCCTCCTCAGCCTGAGAGGGCTCTCTCAAGGGTTAATGATTTGGATAAAAATATAGATGGCTAACTCTATTTATGTAATAAACAAATAAATGATAGATGTAGGTTGAGAATCACATCAGCATGTACACATTGGGCTTATGGAGTCAAAGTTATTCAGTAATTCAGCAATCTACTTAACATGGAATTTTAGGCATATCAGAGTTTTAGTTAATAGATAAACACATATGGAATTGTAAAACTACAGTCAATTCATTTATATAGGAAGTCATAGCATCTAAAGATGAATTCTGAGTAATATAGATAAACACCACTGCAATAGGATAATAAAGAGATGCAAATAGAATAGGAACACACTAAAACTCCTTCTGAATCTCAAGTTGGTTAAGCAGAAAATATTTGTATTAGCTGAAAACCAGTCAATTACAATAAGCACAGTTTTTCCAAAAATGTCCAACCCTTTACTAATTCGACCTTGTTATCACCTGTTATCACTATAAAAAAATTCTGAAACTTGGTCAGTTACACTTGTTCCTAAGTCATAATGCTAGATAGGGTTAGAGTCATTTTTATATTTTTAAAGGTCTAGATCATGGGTTAAAAGTCTCATTCCATCACCAAACAATGTTCATTAACCTTGTTTCATTCTTCAAAGATCTTACGCCATGTTTTGAAACCTATTTTTAAAGTTTTTTTTCGAAAATTTGATGAATAAGCCACGAAACCACGTTTTCGTAGTGCACTCAGTGTAAAAAGTTGATTTTGCGCTACGAAAACGCTAGTGATTTTGTAGCGCAAAAACCCGAATTTGCAAATCATGCGCTACGAAATCGAGGATTCTCAGTTTTACGTTTGAGCTGTCACATCTGTTAAATACAGTTAAATTCCTCATCATTAGGTGTCATCCACGAGTTCTCCTTCACGCATGCAACCATTCATTGTAATTATTAGGAGTCATTTTTCATCGATTAGGAGTCACTTGTCATTGGTCCTTTCAAATTTGAAAAAATTTGGTTGTTTTCGACTTCATTTGTCTCATGCAAGATAATAGTGCATTCATGCTTATGTTTTGAAGAAGAAATTACTGGTGAAAGACCTGAGTTTACTGAAACAAATTCAAGCGAGGCTGTAAAGTTTTTAAGCGAGGTTGTGAAACTATATTTCAAGCGAGGCAGAACTGAAACAAATTCAAGCGTGGCTGCTCATTCAAATTCAGGTTATATCAGTATTTTCAAAACTTGCTATCAAGTGAGTTTGAAATTCATTGCTGGTGGAAGCAGAATTGTTATCAAGCGAGGCTGAACTCATTTACCAAGCGAGCCAGTTCATTCAACAGGAAGCTCTGATTTCTAATTTTCTAATTTTCTGAAGACACGGGGTTTTCAGAGGGATTATCACAGATTTCTGAAGATACAAGGTTTTCAAGAAGAAAATGGCTAAAGAAATAAGGAGTCATAGGTCTGGTCATTACCTAAGAACAGAACCTGAAGGTGTAGAAGCCCTTACAAAAGACAAGTCTGTTGAAGAAGCCTTTAAGAAAGTAGGTTGTTGGATGTTTTGTGAAAAACTTCAAGGAGGGCACACTCAAGTCACCAAAGAATTTGCCATAAACTTCACAGGATAAAACTCAAAGATTGGATTCCTCAATTTACCAATTTCCCCTGAAGTGATATCAGAAGTTACAAAAATTTCGAGAGGAGAAGACAAGTGGTTTAAAAAACTTCAAGTTTGACATGGTACCCTACAAAATCTTTCTAAAATTAGAGTTTATAGAGGTTGACTTGAACAAAGTTGTGCCAAGAAGTTATGTCAAAGATACATTTTTCAATCTACTCTACAATATTCAGAAGTACTTCACCTGCGAAGGGAGATACCACAAGGTGTATACCTGTCACTTTAAACTCTTGCTTCAATTCACAAGGATGATATCTCTAGATTTACCTTTTTATCTTTTCAGAAGATTGGCTAAGATGTCTGATAAGGTACAAATGAAATTTGAGTCATGTGAAACCTCATTATTTCACCATGGCTTAGTCAAGTTAATAGTCTTACATGAGCTGCAGAAAGCAAACAGAGATTGGGTTGAATTCCTCTTTTTGAGTAGAATTGGGGTTGAAGAAAAAGGTGAGAGTGCATGCAAAATAAAGGGAAAACTTTGAAAGGATGAAAGGACTGTGGGAGATCGAGAAAAATCCAAACCCTGAATTAATTGATAGTTAAGCTCAATTCTTCATATGGACCCTACCTGCAATCAAAGAAGAAAAATTCATTAGGATGGTCAATACCAAGCTAAGGGTAAACAATAGAAGGCTTAAGAGGAGAGTAGAAGACCTGGGAATATAGCTAGCACAGTTTGAAGATCAGCCACAGCTAAAATAAGTGCAAATAGTAAGTGTCATCCTTAAACAAATTTTTGAGGTCATGTGGTAATATCTCATTTTTGGAGCTGTTTAAAGTTCATGTTTATGGGTTATAAAAGCTAATATACACCTGGAAATATAGTATTAAAGGGTTGAAAACTAAAATTTTGGAAGGAAGCTATCAAAAGTGAAGACTCAGCAGTTTCATAGCGCGCTACGAAACTGCTGAAGGTGACACACAGCAGTTTCGTAGCGCTCTACGAAACTGCTGTAGGATGCACTTTGAAGAATTTTTGCAATTTTCAAAGGTGAAAAGGGTTTTTTTTTAGCTTTGATGCTGGTGGGAGGTATATGTAGAATATCAATGAAGATCTATGAGGTTTGGCACATAAAAATGGAGGTTTGAAGCATGATTTTAAAATAAAAATTTTGCGCTACGAAAACAGCAGGCTCAGCAGTTTCGTAGCACAGCAGTATTGACAGTTTTTGCACTATTTTGGAGGTTCGAGATTTGCACAACTGGAAGGTCGAATTCAAATGAAGGTTATAGGACATTTTCCACATATTTTTAGCACCAGTTCTTCAGCAATTGGTTCGAATGGACAGAAATGAGGCATTCAGCGATTATACAGGGAACATGCTCCTATTTTGCAGGAATGGATAAGAAGCAGGTTGATGGGGTCTAACAGCAAGAAGATAAACAACATCATGGTCGAAGTCTAGAATAAATAGCTGTCAAGCATAGTTTTTAATGATTATATAAGGTTGCTAAAGGTTTTTAAGATATAATAAATAGTGTTTTAGTCCTAGTTGTATTAGGACCGTAAGACAGACAGTTTAACTGTCAGCTTGTAAATGAAGTTTGTTTAGAAGTTGATAGGTGTCAAATTCGAATTTCTTCTCAAATGTTTGGAAGGAATCCAAGGATGTAATGACCACTCTATAAGAGGGAAGAAATCGAATTGCATAGGGTTGGAAAATGTTATCAAAACTAGATACTTTTGTAAATACTTTGGAGGAGCTGATATATACAGAAGTAGTTTAACTTTTCTGAAGTTGAGATTCTAAGTGTACTTCAGTGAGCTTTATCTTCTATCATGTGTTTTACTTCCATATTTTTGATGCTTATTACTCAGAATTCATGGGAACATGCTCTGACTTCCTTTAAGTGTCAATTTATGGTGAATTGAGTTCTTAGGTCCTATTTGTGGATGGTTTTATTCAATGTTTGATGCTTATTACTCAGAATTCATGGTCATTCATGCTCTGACTTCCTTTAAGTGTTAAGCTTGGATAGATCTTTGTTAAATACTCTCCTTTCAATACCTTGATGTATCATGACTCAGAATTCATGCACACATGCTCTTATTTCCTTTGAACCTCAAGATATTGAGACTTTCCTAAATGTGTCATCCTTTCATTGAAGTATATACAAGCCTCAGTTTTATAAGAAGAGCTATGTTGTTATCTTATCCCTATCACTGACTCCATAGCCCAATGGTAGCTTGTCTTCATCTTTCAACCTGCAAACATACAAAACAACAAACCATAGAGTTAGCCATCTATATTTATACAAAATCATTAACCCTTGAGAGAGCCCTCTCAGGCTGAGGAGGCTAAGCCTCAGCTAAAAGATTGGTTTGAAATAGTTACTCAGAGTCTTCTTGATCAGCAGCCTATCAGGGTCTGATTTTGAGATACCAGAACTCTTGGCCTTTAATAGACCTCTTACAGCATGAGATGATCTACCTCTAGGCTAGATACTTCGAATTTCTAACTACTGGCACCTTGCATAACCATAAGACATGGAATTTATTGCAAAAAGACACCTAATCTACTTAAACAGTCCTATTCCAAAAAGGACTCAAAATGCTTAATGTTATCTCTAACAACCTTATATATTTAAATTTACATCATTTCCAAGTGTATCATCACATGGTCGAATTTGGATGATGGGCTTCAGCTCTTCATGACCACTTTGTTTGACCTCCACAAAAGTAGGAAACAATACCATGTTTTTTAGGCATAAAATACTTTGCATTCTTTGAACATTTTGATCATCAATTAAACTTAATTTTGTGGTCCTTAGATGTTGGAGATTATATTAACATGTCTCCTCACTTATCCCTAGCCTCCAGCTGTCCAAAACGATTTCCAAAACTGTTCAAAAGAGTTGTAATATACTGTGCTATGAAAACACAGCAGCTTCGTAGTGCCTTTGTAACACTGCCATTTTAAGTATTAATTATCCAAAAACTGAATTTTTTCCACTTGCATCATTTCACTTACCCTTTAATACATCTCTCATATCAGTTACAGTTCTTGAATTACTCTTCAACCTTTCAAAAACTGACCAAAATGAGCAAGAAAAGCTGCTACAGCAGTTTCGTAGTGCTTTTCTGCTTTTTACACTGAATGCGCTACGAAACTGTTGAGTATGCAGTTTTGTTAAAAAATTTCAAAGTATCAACTGTAGTTATGCCCAAAACTCAAAATATACATGTCTCCATCATTTAAAAACCATATTAATTGTAAAACAACTTCATTTTAGCTTCCTTGAGGCATCTCTTGCAAATTTCTCCTATTTTTTTTCCTGAAAAGTAGGTCTTGGGACAGAGCCTATATCTCCTCATCCATGATGTAGTTTGAGAAAATAGAGGATGTTTTTTTAGGCCATTATGTCTTGAATAAAAACCTCTCTTGGTTTTTTGAAACACATCTCCTGTTGTCCAGAAACTGCCTTTGAAAAACATGTGTAAAATAGGAAAACTTTGTTTTCTGAAAAATAGGGCTTCAAAGAAAGCCTTGTATCTCCCAACTGATAACACATTTTTTTTTTCTCAGAAACCTCCTTTGAAGTTGATTGCTCAAAATTAGAAAACATAGTTTTTGCTTCATAACTTTCAGCATTTTCATAGTGGTTTTTGCCTTTTTTACACTGGATGCACTACGAAAACAGGGATTCTTGGCTTATTAGGCAGTTTTGGCACAAAAATTTGGGAAATGAAATACAAATGGAAAATGATGAATGTTTGACATGAAATAATTTTAAAGAAGGCTTTATTTGAACCTTAGGATGAGCTTTAAACTATAAAAAATCTAAAACTTTCCCTTTATCAAACCTAAATTGACTCTTAAAACCCTATTTTGATCCATGAAATTTTGTAACCTTGTCAAAATGATGTTTTGAAATTTTTTGGGTGATAACAGTGGCTCCACGTGGGATGGTGCGCCCCTATGGTACACCAAAGAACCTATAGTTCCAGTGCCATCCATCTTCTTGGAAATAAAAACTCTGAAATTTTGCCAAATCTTCTTTAAACTCTTATGGCCTTCACCTCAGGCTCAAGCTTGATGATCACTGCAGAAGAAACAAATATGTACCTACTTAAAGGATGCTCAGTCAACTTTGAGCTTATTAACACACTCCTACCTACCCTATTAGCTGCAATATCAATTTTTAACTCAAGCAACATGAAACTTCCAATGAAGCTAGTCATTGATCTAATCTGATACTTGAATTTCTTGACTGCACTTGAACCAAAAACAAACAAGATACTGGAATGACCAAGGTAACATAAGATGCATCAGATCTTCATAATGAAAATATAACTAGAAATATAGACTGTAGAACATTTCCATGTAGTCAGCTATAGGATCAAAGAAGACATGATATGTTTGATGCTTCTCATGACACTCTGTAGCTTTGGACAACTCATCCATGTTTTGATCAACCACATAAGACTTCAGCTGTGTGCTCTCAAACTGCTTTTCAAACTTATTTTCAAAAACAATGTATTCTTCCTCAAACTTAAAGGAGAAAGGTGACAACACCCTCTCTTTGTTTTCTGGCATAAAAATCATTTGAAAAGATTGATCTTAATCATGAATTTTATGAGATTGAATTTTATCTTCTAAAACTTCAATATCTTTTTCATGGTTCTTAGCAACTTCGTCCACAAATTGAATCTTAACTTTTTACTTTCACTCAGGTGATTTCAGATTAGAAGACAAGGATAAAGAAAAATGTTCACCTACTTCTTCATTAGTGTGACCATCATTTGATGTAGCCTGATGCAAGAAATGACATGAAGAATCAACTTTTTCCTGTACCTAAGGATTGTCGCCAGCATTTTCCAATATTTCCTCTTGTTGTTTGAAATGATTCTCATACTCCCGATGATCAAAAGACTGACAATTCTGCTGCAACTTTTCATAAAACTCAGAGGATGTAACATGATTATCATAAATAAAATCCTGTTGGGTTTCATTTTCATCCAAGAGAGAAGATATCCTTTCATATTGGTGATGAAATGGATTGTCATGAAGGGCCTCTAAAATTTCCTCATCCATGAACTCATCATCTTCATAACAATTCCCCCAATATTCAATAAAACTCACACAGTGTTTACAAGAGTCTTTGACCAGCAATAAGGAGGGATGACATTCTTCATACATCTCATAAAATGCAACATGGAAATCAACAAGAGAATATAATGAACCATTTGGCATGCTTTCATACCAAGACCATGCTTTTCCTTCTAAAGTGGTCATAAACATCTTCATGAGACAATCCTTAGGGAACTGAACCTTAAGACTGTGTACATGCATATGGAATCTAACCAAATGAAGAGTAGCATTGTCTTTCTTTTCATCTCTAAATATTGGAAGATCAGTTAACCATTCAACCTTTGGCATAGGATTTGGAAAACCAGGGATGTGAGACCAATTCATAGGGGAATACCTTGAATTTATTCTTGCAATGGAACTCATCTTGAAACTTCATCAAGCTACTGATATTCAAGTATTGGAGTCACCTTCCAATTTATTATTTGATGTGTGGAGTCACCAGAGCAAAAATACAGCCAATATGTGCCTAAGTGTTTGCTACTCTCAGACCTTAGAACTGAAACTTTATCATTCTTCCCAGGGAAATTTTACACCTTCAGTCTCCCGGTAGACACACCAGAATGTTATCACAAAATTGGATCTGATAGGCTACTTAATCAGTCAACTTCATGTAACTATTTCAAACCTAATCTTTTGAATGAGGCTTAGCCTCCTCAACTTGAGAGGGCTCTCTCAAGGGTTAATGATTTGGATAAAAATATAGATGGCTAACTCTATTTATGTAATAAACAGATAAATGATAGATGTAGGTTGAGAATCACATCAGCATGTACACATTGGGCTTATGGATTCAAATCTATTCAGTAATTCAGCAAATCTACTTAACATGGAAGTTGAGGCATATCAGAGTTTTAGTCAATAGATAAACACATATGGAACTGTAAAAATACAGTCAGTTCATTTATATAGGAATTCAGAGCATCTAAAGATGAATTCTGAGTAATATATAACACCACTCCAATAGAATAATAAATATATGCAAATAGAATAGGAACACACTAAAACTCCTTCTGAATCTCAAGTTGGTTAAGCAG
Source organism: Pinus albicaulis (assembly GCA_034641835.2). NCBI lineage: Eukaryota > Viridiplantae > Streptophyta > Pinopsida > Pinales > Pinaceae > Pinus > Pinus albicaulis. The sequence goes on from CM076584.1 coordinate 914,608,747, forward strand.
AAAATCTTTGTATTAGGTGAAAACTAGTCAATTACAATAAGCACAATTTTGCCAAAAATGTCCAACCCTTTACTAATTCAACCTCTTGGCCTTTAATAAACCTCTTACAACGTGAGATGATCTACCTCTAGGCTATATACATCTAATTTGTAACTACTGACACCTTGCATAACCATAATACATGGAATTTATTACAAAAGACACCTAATCTACTTAAACAGTCCTATTCCAAAAAGGACTCAAACTGCTTAATGCTATCTCTAACAACCTTATCTATTTAAATTTACATCATTTCCAAGTGTATCATCACATGGTCGAATTTGGATGATGGGCTTCAACTCTTCATGACCACTTTGTTTGACCTCCACAAAAGCAGGAAACAATACCCTGTTTTTTAGGCATAAAATACTTTGCATTATTTGAACATTTTGATCATTAATTAAACTTCATTTTGTGGTCCTTAGATGTTTTAGATTATCTTAACATGTCTCATCACTTATCCCTAGCCTCCAGCTGTCCAAAACCGCTTCCAAAATTGTTCAAAAGAGATGTAATATACTGCGCTACGAAAACATAGCAGTTTCGTAGCGCCTTTGTAACACTGCCATTTTAAGTCTTAATTCTCCAAAAATTGAATTCTTTCCACTTGCATCATTTCACTTACCCTTTAATACATCTCCCATATCAGTTAGAGTTCTTGAATTACTCTTCAACCTTTCAAAAACTGACCAAAATGAGCAAGAAAAGCTGCTACAGCAGTTTCGTAGCACTTTTCTGCTTTTTTACACTGAATGTGCTACGAAACTGTTGAGTATGCATTTTTGTCAAAAAAATTCAAAGTGTCAATTGCAGTTATGCCCAAAACTCCAAATATAAATGTATTCATCATTTAAAAACCATATTAACTGTAAACCAACTTCATTTTAGCTTCCTTGAGGCATTTCTTGCAGATTTCTCCTGTTTTTTTCCTGAAAAATAGGTCTTGGGACAGAACCTATATCTCCTCATCCATGATGTAGTTTGAGAAACTGTAGGAGGTTTTTGTAGGTCATTATGTCTTGAATAAAAACATCTCTTGTTTTTTTGAAACACCTCTCCTGTTGTCCAAAAAATGCCTTTGAAAAACAAGTGTAAAACAGGAAAACTCTGTTTTCTGAAAATACGGCTTCAAAGAAAGCCTTGTATCTCCTAACTGATAACACCTTTTTGTTTGCTCAGAAACCTCCTTTGAAGTTGACTGCTAAAAACTAGAAAACAGATTTTTTGCTTCATAACTTTCAGTAGTTTCGTAACAGTTTTTTCCTTTTTTACACTGGATGCGCTACGAAAATAGGGATTCTTGGCTTATTAGGCATTTTTGGCACAAAAACATTGAGAACTGAAATACAAATGGAAAACGATGGATGTTTGACATGAAAGAACATTAAAGAAGGATTTATTTGAACCTTAGGATGAGCTTTAAACTATAAAAAATCTAAAACCTTCCCTTGATCAAACCTAAATTGACTCCTAAAACCCTACTTTGATCCATGAAATTTTGTAACCTTGTCAAAATGATGTTTTGAAATTTTTTGGGTGATAACAGATTGATTGGTCCAACAAAATCTAGAGCCCACTTTTCAAAGGTTTCGATGAGTACCTGTGGTTGTAAGGGAATTTCATCTGAAGAAACAAGTTTCCCCATTCTCTGAAAATTGTCACATCTTTTAACATATTCCTTGGAATCCTAAAAAGGGAAGGCCAATAATATCCTAAAATAAGGATTTTTTAGGCAATCCTTTTGTCAAAAAAGTGTCGTCCACATAGCTCATCATGGTTGTTAGGTCCCTATATTACTAGTATAGTCCCTTATTGTTGTTAGTGTAACCCCCTTATTTTTATTATTGTAGCCTTGTAACCCCCACATTGTTATTATTGTGCCCTTAAATTATTATTGTTAGGTCGGCTAGGATTACATTGTGGCCTCATGGACTCCTATATATAGAAAGGAGGTTTTGTAATTTGTATCATCCAATAATTGTTCATTAATGTAATGTATTGGAGGTTTCCCCCTCGAAATGGCTTATTTATAAGGCGTTTATATCTCTTTTCTTCTATTTTTGGAGCTGGTTTCACAACATTTGGTATCAAAGCTTTGCATTCTAGGGTTTTCGCTCCTCCAAATTGGTCATCGTGGAATTTTCGCTATAAATTTGTTTCTATGAAGGTTCAGAAGTTGAATTTTTTAGAATGTGAAGCCGAAATCCTGAGGAACATCGTCGCAAAATTTCAGAGATTGGTTCACAATATTTTCAGAGATATGATCTATGGAAGTTAGGGCTTTCTGTAGGCTCCTGAATTTAACCTAAATAGGTCATCGCGACATTTGCGCTATAACTTTTTTTCTACGAAGTTTCAGAAGCTGAAATTTTTAGAGAGCAAAACCAAAATCCTGAGGAACTACGTCACAAAATTTTAGAGCTTGGTTTGAAATATTTTCGGAGCTATGATCTGTGGAAGTTAGGTCCTTTTCAGGCTCCCGAACTTCATCTCAAAGAGGTTATCGTGGGAAAATATTCATAACTCTCTCTCTGAGCATCAGATTGGAATGCTGTAAAAAGTGGCCACAAGTACATAGAATTAGTTTCTTTTCTATCAATTTCAGAGCCAAAGGAGGAAACAGTGACACATGGAAATTCTTACAAGTTCATTCTATTGAACCAGTCCATAATTGGGTCATTATGGGATATTGGACATAACTTTGCCTTGAAGAATCCAAATCAGGTCAAACCTGTGACATTTGAAAGAAGCTTCAGAGGGCTACTACAAGGCCGAATTTCATGTATTGAGGATCTGTAATTACAGGGATAATTCAACTCAATATAGAGCTCCTCAAAAGCGAGTAAAAGGTGTGTATTTTTTTTCCCGAATTGCATAAGTCTTGTTTGAAGAATCAAGTTGAATTGATTCCAAGGGCATATTGTAGAATATATATTAGTATTAGATTCTAAAATGGCTCCTAAAAATAATTCAACACCCATTGAGCCTTTAGAAGGCTCTACTACGACTCATGAAGATGAAGAATGGTAACATGACATATCCAATTTACAAGAACAAGTGCAACAAATTTATTTCTCGCAAAGAGCAACAAAAAATGACATGGAAGATTTGAAGAAAGGCATGGAAACTAACATGGATGGTTTGAATAATGGCATGGAAGCTAAGATAGATGGCATGGAAGCTGTCATGGAATCTAATATGGATGACATGGAAGCTAAGATGGAAAACATGAAGAATGATCTAAAAGCAGACATGGAAAGTTTGACAAAGTTGATACAAGAAATTTTTCCTAATGGTGAAAAGATAGTAGAGGAAACTCATGATGAGAAAAAAATAAATGTTAATCTTGATTTCATAAACTCTAATGTTGGAGGGAAGAACCACCATATTCCAAAAATGGATATGAGGAATTTTGATGGAAAGGATCTTGTAACATGGATACTACAGATGGAGCAATATTTTGATCTCAATAATGTGCAAAACACACAAAAGGTATACATTGCAACTTTACATTTAGAACAAAATACATTTGTATGGTATCGATGGCTTTTCTCCCGTAAAAAAAATTGTCACTTGGTCAATTTTTATGGAGGAAATGATAGCACATTATGAGGATACAAAGAGCAACACCTTCTTTAGCCAATTGATAAATCTCAAGCAAAAGGGTTTAGTGGGGCAGCACATTGAGGACTTCCAAAAATTGAATATAAGGGTAACTGATATTCCAGAGGAACACATGATTGATCTCTTCATAGGCACTTTAAAGGATAACATCCAACATGAAGTTCGCGTTTTGGAACCTGATTCATTGGAGAAGGCATTCGGGTTGGCAAGAAAAGTTGAATGTAAAATTATGGCGACAAGGAATCCTACCACTCAATTCTATAAAGAAGGAAGTGTTGCTACGCCTAGATTTCCACAACCTAGAAGGTTGACACCACAACAATTGGAAGAAAAAAGAGCAAAAGGGCTTTGCTACAGTTGTGATAGAAAATACACTAAAGGTCATAAGTGTGCTGAGAAGAAATTATTTTACATAGATTGTGAAGAGGAAGAAGAAAATGAACAAGAAGATGATATACACTAGGAATTAGCCCTAGAAGAAGAAGAAATGAGTCCGACCATATCATGTAATGCATTGGCAGGAATTACCACTCCTCAAACTCTCAAGATAGAAGGACATATCAAGAAGAAAAAGGTAATAGTGTTGATTGATTCAGGTAGTACCCGTAATTTTATTCATTGTAAGGTAGCCAAGGAATTGAATTGTTTCCTATACCCCACAGCAGAATGTCAAGTGATGGTTGCAAATGGAGGAACTATAAATTGCTCTGGAAATGCCAAATATCAAGCTAAACATGGGGGAATATGTATTGAATAGTCCAATGCTTTCCATTCCTATGGGAGGTATCGATGTTGTACTAGGAGTACAATCGTTACAATCTTTGGGGATTGTAGCTTTTAATTTTCAAGAACTTTTCTTGAAAAAAAATTCAAAAGGAAAGGAAGTCAAATTATGGGGTATGGCAAGGAAGCCGGGAAAGATAATAAGCTCCAATGTCATGACAAAGCTTCTAAAGAAAGAACAATGAGGCATAATTGCACAATTATGCTCACTAGAAGTTCCAACATCAAAATCATCTATTTCTGCAGATCTCTAAAAAGCCTTGGACAATCATTCGAAGGTTTTTTAAACTCCCAAAGGACTCCCACCTATTTGTGATGATCATGATCATGCTATTCATTTGATTCCATGAATTGTTCCTCCAAACATCAAGCCTTATAGATATCCTTATGTCCAAAAGAGAGAAATTGAACGTATGATTGCAAAAATGTTAGAGGCAGGTATAATTCAACCTAGTTAGAGTTATTTCTCTGCTCCTGTAGTATTGGTACACAAGAAGGATGGATCATGGCGCATGTGTCCAGATTATAGGGAGCTCAATAAGCTCACCATTAAAGATAAATTTCCCATTCCTGTGATTCATGAATTATTGGATGAATTACGTGGAGTAATTTATTTTACCCAGTTGGATCTTCGTTTAGGATATCATCAAATTAGAATGAAGACTGAAGATATTCTGAAAACAACATTTCGAACTCATGAGGATCATTATGAATTTTTGGTCATGCCTTTTGGCCTTACCAATGCACCTTCTACACTTCAAGGGTTGATGAATTCCATTTTCAAACCCTTCCTTAGAAAATTTGTGCTAGTATTTTTTGATGATATACTAATCTACAGCAGGTCTTGGAAGGATCATGTTCAACATGTTGACAGGGTGCTCAAACTATTGGAGGAGAAACAATTATATGCAAAAACATCCAAATGTTTCTTTGGAGTACAAGAAGTGGAATATTTGGGTCATATTGTATCTCACGAGGGTGTTAAGGTAGACCCTAACAAAATTAAAGCCATTAAGGAATGGAAAGTCCCCACAACCATAAAGCAGTTGCGAGGATTTCTCAGGTTAACAGGGTATTATCGTAATTTTGTTAAGAATTATGGGAGAATATTAGCACCTCTAACAACATTATTGAAGAAAGATGCATTTTCATGGACTCCTGAAGCAACTAAGGCCTTTAAACATCTTAAAGAGGCAATGTGCCTAGCACCGATCTTAGCTACGCCAGACTTCACAAAAACCTTTATTGTGGAATGTGATGCCTCACAAAATGGAATTGGTGTTGTTTTAATGTAAGAAGGAAGACCCATTGCTTTTGAAAGTCGTCCAATCAAAGAAAATTATTTACAGAAGCCTATTTATGAGAAGGAAATGTTAGCAATATTGCATGCACTAAATAAATGGAGAACTTACCTAATGGGAAGACAATTCAAGGTAAAAATTGATCATGATAGTCTTAAACACTTTTTGGAACAAATAATATCTTCAGAAGAGCAACAAAAATGGGTCACAAAGATGTTGGGTTATGACTTTGAAATAATCTACAAAAAAGGGAAGCTAAATGTTGTTGCAGATGCACTGTCAAGAAAGGACAAAAAGGTGGAAGCATTGCTTTGTGCCATTTCTATTATCCAACTAGATTGGATAACCGAAGCAAGAGATGAATATAAGAAGAACGAAGAAGTGTGAATACTCATTCAAAAGTTGCAGCAAGATCCTAGTGCATCTGATACATTTAGTTGGAAAAATGATTCCTTATGGTACAAAGATCGCTTATATCTTTGTAAGAATTCCCAACTAAAACAAAAGATTCTTTTGGAATTGCACACTTCTCCTTTAGGAGGACACTCAGGATTTTTTAAAACTTACCACAGGGTGAAGAAAGAATTTTTTTGGGATGGCCTTAAATCTGATATTCAAAAGTTTGTGGCAGAATGTTTGGTTTGCCAGCAGAATAAAGTTGAGATAATTAAGACCCCAGGTCTTCTACAACCTTTATCCATTCCAAGTCAATGTTGGGAGAATATTTCAATGGATTTTATCACAGGTTTACCTAAGTCCGAAGGAAAGAGTGTCATCATGGTGGTAGTTGATAGACTTACCAAGTATGCACACTTTTGCGCATTATCTCATCCATTTAAAGCAAGTACAGTTGCTACTACATTTATGGACACAATTCAAAAGCTACATGGAAACCCAAGGGTTATTGTGAGCGACGAAGATCCCATTTTTACTGGAAATTTTTGGACGAAGTTATTTTCTTGTTTGGGTACTCAATTAGCTCATAGCTCATCTTATCATCCTCAATCTGATGGTCAAACTGAGATAGTAAATAAATGTTTGGAAGGATATCTTCGTTTTTTGTATCTGATAAACAAACACAATGGGTCAAGTGGTTACCTCTCGCTGAATGGTGGTATAACACTTCCTTCCATACTGCAGCAAAAATGACCCCATTTATGGCACTTTATGGATATCATTAACCATCCATCACATCATCTTTAAGAGAAAATTCCAAGTTTCAAGCAGTGGAAGATCACATCAAGCATCAACAAGAAGTTCTCCAACTCTTAAAGGACAACCTGAATTTGGCACAAAATCGAATGAAACAATAGGTAGATCAACATCGCAACGAGAGAAGTTTTGATGTAGGAGACTGGGTATTTTTACGGCTACAACCATACAAACAAATGTCTCTCAAGCAAGCTAAGAAGGATAATAAATTATTGCCAAAGTACTATGTTCCTTACAAGGTGTTGCAAAAGATTGGTACTATGGCATACAAATTGGAGCTTCCTGCTTCTTCATGAGTGCATCCAATTTTCCATGTTTCATGCTTAAAGAAGGTTATATGTGAAAATCTTCCAGTTCAAACAATATTTCCAAAACTTGATGAGGAAGGAAAAATCATATTGGAACCTGAAGTGGTCATGAAAACAAGAACTCGACAACTACGGAATCGATCAATTTCAGAGTATCTCATCAAGTGGAAGAACTTACCCACTAAAGATTCTACATGGGAGGATGAGAATTTTATACAGGAGCACCCAGAGCTACTCAAGCGTTAAGGACAACACTTTTTTGAAGGAGAGGGGCATGTTAGGTCCCTATATTACTAGTATAGACCCTTATTGTTTTTAGTGTAACCCCCTTATTGTTATTATTGTAGCCTTGTAACCCCTATGTTGTTATTATTGTGCCCTTAAATTATTATTGTTAGGTCGGATAGGATTACATTGTGGCCCCACTAGGATTACATTGTGGACCCATGGACTTCTATATATAGAAAGAAGGTTTTGTAATTTGTATCATCCAAGAATTTTTCATTCATGTAATGTATTGGAGGTTGCCCCCTCGAAGTGGCTTATTTCTAAGGCGTTTATATCTCTTTTCTTCTATTTTTGGAGTTGGTTTCACAACAATGGCATGCCTTCAGTATCTCAGGTATTTCATCTTCTCGTACGCATCTTCTAATGATGAGATCTGGACCTGTCTTGTACAATTCCTCATTTACCCATGAATAAGATGCACTCATTTGAATTATCTTTCTCTTTTCTCTAGGAAGCAAATATGATGGTTGTTTTCATGTGGCTAAATAATTAGCAATGTCTGAAAACCATGGAGATTTAGTAGTTATTTCAAAAAGGTATTCATCAGGAAAACTATCTTCTACTGGTGTATCATTATTATCATTTTGAATTCTAGATAAAGTCAGCAACTGTGTTTTGTTTTCCAGGTCGATCTAAAATGGTGATACTAAATTCTTGCAATAATAGTAACCATCTTGTGATTCTGCCATTAGTGATAGATTTATTCATTAGTTATCTAATTGCAGGATGATCTGTGTGAATGAAGGTTTCATAGCCATTGATGTAATGTCTGAGATTGTTAATAGCATGGACAACGGCTAGAAACTCTTTTTCAGTAACTGTATAATTTAACTCAATTGGAATCAAATTCTTACTTGTATAGTAGATGGCATAAGGGGTCAAGTGTTTCTGACCTAATACAGCTCCCAGAGTTGTATCTGAAGCATCAGTTGAGATATGAAAAGGTAATTTCCAATTTGGTCCTCTTAAAATAGGTGCTTCAGATATATTTCCTTTCAAACTTTCAAAAGCCTTTTGGCACTCAGGGTTCCAGCTAAATTCAAAATCCTATGTGTTCAATTTGAAGAGTGGAGATGCATTTTTTGTGAATTTTTCTATAAATATTCTATAGTATCCTTTAAAACCAATAAAACTCCTAACATCTTTTTGACAATTTGGGCTTGCTAATTTAGAAATAACTTCAACATTAGATGAGTCCACCTTAATTCTATTTCCTGAAATATGGTGTCCTAAAACAATTCCTTCAGTGAACATCATAAAAAAAATTTCATGACTTAATGAGATTTGCTTCCTTACATCTTATGAAAACTTTTTCCAAATTTTCAAGGGCTTCTTCAAAAGAATTTCCATAGGCTGTAAAATCATCCATATACGCTTCCACACAGTCATGAATTAAATAAGAGAAAATACCTAATACTGCTCTTTGGAATGTTGCAGGTGCATTACATAATCCAAAAGGAAGTACCCGGTAAGCATAAGTTCCCCATGGATAGGTAAATGTGGTTTTGTCTTGAACTTTGGGTGTTGCCTGAATTTTATTATACCCACTAAAATCATCCAAGAATGAAAAATATTTCCTCCCTGCTAGTGTATCTAAAACTTGATCTATGAAAGGTAATGGTGTTGTGTAACCAGCTCCAAAAATAGAAGAAAAGAGATCTAAATGCCTTAGAAATAAGCCACTTCGAGGGGGCAACCTCCAATACATTACATAAATGAACAATTCTTGGATGATACAATTTACAAAACCTCCTTTCTATATATAGGAGTCCATGGGGCCATAATGTAATCCTAGTGGGCCACAATGTAATCCTAGCCGACCTAACAATAATTTAAGGGCACAATAATAACAAAATGGGGGTTACAAGGGTACAATAATAACAATAAGGGGTTTACACTAACAATAATAAGGGACTATACTAGTGATATAGGGACCTAACATGCCCCTCTCCTTCAAAAAAGTGTTGTCCTCAATGCTTGAGTAGCTCCAGGTGCTTCTATATAAAATTCTCATCCTCCTATGTAGAATCTTCAGTGGGTAAGTTCTTCCACTTGATGAGATACTCTGAAATTGATCGATTCCGTAGCTGTCGAGTTCTTGTTTCCATGACCACTTCAGGTTCCAATATGATTTTTCCTTCCTCATCAAGTTCTGGCAATATTGTTTGAACTAGAATATTTTCACCTATAACCTTCTTTAAGCATGAAACATGGAAAACTGGATGTACTCGCGAAGAAGCAGGAAGCTCCAATTTGTATGCCATAGTACCAATCTTTTGCAACACCTTGTAAGGACCATAGAACTTTGGCGATAATTTATTATCCTTCTTTGCTTGCTTGAGGGACATTTGTTTGTATGGTTGTAGCCGTAAAAATACCCAATCTCCTACATCAAAACTTCTCTCGCTATGATGTTGATTTGCCTGTTGTTTCATTCGATTTTGTGCCAAATTCGGGTTATCCTTTAAGAGTTGGAGAACTTCTTGCTGATGCTCGATGTGATCTTCCACTGCTTGAACCTTCGAATTTTCCCTTAAAGATGATGTGATCGATGGTGGATGATATCCATAAAGTGCCATAAATGGGGTCATTTTTGCTGCAGTATGGAAGGAAGTGTTATACCACCATTCGGCGAGAGGTAACCACTTGACCCATTGTGTTTTTTTATCAGATACAAAACAACGAAGATATCCTTCCAAACATTTATTTACTATCTCAGTTTGACCATCAGATTGAGGATGATAAGATGAGCTATGAGCTAATTGAGTACCCAAACAAGAAAATAACTCCGTCCAAAAATTTCCGGTAAAAATGGGATCTCTGTCGCTCACAATAACCCTTGGGCTTCCATGTAGCTTTTGAATTCTGTCCATAAATGTAGTAGCAACTGTACTTGCTTTAAATGGATGAGATAATGCACAAAAGTGTGCATACTTGATAAGTCTATCAACTACCACCATGATGACATTCTTTCCTTCGGACTTAGGTAAACCTGTGATAAAATCCATTGAAATCTCCTCCCAACGTTGACTTGGAATGGATAAAGGTTGTAGAAGTCCTGGGGTCTTAATTGTCTCCACTTTATTCTGCTGGCAAACCAAACATTCCGCCACAAACTTTTGAATATCAGATTTAAGGCCATCCCAAAAAAATTCCTTCTTCACCCTGTGGTAAGTTTTTAAAAATCCTGAGTGTCCTCCTAAAGGAGAAGTGTGCAATTCCAGAAGAATCTTTTGTTTTAGTTGGGAATTCTTACAAAGATATAAGCGATCTTTGTACCATAAGGAATCATTTTTCCAACTAAATGTATCGGATGTACTAGGATCTTGCTGCAACTTTTGAATGAGTGTCCATACATCTTTGTCCTTCTTCCATTCATCTCTTGCTTCGGTTATCAAATCTGGTTGGATAATAGAAATGGCACAAAGCAATGCTTCCACCTCTTCATTCTTTCTTGAGAGTGCATCTGCAACAACATTAAGCTTTCCTTTTTTGTAGATTATTTCAAAGTCATAACCCAACATCTTTGTGACCCATTTTTGCTGCTCTTTTGAAGATAGTCGTTGTTCCAAAAAGTGTTTAAGACTATCATGATCAGTTTTTGCCTTGAAGTGTCTTCCCATTAGGTAAGTTCGCCATTTCTTTAGTGCATGCAGTATTGCTAACATTTCCTTCTCATAAATAGGTTTCTGTAAATACTTTCCTTGATTGGACGACTTTCAAAAGCAATGGGTCTTCCTTCCTGCATTAAAACAACACCAATTCCATTTCCTGAGGCATCAAATTCCACAATAAAGGTTTTTGTGAAGTCTGGCGTAGCTAAGACCGGTGCTAGGCACATTGCCTCTTTAAGATGTTCAAAGGCCTTAGTTGCTTTATGAGTCCATGAAAATGCATCTTTCTTCAATAATGTTGTTAGAGGTGCTGCTATTCTCCCATAATTCTTAACAAACTTGCGATAATACCCTGTTAACCCGAGAAATCCTCGCAACTACTTTATGGTCGTGGGGACTTTCCATTCCTTAATGGCTTTAATTTTGTTAGGGTCTACTTTAACACCCTCGTGAGATACAATATGACCCAGATATTCCACCTCTTGTACTCCAAAGAACATTTGGATGTTTTTGCATATAATTGTTTCTCCTGCAATAGTTTGAGCACCCTGTCAACATGTTCAACATGATCCTTCCAAGACCTGCTATAGATTAGTATATCATCAAAAATACTAGCACAAATTTTCTAAGGAAGGGTTTGAAAATGGAATTCATCAACCCTTGAAATGTAGAAGGTGCATTGGTAAGGTCAAAAGGCATGACCAAAAATTCATAATGACCCTCATGAGTTTGAAATGTTGTTTTTGGAATATCTTCAGTCTTCATTCTAATTTGATGATATCTTGAACGAAGATCCAACTTGGTAAAATAAATTGCTCCATGTAATTCATCCAATAATTCATCAATCACAGGAATGGGAAATTTATCTTTAGTGGTGAGCTTATTGAGCTCCCTATAATCCGGACACATTCGCCATGATCCATCCTTCTTGTGTACCAATACTACAGGAGCAGAGAAAGAACTTTCACTAGGTTGAATTATACCCGCCTCTAACATTTCTGCAATCATACGTTCAATTTCGCTCTTTTGGAAGTAAGGATATCTATAAGGCCTGATGTTTGGAGGAACACTTCCCGGAATCAAATGAATAGCATGATCATGATCACAAATAGGTGGGAGTCCTTTGGGAGTTTCAAACACCTTGGAATGATTGTCCAAGACTTGTTGGAGATCTGCAGAAATAGATGATTTTGATGTTGTAACTTCTAGTGAGCATAATTGTGCAATTACGCCTCGCTGTTCTTTCTTTAGAAGCTTTGTCATGACATTAGAGCTTATTATCCTTCCTGGCTTCCCCGCAATACCCCGTAATTCGACTTCCTTTCCTTCTGAAAAAAATTTCAAGAAAAGTTCTTGAAAATTAAAAGCTACCGTCCTCAAAGATTGTAACCATTGTACTCCTAGTACAACATCAGCACCTCCCATAGGAATGGAAAGCATTGGACTAGTCAATACATATTCCCCCATGGTTAGCTCGATATTATGGCATTTTCCAGAGAAATTTATAGTTCCTCCATTTGCAACCATCACTTGACATTCTGGTGCTGGGTATAGGAAACAATTTAATTCCTTGGCTACCTTACAATGAATAAAATTATGGGTGCTACCCGAATCAATCAACACTATTACCTTTTTCTTCTTGATTTGTCCTGCTATCTTGAGAGTTTGAGGAGTGGTAATTCCTGCCAGGGCATTACACGATATGGTCGGATTCATTTCTTCCTCTTCTAGGGCTGGTTCCTGGTGTATATCCTCTTCTTGTTCATTTTCTTCTTCCTCTTCACAATCTATGTAAAATAATTTCTTCTCAGCACACTTATGACCTTTAGTGTATTTGCTATCACAACTATAGCAAAGCCCTTTTGCTCTTTTTTTCTTCCAATTGTTGTGGTGTCAACCTTGTAGGTTGTGGAAATCTAGGCGTAGCAACACTTCCTTCTTTATAGAATTGAGTGGTAGGCTTCCTTGTCGCCATTATTTTACATTCAACTTTTCTTGCCAACCTGAATGCCTTCTCCAATGAATCTGGTTCTAAAACGCGAACTTCATGTTGGATATTATCCTTTAAAGTGCCTATGAAGAGATCGATCCTGTGTTCCTCTGGAATATCAGTTACCCTTATATTCAATTTTTTGGAATTCCTCAATGTGCTGCCCCACTAAACCCTTTTGTTTGAGATTTATCAATTGGCTAAAGAAGGTGTTGCTCTTTGTATCCTCATAATGTGCTATCATTTCTTCCGTAAAAATCGACCAAGTGACAATTTTTTTACGGGAGCAAAGCCATCGATACCATACAAATGTATTTTGTTCTAAATGTAAAGTTGCAATGCGTACCTTTGTGTGTTTTGCACGTTATGGAGATCAAAATATTGCTCCATCTGTAGTATCCATGTTACAGGATCCTTTCCATCAAACTTCCTCATATCCATTTTTGGAATATGGTGGTTCTTCCCGCCAACATTAGAGTCTATGAAATCACGATTAACATTTATTTTGTTCTCATCATGAGGTTCTTCTACTATCTTTTCACCATTAGGAAACATTTCTTGTATCAACTTTGTCAAATCTTCGATGTTTTATTTTAGATCATCCATCTTAGCTTACATGCCATCCAGCTTAGCTTCCACACCATCCATCTTAGCTTCCACACCTTTCTTCAAACCGTCCTTATTCACTTCCACGCCATCCATCTTAGATTCCATGCCTTTCTTCAAACCATCCATCTTCACTTCCACGCCTTTCTTCAAAACTTCCATTTCATTTTTTGTTGCTCTTTGCGAGAGTGAAATTTGTTGAACTTGCTCTTGTAATTTTGATAGATCATGTTGCAATTCTTCATCTTCATGAGTCATGGTAGAGCCTTCTGAAGGCTTAATGGGTGTTGAATTATTTTTAGGGGCCATTTTAGAATCCAATATTGATACCTATTCTACAATATTCCCTTGGAATCAATTCAACTTGATTCTTCAAACACGACTTATGCAATTCGGAAAAAAAATACACACCTTTTACTTGCTTTGAGGAGCTCGATATTGAAATTGAATTATCTCTGTAATTGAAAATCTTCAATATCTGAAATTCAGCCCTGTAGTAGCCCTCTGAAGCTTCTTTCAAATGCCACAGTTCTGATCTAATTTGGATTCCCCAAGACAAAGTTGTGTCCAATCTCCCACAATGACCTAATTCTGGACTGGTTCAGTAGAGAAAACTTGTAGGACTTGCCACGTGTCACTGTTTCGTCCTTTGTCTCTGAAATTGATAGCCAAGAAACTAAAGTCCATGTACTTGCGACCACTTTTTACGACACTCAAATCCACTGCCCAGAGAGAGAGTTATTGAACTTTTCCCATGATCACCTCTTTGAGATGAAATTCAGGAGCCTGAAAAAGCACTACCTTCCACAGATCATATCTCCAAAAATATTGTGAACCAAGCTCTGAAATTTTTTGATGAATTTCCTCAGGATTTTAGCTTCGCACCATATGAATTTCAGATTCTGAACCTTCGTAGAAAAAAATTTATAGCGCAAATGCCACGATGACCTGTTTAGGAGCCTGAAAAAATACCTGACTTCCACAGATCATATCTCCGAAATTATTGCGAACCAAACTCTGAAATTTTTATACAAGCTTCCTCAAGATAGTTTCTTCGCACCCTAAAAATTTCAGCTTCTGAAACTTCGTAGAAAAAAAGTTATAGCGAAAATTCCACGATGACCTGTTTGGAGCAGCGAAACCCTAGAATCCAAAGCCTCTGATACCAAATGTTGTGTAACCAGCTCCAAAAATAGAAGAAAAGAGATATAAACGCCTTATAAATGAGCCACCTCGAGGGGGAAACCTCCAATACATTACGTAAATGAAAAAATCTTGGATGATACAATTTACAAAACCTCCTTTCTATATATAGGAGTCCATGGGGCCATAATGTAATCCTAGTGGGCCACAATGTAATCCTAGCCGACCTAACAATAATAATTTAAGGGCACAATAATAACAAAATCGGGGTTAAAAGGGTACAATAATAACAATAAGGGGGTTGCACTAACAACAATAAGGGACTATACTAGTCATATAGGGACCTAACAAATGGAAAGTGATATTTTAAAGTAGCTTTATTCAACTCCCTATAATCAATACACACCATCCATTTTCCATTGATTTTAGGGACAATTACTAAAGGTGAAACCCACTCACTGTTTGATATTGGATAAATAAAGTTTACATTCAGAAATTTTTGTAGTTCTTCCTTTACAATTTCTGTAAGATTTGGATTCATTCTTCTTTGAGGTTGTCTGATTGGTCTATAATTTTCCTCAATATATATATGATGTATGCATGTTTCAGGGTCGATTCCTTTCATGTCAGTGTATTCCCATGCATATGCAGAAGAATGTTTTTTCAATGTCTCTATTAACTCCTCTTTTTGAAATTCTTCTAGGTTTTTTTATGTTTAAAGTTTTATCTGGAAATATTTCAATTGAAGAATTACAAAAATCTTCCATAGAATATAAAGACATTTGTCTAGATGATAAGTATTCAATATTACATTGTTCCTAAATTTATTTATTTTTTTCACAGAAACGATTATGGATTATATTAACTGTTGGCCTAATTGCCAGATTTCAGATTACATTGAGAAGGGGCAGTGCCCAAAAGGTGTCAATAGCCAGAATTGCAATGGCGCTTGTGAACAGCTTCCAACTTCTATTGTCTACAGCTATGTAATTGATTTCTGTGATTTCCCCAAGCTTGAAAATGCAAACAAACTGATTCAAAAGCAAGCAGTAAAACATAACATCTGACAGATTATGGAATTGGGTCCCATGTTTCATCCCCGTATCTTGTCATTGCCCCAATAGAGAGAAGGGCAGCTTTATTGGCTTCGAGATCTGCATCTTTGTTTTTGTCCCACAACACATGGAAGAAATTCAGGTTATGAAATGATTTCCCCAAGCTTCTGATTCTAGTTATCAATCTTGCCAATCTTAGATCCCGAGGGGAAGAATTTGTCACCATGGTTTTTATAACCACTTGAGAGTCCCCGAAAATATTAGCCTCCTTGATCCCTAAGCTCAGGAGCAACTTAAGTCCTTGAAAGAGGGCCAAAGCCTCAGCTTGGATGCTGGAGTTGATCCCCAAACCCCAGGCAAAACAGTGGATCAATAAACCTTCAACATTTTTGACAATTCCTCCTGCCCCAACGCTTCCAGGATTTCCCTTTGATGCCCCATCGAAGAAGAGAGAGTGCACCTTTTGAGTTGAGATCCAATCTTGAAATTCATCATTGTTTTTTCCCCTAATTTGCCAGTCTTCAGTTGGGGAAATATTACTGGTGGCTTGGTGAAATTGCAGATTTAGGGAGGCACCCCAAACAGAATCAATCTAGCTTAGATTTGAAGCATCTTTTTGTTCTCCCAAACTCTCGTTTAGCTGGGATTTGATCTTGGTCGTGACCACCTTGACATCGTGCTGAGTATCTCTGAAGATTCTGCTATTTCGCTCTAGCCAGATCTGCCAGCAGCAGATTTTAGGGAGAGAAGACCAAGCGATTTTTGACTATTCTCATTGTTGAGAATTTTATATAGCTGGAGATTAATACAAATTCTCTTCTTGATAATTACTTGTGAGCTTTATTATGTTACTTATGTCTTCTCTTAATTAATCTTTCATAAATTCAATTATCAAAATGTACACGACACAAAATTTTAGACAGGGGTAACACTTTTATTGTAGAAAGTTAAATCGCAGATTTACCTTCCTTCCTTTACACTTCAGAATTCCTTTTCTATTCTGGAGCCTTTCTTATCAATTTGCATCAATTTGCATTCGTATTTTTAATTGTTGTATGACCGCAATCCTCCTTGAGAAATATACTTATCCCAACGCTGTATACACTCGATTATACCAACGCAAAATGATCGCACTTCTTACAGTGGTGTCCGCAATGTATATTAATATTTCATCTCTACTGTGGTAACTGCAAGGCCTTCAAACTATAACCGAATCCACATTGTGTGTTGTCTATCTTATATGTGTTTGCACCGTCTTCTTTAAATATCCACACTTGTCTCTTTTTATATATCGGACTGTATCCTTTATTGTTTTTGCTGAGTATTTTCTTTAGGGTTGACCACATTCATTTCACATTTATCCGCAACTCTGTTCTTCCTTTTCAACGTTGTGTCATACTTAGTATATCCACATTTCTTACTTCCTTTTCAACGTTGTTCCATCCTCAGTTTAACCACAAAAATTACTTCCTTTTCAATGTTGTTCCATCCTCATTTTATCTGCATTGTATCCTCCTTTCAATATGCACTGTAAACTTGTTTTTGTCCGAACTATAATCTCAGAGATGTTCAATGGATATGCTCCATAATAACTGCATATCATATATATATATATATATATATATATATATATATATATATATATATATATATATATATATATATATATATATATATATATATATATATATATATATATATATATATATATATATATATATATATATATAGCATATTTATTCAATTTAAACCGACCATACAGTTGTGAATTAGGCCGAATAGTTTAGGCCGACTTGATAAGGTTTATCCCATCGTTGAAGAGGTGTTTTCTTCATTTGTCTTTCATTGATGTCTTGAGGGTTGATGTAGGCTTCTTCCAGAAGATCTTGAAGCATATAACAAAACTAGATCTAACACTTAACTCAACCCTAATGGACATCAAGAAGAATTCCATCTAAAATATGCTCATGAAACCCATGAGGCAACTACAAAAACACATTTTATTATCTTTATCTCCTTCTTTTCATAATCAACATGAAGACCGGCCTAGTTACATTTTACAACACTCCCTCTTAACTAGGGAAGTATTCATATAGTTACATAATCACTTTTAAAATTAAAAAATCTCATAAGAAAAATCGGATTGGTAATCGCATCTGTATAGCATCATATCAACCAGCATTGTACTAGTGCAAGGCCTTGACTAATAGCCCCATCTCTTCAACGAGACAATGGGCTTCAATGTTGGCGAGACACATGAATTATAGATACCTTCGTCATTGTCTCTCCAAGGTACATACTCCACCCGGGTGTTCCCAAAGTATGACCTTCCTGGACTATTCTTCTCTTGGGTAGCTAGCCCTCAAAGAATATCGGTCCCCGACTACTCTTATCTTGAATTCCCGATCACATTCTCAAAGAGTATTGAATGCCAAATGATTAACCAATCCTCCATTCTGTCTTCCCACGACCAGAATGATGTGTCTATCTCTCCCTCCCAAGGAGGACCTATTCCACAAGGGAATGTACTCATTCTTCTACAAATAATGTACCTAAGCTCATCCTTAGGAATTACCAAGTTTCTTTCAAGTAAGAAACTTACCATCAGGCTCCCTCTTAACCAGGGACCTCCAGCAACAATGGTGAGACACCCAACTGCTCATGAAGAATTCCTTCCTCGATGTCATGGATTTCGATATTGAGGAATCTCCATCCTTTAGCTTCATAGGTCATATATCATTTATCACTTTTCTCCTGAGTCAGGTCAGTTATCAGAAAGTGATCCATCATACTTCCTTATCTGGTCCACTTGTTATGCCATGTTGATTTCCTTCGAATCATCCCCAAGTATCATACATCTTTTCTTATGATTAGCAGCCCTACACAAATTTATCCAGATAAACATGAACTTTTAGAACAAAATTTATCTTGATGATGATCTTTCACCGTGACATCTTCCTGTAGGCATCGACATCCTTCATTCAGATTGACACATCTCTTAATGATATTTTTTCCCAAGGGTCTTCTTCTTTAGCAAACTTCTGTCAGAGTCGACATATCTTCCCAGGATATCTCCTAGTCACATCTTCTTGGCCTATGAACGATATTTGTCTCAAGGCATGGTTGTATTACATGATCTCTTCCTTTCTGCACATTTTCCATTTCCAGGAACTTTCAACAACCACCTCATATACCATGAGGACATATTATGTTGATTTCATCTGTCCGTGCACTGAGAGATACTCTTTTATAGTTCATACTTCTAAGTACATAATTTCATTACCTGCAACCATATAACATGACATCACAACATCCAATGTCAGCATATAAATGTATACATACCTCATACCTTTTTCCCTTGAGTCATCCTGTAGCAATTTTTAGGAATGAATGGCTTCATTCCCTTGGCTTGTTTTATCCATATGTCATCACATCCCAGAAGTATGTTTCTATGATGACCATATTTCTTGTAATGTCCATAAGTCTTCCACTTTTCCTAAACTTTTCCTTTTCTACTACAAATGTTTAAGTCTTTTCTCCTTCAACATTTTCGCCCTTTATTTGTTAGTTTTTCTTTTTTCATCTAGCATAGAAACCACAAGTTGAATGAGGTAATCTTCTTGTCTATTTGTTACATTGTCCATCTTATCATCTTTTATAGATCTCACCTTTGAGATCTTATGAAGATATCCCTTCATTATTTCAGCTTATCATATATTCTCTTGATGTCTCCATTCCTTCATAGATAGAGGGATGTAAGGACTTTGACTGATTCCATAAGTATCCTTTGAGTCTTTCTATCCCCTTTTCCTGTATTCAGATAAATCTTGACCTTTGGAGATTTTTCATGACTTTAATTTCTTTGAGGACTATGACTATCCTCCTCATGCAAGGAATCTTGCTAACCCAACTAGCTTATAGATCTCCCTGCAAAAAAAAAACAAATTTATGTGACCAAATTTGATCATAGAATAAAAAATACTTACTTGACAAGTGAAGAGTCTTCAACTTGATTTCTTCGATGGCTGGTGGAGAAAATATGTGTTAGTGATTTCTCTTTGAAAGATCTTCTTCAAGGGTAAGGATTAGATCTTTGTTGTAATGATGATAAAGCCTTCTTTTCTGCACTCTTCTGCACCAGTCCTAGGAAAGCTTGGTTCCTAGTCTTTAGACAATATGCTTCCTTGACCAAGTCTGAGATCCTTTATAGTGATGTTGTTCTTCAAGCAATAGAGTTATAGTCCTTCCTTTTCCATAGTATATCATCCTCCAGACTTCTCACTTCTACTCCAGACTTGATCCCTTCTTCTCATGATTTGTAGCCTCTTTCTTTGTTGTACATCGCACTGCTTCTTTGCAACAATTATAAACTTGTCTCTTATTAAGACAACCCTCGGCTTGCCTGAAACATGCATGGTAGAGTAGACAAAAATTAGAGGTATGTATGCCTCTTTTCCTTTCACATATCAACCTTGTATCTTCGCACCAAAACAAACCCTTTAACTCACACCTTTTATCAGAGGTCTTGATCCGAATTACAAAAAAATATTTGAACTATTATCTCTGCAATAACACCCAATTTCTTCTTTGTAAAAGCACCAAACTTCTTCTCTCTGAATTTGATCCCAGATAGTAACTTTTCTCTAACTCCAAAATCTTCTTGCCTATAAGGTGATCATCTTTTGCCATAGCTCTGATACCATGTTGAGAATTTTATATAGCTGGAGATTAATACAAATTCTCTTCTTGATAATTAATTGTGACATTTCTTATGTTACTTATGTCTTCTCTTAATTAATCTTTCATCAAGTCAATTATCAAAATGTACACTACACAAACTTTTAGACAGGGGTAACACTTTTATTGTAGAAAGGTAAATCACAGATTTACCTTCCTTCCTTTACACTTCAAAATTCATTTTCTATTCTGGATCCTTTCTTATCAATTTGCATCAATTTGCAATCATATTTGTAATTGTTGTATGACTGCAATCCTCCTTGATAAATATCATTATCCCAACGTTGTATACACTTGACTATACCAACACAAAATGATCGCACTTCTTACTGTGGTGGTCGCAATGTATATTCATATTTCATCTCTACTGTGGTAACTGCAAGGTCTTCAAACTATAACCGAATCCACATTGTGTGTTGTCCATCTTACATGTGTTTGCACCATCTTCTTTAAATATCCGCACTTGTCTCTTTTTATATATCGGACTGTATCCTTTATTTTCTTTGTTGAGTATTTGCTTTAGGGTTGACCGCATTCATTTCACATTTATCCGCAACTATGTTCTTCCTTTTCAACGTTGTGTCATACTTAGTATATCCACATTTCTTACTTCCTTTTCAACGTTGTTCCATCCTCAGTTTATCAACAAAACTTACTTCCTTTTCAACATTGTTCCATCCTCAGTTTCTCTGCACTATATCCTCCTTCCAATACGCATTGTAAACTTGTTTTTGTCCGAACTGTAATCTCAGAGATATTCAATGGATATGCTCCATAATAACCGCATATAATATCTATATATAGAGCATATTTATTTAATTTAAGCCGACCATACAGTTGT
This sequence comes from Pinus albicaulis, assembly GCA_034641835.2. NCBI lineage: Eukaryota > Viridiplantae > Streptophyta > Pinopsida > Pinales > Pinaceae > Pinus > Pinus albicaulis. The sequence continues at coordinate 914,630,288 of CM076584.1, forward strand.
GAATTAGGCCGACTAGTTTAGGTCGGCTTGATAAGGTTTATCCCATCGTTGAAGAGGTGTTTTCTTCATTTGTCTTTCATTGATGTCTTGAGGGTTGATGTAGGCTTCTTCCAAAAGATCCTGAAGCATATAAAAAAACTAGATCTAACACTTAACTCAACCCTAATGGACATCAAGAAGAATTCCATATAAAATATGCTCATGAAACCCATGAGGCAACTCCAAAAACACATTTTATTATCTTTATCTCCTTCTTTTCATAATCAACATGAAGACTGACCTAGTTACATTTTACAACACTCATATTATGAAGATGATTCGTGATTTTCTATTGAATTTAGAATTTAACTTTCTTCACTAATGTGTGAGATAGTAAAAATAGGTTGTATGTCATTGTCATCATCCATCCATTCTTCATTTTCTACTTCTATCATTGCTTTTGTTGGAGGATATAAAGTGAATTTCTTTGTTGAACTTCCATCAGAGATAAACATATCACCATATCTACAACTGATGAAAGCATTAGCTGTAGTTAACCAAGGCCTTCCTAATATCAATGGATGTCCTCCTAAGTTATTCTTGGCAGTTAAGATCATAAATTCAATTGGATATTCCCAAGAATCTAAGGATACATAAATGTATTCTAATACACCATCAGGTTCAATTACTGGTCTATCTGCTAGTTGTAGTAATGTTGGTGTATATTGAAGATTTGAAAGTTTTAGTTGTTCCATGGTTTGTTTACTCATGATGTTTATGGATACTCCTAAGTCAAACAATGTATTTGGGATCTCAATACCATTGATGTGTGTTTTCACAATGGTACTTCCTGTATCCAAATATTTTTGTATGCATGTTTTTCCCATCATGATATCTGCAATTTTTCCACTAACTGTATTCTTTTTACTTCCTTTGTTTTTCTTCCAAAATTATTTATACTCAACTCTCTTATTGTTTTTTCAAGTATCGAAATTTCCTTTATGGCTTGTAACAAAGGGATTTTGATACAAACATCCTTCAAATCATCTAATATATCATAGTTAGGCAACATGATTTGTTTTTCTACCCCTTTGTCAATTTGTATTTTTTCAGGGAAAGGAGGTTTTGGTATAGATACCGAAGGTTTATCTATGATAGGAGTTGATTTTATTTGATTTTGAAAATTTTTATTATGATTAAGAGACGTCTCTTCTCCATAATGATTATTTTTATTTTGAAGATTTGTATCTTGATGAAGAGAAATATCCTCATTAAAGTGATCAGCTTTTTTTTGAATAACAATAGAAGGCTTTTTATTCTCTAATATCCTACCAGATCTATGTTGAATGTTGTTAATATCTAGTGGAGTTATCATATAAGTCTGAAAATTTTGTCCCCCCATGTTATAAATAGGTTATGCATTTTTATTGTTTGGGTTTGGAAGTGGCTGAGCAAGTAGTTGGTTTGGCCTTTGTGTAAATGGTAATGAAAGTCGTGGATTATGATTTGGAAATTGAGGTTGTTGACTGGTTTGAGGAAAAAAATTTAGTGGATAGTTCGGATAATATTGTGGATATTGGTGATATTGAGAATATCTACCATAAGGATTTTTCATTCCTTGTGTCCAAGGTTGAGGTTGAGACCAGGGTTGCTTCCATGGCATTTATGAATTCCAATTATTCTGTGGGGGTTGAGCATACATCTAAGTGTTAAAACCTTGATTTTGTGACCCTTTCCATGGTCTTCTAGAAATAAAACAAAGAGGATCTACTTGGTTTGGGGATATTTCCTCTTGGAAAACAGCCTTAAGACCTGGTATAGAAGGACATTTCTTTGTTTCATGATTTTTTGTACATATGACACAGGTCTCTATGATTTTTAAGTCAATAGGACATTCTCTTAGGGCATGTTTCTTTATGCATTTAGGACAGAAGATAGATAAGGCATCACTTTATGCTCTTTGCTTGTTTTGTAATTTTAAGGTGTCTATTTTTTCACTAAGGCTCCCTAAAATATATGTTTTGAATTTATCAAGAAAATTTCCTATTCCAGCCCTACTCATTGTTCCAGCTGCAGATTTATTCACTCTCGAGAAAATAGGATCTCTTGGACTTCTCCCAATTCTTGACATTCCTCTTGAGATATGTATGCATAATTTAGAGATATCAGGTAATGATAGTTGAGATATGTCTCCCTTTCCCATCATATTAAGAATATATATCCATTCATCTCTAATGGCTTTCAATTTGAGAGCTTTTAAAGTATCTTCATCCAAATTTTCCATCCTAGCCCTTTTTAGATTGTAACTGAATCTTTCAATTAGGTCCTCTAAGTTTTCATCTTCTCTTTTCATCATCTTAAAAAATTCATCTTTATGATTATGAGGTGCGAATTAATCCTTTTATTTTTGTAAGATTGCATTTTTCATTTCTTCCCATGTCCTAATAGAATGTGTTATTAAGTGCATGAACCATTTTAATGTTGCATCCTGAAGTGTTTCAAGAAACTATTTCAACTTTTGAGAATCGAGTAAGTATTCATATCATCGACATAAAACTTCGAATTCAAATAGAAATATTTCAAGATCTTCACTCCTTAATCCAAGAAAATTGGGGAGGATGGAGGGTGATATATTATTCATTGTGGCAGTTGTATCCTCATCTAATATAGGAAATCCAATTAGATATTATTCTTCTCTATTTCCTCCTCCTTCTCTTCTTTGTTCTCTTTCTTATCCCCTTCCTCTTCCTCTACCTAGTCCTCCACCTCTTCCACCACCTCCAATCCTAGGTCCACCTCCTCCTAGTCTTAATTGTTCATCATTCAGATTGTGTACTTCTCCCTCTCCTTCTCTAGCCCTTGTAGATTCTTCAGAACTAATATAGGTTTCTATATTTGGAGTTATTTGTTCCTCTTCTGATTCTTTTGGTTCCTCTATCAATGGTATATTGAAGAATACTTCTTCCTCTTCTCCACTAGGTATTTATAACTCTTGGGCTAAGTGTTGTTCTCCAGTAAAGGTTAAAAAGACTACTCCTTCTCTTGGAGATCTAAGGTCTTCTTCTTCTAGAACTGATTCAATTGATGAATTTGGAGAGTCTCTAGGCTAAATTTCTGATCTTAAGACTTCAGGAAGTGTATGTATTACTGCTAAGAATGGAATACGATTTTGGGTGGATGGTGTGGCACTAAGAGTTCTTGATGGAGTGAGTGGTGTTGTTGGGATCAAACTTCTACCTCTAGGTACAAATCTACCCATAGAATCTCTTTCTCTACGCATATCATTTTTGATGTTTTTGTTGTTTTCTTTTTTTTAGATTAAGAGATAAGGCTCCTAATTACACTTCCCCGAAAACTACGCCAAAATGTTTGGTCAATTTAATGTTTTAAATTTCTATCATAAATTATCAACCAGAGTTAGTAATCTTATGAAGTGCGGGTGCACTATATATGCTAGAAGTCTTTTCTTACTTAATTCGTTGTGTTGGTTTTATATGTTGTTTTTAGGATTTTGTGTTTATCTGGAATGTATAAATGAAATTGAGAGACTAAGAACTGATTTATGAAATGAAATCTAAATTTAAATATCAAAGCTTTGATGAGAATTCTACTTTACCTTGTCTAAAAATGAACAACTAACTTCAAGGAAACTAGAAACAAGAAGTAACTTCAATCTTTTTGTATGTTTTGGATTTTTTATGTAAATGAAATTTAAAAGCATGAAATCACTTAGAAAGTAATCACACCAAAAGAAGAATTTTAATGATTAAAAAAATAAAACTAAGAAGGAAGAAAAGGAAATGTTTAATGTTGATCTAAGAAAGAAAATTAATCTATGAATCACTCTTAAAGAACGTATTCTAATGACTGAAAGATAAAACTTGCAAGAAGGAAGAAAAGGAAATGTTCATCTAAGAAAGAAAGTTAATATATGATAAACTTATATTGCATCAAAATAAATTAATCTAAGTGATAAATTCTAAGCTATCAAATCAACCTATGCCGACAACTATGCTAAATTATCTCAAAAACATCTATCTAAATCACTTCTAAATCTATTCAACAAAACATCAATCCAAATTGTTTCTACGTATAGCAAAGCATATATCAAAATTATCTATAATTTACAAAATAAAACATCTATCTGAATTATCTCTATAAAGCAAAGAATTTATCTAAATTAAATCTAAACCTATTTAACTATGAAGCAAAAGCATCTATTATAATCATAACGAAATTATGCAAATGGAAGTAACAAACAAACAGTATCAAATCTAAGCATCTATACTAAGGAAATTCAAAAACTATTTGCAATGAGGAAGAAAATAGAGTATATGTCTACTATGCAAAATTGAAATAAATGTCTAATCTATGAAATGCAAATGCAAACAAAGTTATGCTACCAATTGCGATAAGGAAAACAAGGTAAACAGAGCATCTATCTATGCGGAAAACACAGTAAAAAGCATAAAGAATTGAACTACGAAATAATAGAAAAATAAACTACTAAACCTCTTATGTGCAAGGGCCCTCCACAACAAAATGGTTCTAAATTTATTTGAAACTAACTACGCATCGATGATTCCAGAAACGCCTTCTCCTTTGATTGACAAAAAAAGAGTTTTAATGTATGACAATTTTACAATAAAATCGAGCTTGTTTCCGGTTTACACATCCCAATATTTATAACAGAGTCAAATTGAATGTTTGAGGTGATCACACCTTTAAAGAATAATCAAAATAGGTATAAAACTCTAAATAGAAATGCAATCTTCATAGCTTTCACGATTTGATACGTGGAGATAAAATTGTGAAGCTTAATCTTCTTTCTCGCTTGTCTTGGTTCTTTGCTTTGACTGACCCTTTTGACCGCAATTCTAGGCAGTATCCTTCTCACTTTTGGATAGGTAGATAGGATAGAATCAATGAGTGGATCATTTCCCAACTACCCATGTACTTCACTCCTTTATTCATTCTTCGGAACCTGTTAAACCATGGAAGTGGCTGCATAAACAAAGATTAGCTGCAGAATTGCATGAATTTTGTAGCTAAATACACGTTTTATACAAATAATAAAAAACATTTAAAATATGAAAAATAAATCATTTAGGTACCTTACCAGATTGAAAATGTGCAAACCAATACTGATTGAGCTTATGGAGTTTGACAAAAAGGAGGAAAAGGTAGTGAAATGGATGTCAAAATAGAGACAGTCTCAAGGCTCAACATTACCTTTGGGTTCTCTCCTCAACCTAGGGAAATTACGGAGTGATAAAATTATGGCGACCATACTTGGGAACGATCTCATAGCAAAAAAATTCCCTGATAAATCTTGGTTCTAAAGTTTCAATACTATTCCTTGTAGGTGACAGTGAAATAGAAACTAAAAGGTTAAATTCTTCACCTAAAATATGTATATCCACCACCCTGTGAATAACACCATACTGTGAATAATCCATTTAGAATATCTCTCCCCCAAAAGGATATATAACATATCCCACCCAGATCATAATCCTATGAAAACTGTGAATCATCCTAAAAAGCTATTAAGAAAGAAGAGTTTTACAGAAAGTCAAGCTAGTAATAATCCTTTACCAAGAACTAATTATCTTCCAGCGAGTCTTGTAACAGTTTAGGGCATTCAGTTTGACTTACAGTTTGAACATAGTATTTTTAAATCCAAGTCGGAAATTTTTTCACCTGAAACAATTTTGGATCACACTCAATTGAGGCCCTACCATTCAATACAAAAGCCAGTCATTTCACAATCTAATAAGGACATTTTATAGCAGTTCGAAAACCTTGAAGATTTGGTTGACATATTAAAAAAAAGAAATAGAAGAGTCATTTTTTTATCAACATTCTTCTATTTTTTCCTCTTCTCCATTACCCATTTTTACATTCATTCCCCCTTCTTCCACCATCCCAATTTCAGATTCAACTCCTACCCTTAATATACCAATTGTACATACTACAACATCGCCATCCTCTTCAACAAATCTACCACCTCTTCCACCTGTTTCATCAACCACTATTGTAATACCCTCCTCTTCTCATACTCCAGTCAAGGCAGGTATATATGCTAATTAGCATTACATGCACCATTGAATGACGTGCCATATAATTATGCACAAATAATACCACAATTCGATGGTACAAGTCCTATAACAACACAACAACACATTGATAGAGTAAATGACTTCTCATATCTAGAGGAATTAGATCATGATGATGTAAAAATGAGATTGTTTGCACAAAGCTTAATCAATGAAGTAAAGAAATGATACAGAGGATTACCAGCTCGAAGTATTGCAGACTTACAACAGTTCCATCCAAAATTCCTTTCTAGATGGGAAGTAAAAAATAATGCTTTTTAGATTCTTGCAGAATATGAAGGATTAAGGAGAGATCAAGGTGAAATTGTTCAGGATTATTGCATTAGATTTAATAACATCTACACTTCCATCCCAACAAGGAGAGATCAAGGTGAAATTTTTCAGGATTATTGCATTAGATTTAATAACATCTACACTTCCATCCCAACAACAATAAAACCCCCACCAGGACTAGCTTTGATTCATTTTCCAGATGGATTTGATGGGGATATGGCTTATCAATTGAGAGAAAGAAATCTAGCTACCCTTGAAGAAATGCAAACTTGATGTTGTTAGTGTAGAGGCTAATATGTTAGCTAAAAGGGAAAATTTAAGGACTGATAGAAGAGTGGCCATTAAAGAAGAACCTTCTTCTTCTTCATCAGATGCAAAGTAAGATAGTTTAGTTAAAACTATGGAAAGGTGATGTAGAGAATGACTGTGATTGATAGAGCCCCTCCAAGAGAACCTCAAGGAGACCCTCAAATTAGAAATCCAAACTTTAGAAGATAGTAGCCCTAAATCAAGAAAAGAGAGCAAAGAAACCAAGTTGATTAACAACAAATTAGAACCCCTTTTCAAGATAATTTTGTTGAAGCAGAACAAAAAACCATACAAGAGTCAGAGGAAGATCAGATTAATTTCTTTGGGGAAGGAGAAATTGATGTCATTTTTCTAACCAAGGAGGAATAATATTTTTTCTTGTTGTCGCAACCAGACGATATGCTTACAAAATCAACAGATTATCAAAAAGGATATCAAAATGCTACCATGGAAGTACAAAAACATTACAATTTAAGAAGTAAAAAAGTTCCAATGAACTCTCCCAAGAAGACTCAAAGTGATATACCTTCTACTAGCCAAACAAAGGTTGATAACCAGAAATAAATTTCCCAAAAGCAAGATGTAAGTATTAAAGAAGTAGAAAAGCCTAACCCTTCTTTTAATATTGAAAATGAGCTTTCAAAAGTTAAATTCTTGTTCCATTACTTGAGTTGGTGAAAAAGGAAGTGTATAGAAGTCAAGTTGTAAAGGAATTAAAGATCAAAGAAGGAACATACATTGTTAATGCTGATGATCATCCTAAGTTACTATTTGGACCCAAAGTATAAGGAATTACACAAGATGGCAGTGTTCCTCCATTTTATGTCAATCTTAACATCTATGATTTTATCCTGCAAAATGCCATGTTAGACTTTGGTGCTTCACACAACTTGATGCCAAAGGTAATTATGGAAAAATTGGGATTAGATGTAACCAAACCTTATAAAGACCTTTACTCCTTTGATTCAAATATAGTAATATGTCTCGGAATAATTAAATATTTGTGTGTTACCCTTACTAAAATTCCAGCAAAAATTCTGGTGATGGACATTGTTGTGGCTGATATCCCTCCCAAATATGGAATTCTTTTGTCAAGATCATGGGCGGAAAATTTATGAGGTACATTACAAATGAATATGGCATATGCAACAATTCATGTTTTTGGCCAACAAAGATGATTATATACATATAATCTTATGAAATACATCATGAGTAGTCAGGATAAACCCAATAATTATCCATTTACTTTGTAAATTCATACATGGACTCTTTCATCCTACATAATGATATTTTTATGGAAGAAGAAAATCAAGTTGTAGATATCAAATCAGAAGAAATACATAATGGAAAATCACAGATGGGAAGTGAAGAACAGGAACAACAAGATTGCTTATGGAACATGTACTTTGATGGAGCAGTTAGCAAAGAGGGAGCTGGGATTGGAGTATGGATCTCAGATATGAAATCATATACAACAAAGAAATATTCTTACAAACTCAGTTTTGAATGTACAAACAATGTAGTTGAATATGAAGCTTTGTTATTAGGAATTCAAAAGTTAAAATAAATTGGAGCTAAGGGAATTTCAATTGATGGGGATTCAGAACTTATCCTAAAATAAATCAAAGGTGAATATTCAACTAAACATCCAAAAATGAGAGCATACATGAATGTTGTTTTAGACTTTTTGCAGTGTTTTCTAGAATACCAATTGTCATTAATTCCTAAAGATCAAAATGTATTTGTTGATGCATTAGCTACTTCAACAAAGTACATGCAAAATTCCTTTTAGAGCAAGCAGGAAGTTGGAAATTGATGTAAAACATAGACCTGCAATTCCTTATAATATTAGATACTGGCAAGTATTTGAAAATGACAAACAGCTCAATAATTTCCTGCAATTAAAAGATGAATTTGAGAGTTTGAACATTGATGCGGGGAAAAACATTGATGATAATGAAGAGGAGAACATTTTCAATCAACCACTGAATATTTTTAGGAGTCTGATATATTACAACTCAAGAATAATACAATCCCAAGAGGTCTTGTACCACTTGAGGAATTGTCTGACTTTAATGATGTTGCAAAAATCCTTCAATTCAGCTAACTGGATCTGAAGTAAAAGATTGTAATATAGGCATTGAATATCATCTCAAGATTGTGAAACTTTCAAAGTCATTGTCTCCTAAAGAAAAATAAAGGTACATTGATTTTTTTAAGGAATATATAGATGTTTTTGCATGGGGATATCAAGACTTAAAATTCTATGATAAAGATATTATTTAGCACACTATCCCTAAAAAGAGGATCAAAAGCCTTTTAAATAGAAACTGAGAAGAGTAAATCATGTCTTGTTTCCTCTAATGGAGAAGGAAGTTAAAAAAACTCTTTGATGCAAAGATCATAGTGCCACTCGGATTCTCTAAATGGCTATCACATTTGGTACCAGTAAGGAAAAGGTCTCAGGAAATAAGATTATGTGTGGACTTCAGAAACCTGAAAAATGTTTCCCTTAAGGACAACTACCCCCTACCAAAAATGGACCACATACTTCAAACAGTAGTTGGATCAAGCAAAATTTCACTACTTGATGGTTTTTCTGGTTATAACCATATTTTAGTGCAACCAGATGATCAATAAAAGACAACTTTCACAACACCTTGGGAACTTTTATGTATGTCAAGATGCCTTTTAGGCTCATGAATGCAGGAGCAAATTTTCAAAGAGCAATGGATATTGATTTTGTAGATGAAAGGGACAAATTTGTTGTTATATACCTTGATGACATTACTGTTTTTTCTAAGATTGATGAAGATCATCTGCATCACTTGAATTTTTTTTTTGAAAGGTGTAGAAAATATGGCATTTCTTTAAATCCAAAGAAATATCTTTTCGGAATAGAAGAGGGGAAATTATTAAGCCGTATAATCTCAAAGGATGGTATTAAAATTGATCCTAGCAAAATTGAAGCAATCAGGAAAATCGATCCCCAAGAAACAAGAAAGAAATGCAATCTTTTATTGGTAGGATAAACTTTTTGAGAAGATTTATACCCAGCTTGGTTGAACTTTTGAGAGTTATAACCAATATATTGAGAAAGGACAGTGAAATAAAATGGAATACATACGGAAAGCAATCATTTAATGAGGTAAAATCAGCATTAACTCGTGCTCTTGTATTGATTAGTCCAAATTATACTAAAGACTTCATGATATTTTCTTTTGCTTCAGAGCGTATTGTTGTTTCGGTGTTATTACAGAAAAATGAAGAAGGACATGAGCAACTTATAACGTTTTTCAACAGAGGATTGAGAGATGCTTCTTTAAAGTATAACATCATGGGAAAGCAAGATTTTGCTTTAGTCAAAGCCTTAAAGGATTTTCAGAGTGTATGTGTTACATTCTCACATAGTTGCTTTTGTTCCAAATGAAGTAGTAAAATACATTCTTACTCATAATGATCTAGACGGAAAAAGAGGTAAATGGATAGAAGTTATTATGGAATATCATATTGAAATAAAAACCAACAAAGTGTTGGGTGTGTATTATATTCTTTCCACAAATAGTCGCACGCGTGGAGGGGTGATAGCCCCCCCTATTCATTTTCTCGGGCGTAGTGGGGGGGCGGAAACCCCCCCCTGTCCAACGCTGTTCAGGGGGCAGGTAGCCCCTTGCACGGTGTCCGAGGCAGCGCCCCGAGAATTTTTTTTTGGACCCTACTTTAGGGGGGAAGACCTGCCTATGGTTTTATGCATGGGTTTGCAGATGGTTTTGGGGCATGATGGTTTTCGGCCCCTGGTATTTTGTAGATCCGGTCAAGGGAACTACGGTTATGTTCTAATACAGGGTTAATGGATTGGGGTTTATAAATGCTTCAGCATGTATATATATGTGTTGTAACCCTAAAAGGAATATAATGAAAAATCAAGCTGGTAGTCCCAATTTGGGATCAAAGGGAAAAATATTTTTGTATATTTGTTTTATATTTGATGCTCTCGTTATTGTTTATTTTCTATTTTTAATAATTTGTTCGCAGATAATTTATGTTCAAGGTTAAAACCTACACAAAGCTTATCAAAGGTAAAGGGTTAACCAATGGTTGAAACAAATTTTCATGCACTTGATATAATTTTGTAGCTGCTCTTGATGGAGAAGAAGAGCTGGAAACTCCATAGCTATCAGAAAGCTTTGTTACTTCCCCTTGGTATACATATATTGTTTATGTCTTTCAGAATTTACAAGCCCCTCCTAGTTTGACAAAAACCAAGGCAATATCCCTTAATTTAAAAGCTGTAAAATTTTGCATTTTAGATCAAGCCTTGTATTGGAAAGATGTTGGTGGGATTTTACTAAATTGTTTGTTGAAAGATGAAGCTGACATGATAATGGAATAATTTCATTAAGGTAACTGTGGAGGAAATTTGTACTGGAAAGCCACAACAGATAAAGTTTTAAGAGTTGGCTTTTATCGGCCTACTTTGTTTGTTGATATTCACAAGAAGGTTTCAACTTGTCATCAATGTCAAATCTTTGAAGGCAAGAGGAAGATCTTGCCTTTGCCTTTGAAATCCATTTCCGTGGAGAATCCTTTCCAACAGTGGGGATTAGATTTTATAGAGAAATTCATTTGAGTTCTTTTGCTTAGCACAAATGGATTCTAACAGCCACAGATTACTTCACCAAATGGATAGAAGCGGTCCCAACTAGATAGGCTATATATTTTGTAATCATCCAATTTATAGGATGTAATATCCTATCCAGATTTGGTTGTCCACACAAAATAATCATTGATAATGTTGTTTCTTTCAAATCTAAAAGGATGATTTATTTCTGCAACAAATATCACATAGTGTTAGGACATTATATTGCCTATTACCTAACAGGGAAATGGGTTAGTTGAATCTTCTAATAAGTCTTTGGTCAACATCACAAAGAAATTTCTTCTAGAAAATAAGAAATCATGACACAAGAAATTAATAAATGCTCTATGGGCTTATAGGATAAGCACAAAGAAGTCGATTGAAATGTCACCTTTCAAGTTCGTTTATGGGATAGATGCAATTTTTCCTTCTTCCCTAGGAATTCCAGTGCTAAAATTGTTGCAGGAAATAGAAGTAGAGCCAAATTATGCACAAAGAATAATAAAACAAATGATACAGTTGCAAGAAATAAGAGAATAAGTCTACAACAAAACACAAGTCATTCAGGAAAAAATAAAAAAGATTCATGATAGAAGAATCAAAGCAAGTGATTTCCAAATAAATGACCTTGTTTTGAAATGGGATGCCAGAAATGAAGGGAAAGGAAAACATGGAAAGTTTGGCCATTTATGGAAAGGCCATTATAAGGTTTCAACTTTCCGTGGAACTAATGCATTTTTATTGCAAGATTTTACTAGAGAAACAGTATCAGGAGGACATGTTAATCATAGGTTGCTCAAACACTACTTTACCTAAACTCATCTCGTCACAAAACACATCATTGTATATATATTTTGATTGTTTTAAATACTGCAAGTGTGGATGAATACTACCAGGAATTGAAGCCTGTAGAGAAGGCCATAATTTTTTGAGAAGTTCGCCATGATATCTATAGAATAACAATTGATCAATTCAGTTTCAGAGAAGGGGAAAACCAGTCATTGCCCAATGGAAGAAGCCTATTGATCTACGATGTTCTTGATACCTCCCAGGGCGGTTACCATCCCCATTGGAGCCATTTCTAGGGTCCTATATTTTATAGATATCTATTTATGATTATCTATTTTATGCTCCACGGGATATTGTAAATAATTGATCATTCTTCAAATTATTTTCAATTATTAAAAGAAAGAAGAATATATATATGTGTGTGTGTGTGTGTGTGTGTGAAAAGAAAAGAAAAAGAAAAAATGGGGGAATAATAATTACACCCTATAGCGACCCAATCAAAATGTCGCTTTTAGAATTTATCATAAAGTTTGATTTTTATATGTTTTTTTAATTAAACTTTGGATATATTTTTGTATGGTCGAATAATGTGACAAGACCATTTTTCGTCTTGTGATTCAAAATTGCGCGCAAATTAATGGCCAAAATCGCGCTCACCAGGATCAACGTCAGGAGGAGGATTTTGGACCCCCCCCCCCCCCCAACCCCAAATATCGCCATCTCTTAACTTCATCCACCCGTTACCTCCGCCAGCCTGCTCACGCCATATGTCACCTCTGCCAGCCCGTTCACACCACCTGTCACACTACCCACCTCTCCACGTCATCTAGCTGTTGATTTTTGAATCACTCCCGCCAATTACAAAAGTACGTTAATACATTAAATTTCCCGCTTTTATTCGTTTTTCAATTAATTACCCCGCTCCTGAAAATTGTAATATTTTCATTATAAAATCGTTCAACTCGTTATAAAAAATCCTCGTCACCTGCGATTCATTCCTTTCAACATCTCTCCATTTTTTGCAGGTTAAAGCTCGTGCTATCACCTAAATATTCAGCATTTTCTATCGGTCTTCCTCAGGAAAGTCGAACGAATTTACCCCAGTAACTTTGTCCCTTAATTTCTGTCTACAAGATAAGTTTTAATACCTTTTCTTTTGTCGTTTTTCTGCAATTTTCAAAATGACTAGATGTAAGGAAAAGGGAAAACTCCCAGAAGAATATCCTATGATCCCCCCTATCCCTCACCTTGAAAAAACTCCCTTAGTTGACACCAATTACAAAATTGCAAAGACCAAGTCTGAATTTGATCTTTACAAGCTTCATAACTGGGAAAAGCATAAATTCCTGGACCATAGTGACAACTTAAGTATTTGGGAATCCCTCCTCCCTCAAGTGTCATCTTCGATACCTGCCCAGCAAGAAAGTTTTCATTACCCACAATAATGAGGTTATTTTTTTCCATTTCCCCTGAGAGTATTTCTCAAGCTTTGAAAGTAACTCCCCAAGCTTCCCTTCAACCATTTTCAGCTAATTTATTGATATAATTGTATAAAAAACTCACCTACCCTGATAGAGCTCATATTTTTTAGTGTTTTCTCCCTGAAAATGTCGAATTTCCTAGAAAAATTCCCCCATACCCAGTTGCAATTTTCCCAAAGACGTCCAAGCAAGTCATTTCCATGGTTACCTTTTACTTGGGTATTATACAGATGAATGGGTTGATGAAGTACTTTTGGGATTCCTATCAATATTTGTAGTTGATAAAAAAGCTTTAATCCTTTTTAATTATAATTAGTTTTTATCTTATGTTATGCATGATCAATTTGTAAATTTCAAGGTTGAAGGTGTTTTTAAGTATCAATCGGTGTTGGTTTATCTCATGTTATTTCCCCAGGCAGACAAATTCAGATTTCCTTTACAAAAGACATATAATGATGGTAATACATTTTCAGCGATCCACTCGACTTCTCTAGTTAGAGATAACACAGAGGAATATACATATACTGACTTTGTTGATAAGTTTCTTCATACCTCATTATGTTTACTTAATAATGGTATTATTCCAAGAATTTCACCAGAGATAAAGAAAGTGTTACACATGTCTGAGAAATCAAAAGTTGGAGACTGGCATTTGTACCAGAACTACACCGATATCAGGATTTATGGATCAGAGCTACCCCCTTTCAGGCTACCAGAGTTGGTACCAGTCGGAATTTTTGCATCAAAGTACATCAGACAGATACTAAATATGGATGAACTACATTTTATGTCAAACAAGAATAAATCACAATTCAAGCTGAAGGCCCATGTAGGTCCTTATATTATCAACACCAGAGCTGCATCAAAGGAAGTGGAAGTGATTTTAAATCAAATGAAATTCAAACCTAGTTTCTCATGGTCTTATGATCCTCCAAGAATTATCTCAAAGCTTAGAGTTGAACATAAAAGTACTCCCTATGCACATACACCAAGGCCTGCGATATAACAATATGCTAACTTGGAGGAATGGGCAGAAGGAAATTTACAAGAAGTTGAAGAATGATTGGTTAGCCAATCATCTCTGCAGACTCGTATTTCGAAAGAAAAAGAGAACAAGAGACAAAGATAAATTTTGTCCGCTACTAATTCTAAGGCACAAGGTGTAGAGTTTATTGTATTTAAAAGAAGAAAGAGGGAATTATGGACCACTCCAAAGTTAGGCACTCAATTTGATCCTCAAGTGATCACCATCTAAGAAGAGTCTTCAAAATAAATAGATACACAAGAGAAGCCTACAGTAGTTATGATAGGAACTATTGTCATTCATTCTGCTTGTGTAGAAAAAACAATTCATTCCCCTTGTGTAGAACAAACAATTCGGTCCCCTAGTATAAAACAAACAATTCAGTCCCCTAGTGTAGAACAAACAGTTCAGTTCCTTGCTGGTGAACAAACAAATCAATATCGAGTGTCTTCTAATTCTCAGATTTCAACTCATCATAGCATTTTTTCGAGATACAGAGAAATAAAGTTGAAGAATGAAGCTTTGAAAGTTTCAAATTATTTAGAATTTTGGAAGAAAATGACCACAATACATCATAGACTACTATTTGCATTTGATTAGGAGAAAGGACAATTTCAAATGTCTTTTATGGAACCTCTAGTACTAGCTCCAAGAAATGTTGAAGATTATAAGGCCTCTATCTTCTCAATTGATACTAAGAAAATTCATGCAATCGATCAAATCAATTTGCACAAGCAAACACAGAAATTGATCTATTCCATAATTACTAGTTTCAGCCATGGCTTCTTCAAAATTGCCGTCATCTTTGAATAACATGCATTCTCAATTAAAAATTGAAAATTTATCCTCATTAACCAAAGACAATAGGATCAAATTTCTATAAGACTTGGTGATACAGCTAGGGCATGATCTTATTAATATCAAGAGTGCAGAAGAGCTTATTAAAACTAAGAATGCATATATTCAAGAATTGAGGAAACAACAGAAATTTCCATCCACAAAATACCCCTAGGCTAAAGAAGTTGCTAGCTTAGAGATGGAAAAGGAGAAATTGTTTACACTAGTGGTTCAGTAAAATGTACAAATACAAAAAATAGAACATGACATGGGAAAACTGTTAAAAGAAAAAGAACAGTGGGAAGCAACAGGTTTCTCTACATCTACCACATTAACAGAAGCAGGAACATCAACAAAATAAACATCTTCAGAGTCTGTATAAAAGCTTGCCAAAGCTTTAGAAGAATTATCATTAGCAAATGCAGAAAAGGAGAAATTTTCAGTAGCATTGACCTGAAAGGAGGAAAATAAGATCAAATCAGATAATGCTTATCTTGCATAAATACAAAAGAATTATAAGTTGATTCATCAAATACAACAATATGAGGACAAGTATTTTATAATCCAAACCCTAACAGAGGCCAAAACCAGCATTTGGAAAAACATCAATGCTAATATGACATACATGTGGACATCAATTCAAATCACCTTTGACCATGAGGAATTAGTGCACATAGTCAAAGAAGCAGTTCAAGATACTAAAGTAAACCTTGAACACATACCAAGAGAGGAACAAAAGATGATAAAACTGCTAAATTCTAAAACCAAAGATGAACTAGAAGAGATAAACATTGAGGACAAAACACCAACAATGGTGGAGATTAAAAGAGTCCTAACTAAAAATAATTTGATGATACAGTTATAAAATAAGTGTAAAGAACTTGAATTACAGGTTAAAAGATTTAACAAGAAAATTTCTTTACTATAGGAGAAAGTTATACCAACTTTGAAGAACTCTAATGGCAAATTTATTCCATTAGAAAATTACCAGGAACAATTGTGTTACATAGATTTTGATGCCTCGAGATTCAAAAATGCAAGAGGAGCTTTTAGTGGAGAATCATTTTTAGAAGGCATACAATTTGATCTCAGTATTCAACATGAGATCCATCACTCTTTTGTCAATAAGCCAACTTTTGACACCTACACTGATGTAGATGAAAGGTTTAGAAATATGGAAATTTTTTCTATCCCAAGTGAAGAAATGTGGGACAAGTTCCACTACATAGAAGGTTAAATTTCGACATCCCATTATATTTCAATATCCTTCCCTAGATATGATCAACATGACCCCAAGATAATTTTTGAACAAGGATATTATAACCTTCTTTGACTGTGTAACTGCCAGTTTTACTGCTCTGCCAAATCCTTCAATCCAATCTTGTGGTTACTACAAGCATGTAACCTTTGAGGGCTTTAATCATTACGACCCATGATTTTTGAAGATTAGGAGAAATCTAGTCATTGTGCCATCTAATCCACTGCCCTGATTATCCTAAATGGACATATCAACAATCTTCCGCATTCCCTTATCCTCTAACCATTTTGTTAGCTCCTTTATGTCATCATTTCCTTCCAATAAATCGATGACTGGAAGGCGATCTTTCCACAGATGAATTCGTGCCCCATTTATGAATTTCCACCCAAGATGATCGATGATAAGGAAGGAAACTTCTCTACACAGTTTCCATATTTTCGACCGCTATCCCTGCCATATTTCTTGCCCAGGTCTCAAAATTTTGTTCTTGTGAAAATACTTCTGCAAAAAAGCCCATTTCCAACATTCATTGGAATTTGAAAGTAACCTCCATACAATTTTTTCACCAAACGCTAAGTTCATTAGCTCTGGATCTTTAATTGTTAGTCCTCCTACAACTTTGGGTAATCAAACAGTTTTCCAATTGACAAGATGAAAACGATGATCATTATTTTTTCCACGGTGCCACATGAACTTCCTCATTAACCCACCAAGTCAATGGATAATGAATTTTGGAGCCAATAAGCTTGATCCGAGATATATCAGGAAGGAGGACATAATATACTTAATCAAGACCACTTTACTTGCTATTGTTAACCATTGCACTCCCCAAGATTTTATGTGCTTTTTCATTTTTTGCAGTACCTCCTCCCATTATTTTGCGTTGGACGCCCCCAAATAATAGGAATACCCAAATATTTAAAGGCCCTCAAATCTAAATTTTTTGGGAAGTCAAAAATTCTGGAGATCCCAAGAATTGTCGACTCATCACAATTCCAACCATATATTTGACATTTCCTTTTATTAACCAATCCACCAAATAGATGAAAATAAGAGTCTAGAAGCTTCTTGAATCGCATTGCAACTATCTTAGAAGCTCCCCCCAATAGAAGAGTGTCATCAACAAATTGGGAGTGGTTTGTTGAAAAGTGTAACTAGGTTCGATCTTCATAATGACATGTGTAATTGTGATTTTATGTAATTGATGTAAAGAAGAAAATAAAATTATTATTGTAATGCTTGTCTCATGGGTTTCATGAGCAAGGGATTTTATTTTTAGTGATGGCTCCCATTGTGAGCCTTTAGGATTTGTCGTCTAGTAATAAAAGTCAATTTGAGTCAATATCATGTATGAAGGACCCTTCTTAGGCATGTTACAATTTTGTATGAATCATTAAATGTATAAGAAGGCCCTCCAAGTCCAAGAAAAGACACCTTCTTCAAGTCGGCTTCAAAAATAATATTGATATCTCTCAAAAGGACATGTCAGCTCACCCTCAACTCATGTCGACTCATTATGGAGGCTCCAACTAATATAAATAGGTGGCTCAACATCATTTCAAAAGGCAGGTTTCAGTCAAGGTCAAGGTCTGAAATTAGAAGTGTGAGAATCACTTTGAAAACAACCTTATAGCCAACGAAAGGAAAGAGGGAAGAGCGAGGACTGTTTGGGTCTGTTTTGGGTTAACCTTCACTCACACATGTGAAGAAAAGGAACTATTTCTATTGCAGAATTGCAGAAGAGGCTGAATTATTGCAGTTGCACAAGAAGGTTAAATCAAGAAGAGAGAAGGGTGTATCTCTAGTTGAGTTACCAAGGAAAATATATCCCACTAAAGTGAATGGAATCAAAGCATAACAGAAGGTCATGTGCATGAATTAGGGTTTATGAATTAGGGCCAAAAAGAGTTGTAGGTCTGAAGCAGTGTCAGGGAAGTCAAACTTATGAAGAGTAACCGAGAAGGAGGAAGAAACAAAGGTTTGACTATTGCAAGAAGAATCTCAGCAAGGAGGCTTTGTATCTTGGTCTTGGAGTGGCAAATAGGCAAAAGGTCTTGGTCTAGGTATTTGTCAATTGAAATCTCTATAAGAAGAAAAAAAATCGAGTTTTCCTCTCAAGTGGGAGACGTTTTTGCCCTGGCTAATAGCCTATATTCTGTGTCTTTTGTCTCTTTATGGTTTATGCATTAGTAGTTGTTTGATAAAGAAGAACACTAATAAATTATGTAAAAGAAGATCTTAATCTAAGAAAGTAAAAATCATTCACAAGCAGTTATCATAAGAAGATAAATCACCTAATTCTTAATGCCCTAGATTTCTCAACATGGTTTCAAAGCTAAGGTGACAAAGTCAAGGAAGGGAATCTTATCAAGGGACACTCAAGGATCGAATCTTGAGAAAGACATAAAATCAAATCTAAAGATATCAAAGTGAATTCAAGATATACAAAAAAATATCAAAATCGTAGATTGAAGAAGAAGTCTACACTAGAAGGAAGTCTTGGGATCATCATCAAGAAAAAGGTAGGCCAAAACCCTACATCTACTCAAGTTAAAGAGATCTACGAATCAAGGTAACTTGAAGTCTGTACATCTAAGAGAAGCACTTCAAGGACAAAGATCACATCATCAACTTGGAAAATTCAAAATCAAAGAAGCTTTTCTGGGATCCACACTCAATCATCACCTAAGGAGTCGAAGCATCTTGAAGGCTATCTATCCAAAGGAGGCTAGATCAAAGAGCGTTGTCATCATATTCAAAAGGGTTATAAGGAAAATTCCTCTCTTTGGAGAAAAACTCTTCCCTTTGAAGGACATCATCAAGAAGTCGTCATTGATCTTCATCAACAAAGACTCCACCATCAAAGGATCCAAAGGGATCTCCCTCTCTATGGGATCAAGAATCATTCTTGAATAAATCTATCTTCATCAAGGAGAAGGTTTCTATCATCTATATCATCATGAAATTAAAGGAAGCAACAAGTAGAAGAAGCATATGAAGAAGTACATTTCCACACTTGAATACTCTCAAAATTTCTTTTTGCAAGGAAATCAACAAATTGGTTGAGGCTTAAAATTATCTTGCATGGAAGAAAAGTACAAATCTGAATCTCATTGAAACTAAGGTCATGGATCATGTCAATGGATCTATCACCAAACGAGCGAAAGAAGATGTTTAATAACTTGCAAAGTTTATGAAGGGGAAGTCAGGGCTCAAAGGATTCTCATTTAATCCATCACAGAACCTCTCATCCATATGTATAAAAACTTGAAACTTAAAACGAAATATATGACAAAATGGTAGAGTTGTATTCCGTAAGCACTATAGGGGAAGTTATCTCTCTAAGGAAAGAACTCTACATGCTGAAGATGCCAAAGGAAGAAGGAATAGCCTCATACTTTATGAGGATATCTAAGATCATGGATAAACTTCAAGATCCAGAAGAAGTCATGTATGATAGAGAAATTACTACAATAGTACTAAATTCTCTACCAAAGGAGTGGAGTAACTTTATTTCAAGTACTTAAGGGAAGAAAGAAGCTACTCCATTCCATGAACTATGGTCACTATGCAAGATTGAAGAATCAAGGCTAAAGGAAAAATATGATGTAAGATCGGATGAGAAAATCAAGCATATGCTACAATGAAAAAAAGAAATGGAATTTTGGTCCTCCTCAAAAGAAGAACATGGCTAAGATTCAATGTTATCGGTGTCGAGAATATGTGCACTATAGAAGATATTGTCATAAGATCAAGAAGGACAATAACAAAAGAGGAAGAGAAGAAGCCCATATCACCGAGGATGTGGAGGAAGCTGAAAAGAAGAACTCCAAGAAAGAGGAAGCTAAATATCTCTACTATGATTGAGATAGTCTTCCTTGCCTAGTTATTTTCAAGTTCTCATTTTCAAGTTTTCCTATTGCAAAGTATATCTATCATTAGAAGTGCATGATAGGATACATCATAGCACTGTAGAAACATTAGAAGGAAGAGCTTGTGATATCATCATAGGGAAGTATGAATGATATCAGTAATAGGTCTATGGAAGAAGATAACACTTGGTAACCTCATTAGAAGCATAAGTAGTACTTATGGGAAGAAAAGAAAGTCATATGGTACAAGGCTCATCATAAAAAAGTTAAAATGCAAACATATGATGGATGGGGATACTCTAGATCCTCAAGATTCTCTGATGGAATCTTCATTGAAAGGTTCACCAATCAAGAGAGGAAGCAAGTGTTTCATCAAGAATTCCAAACTTGTGGAATGCATGGGATGATGGTATGATGACATAAAAGGTAAAACATATCAAGGGATTGAAGTTCTTTCAATCAAGGAAGTTGTTGCAGGAATTCTGGATGACCCAAAGGAAAATGAGGTATGTATTCTTATATTCAATATTAAAGAGTCATGTCATATGGTTGCAGGTAATGCTCTCTCCTAAGAGAATGATCAAAATAAAAAGGATCTCCTCCTATGAAAGGATGCAAGAAGGCACGAGTCACACTTTTTCAAGGTGGTTGAAAAAATTGGAGGAACTGTGAACAAGAGTTCCTCAAAGAAAAATGTGTGAAGAAAGAAAGGAAGAGATCATGGAATGTGTAACTATGAAGGCAATCAACATCCAAGGACTGAATGATTTGACTATGATATATCCAGAAAATATATGAAGACTTTGATGGAAGTCTGAAAAACATGGAGACCCTTGACAATGAATAACTTTTGGAGATGTGTCAATATGTATGAAGGATGTTGATGAAAACTAGAAGATGTCATGATGAAATACCATCACAAAGGTAATTTTGATTTGATTTTCATCTCCTATTGATCCAAAATATTTTGCTTGAGATGTGTTAAAGAATTACATGTAAAAATTACAGCTTAAACAAGAAACTTTAAAGGCATAAAAATCAGAAGATAGAAGCAATTAAGATCATGCAAGAAGACACATAATTGATATCGGATTTCGTCCACGAGGGACTACGTCTCCAGGCCCTGCTCAATTAGTGGGGAGGCCCTCTTTCATTAAGTGGCAATACAAATGAAAGTACAAACATTAAATGCAAAATTACACCCTTATACCTCCCTAGCTGAAAGTACCCGAAAATTGGAGACCTATGATGAAGAAATGGACAGCACCGTTGGATTCATGGCGCCGAGAGGTGCCGAATCCATATAAAATTTGCCTGATTTTGACAAAGTGAAAATTTGGCCCCTCTGGAAATGGGGTCAATTCATGGTTCCGCCTGCCTTTGCTCCACGCTCATCGTTCCACCTGCAATTAATCAAAATTACTGCCTCAAAAATCGTGTTGCTCCGCTCTACCTTGGCCTGGGTGCACTTGTGAAAAATTGAGTTTATATAAGAAAAAGTGGGCGAAGTAACCAATCAAAGGTCATTGGCCTGATGGTTAAAAACCACAAGGGGTTAAGGGGAAGTCGGGGATCAAATCTCGCCTCCCTAGAATCGGAGTTCACTTGTTTTATTAGAGACGCGTATTTTTAAGTTTTTTGGAGGGTCGGGTCCGCATTGGGCGGCCCACCCAACCAACAGCATATGGCGATGTTGTTATATGATATATATAACATAAGATATATGTTACGGTTGGGGTGGCGGGGTTGACCGCCGACCACCCTACCGTGTATTATTATATATTCGGTGGTTGGTGCGTGGGGTCCAGCGGGGTCATGACTGCCGACCCCAATAAAATTTTGATTTTTTTAATATAATATGGCATGCGATCAGGTGGGGTGGTGAGGGTGGTGACCCGCCACCCCCCTTTTTTTAATTATTTCCTGTTTTTTAAAACAAATTAGCCATTTTTTAAAACTTGAATTTGACCGTACGAGTCAAATTAAAGAGGCCACAAATTTTTCTGAAATCTGGCCAGAATCCGGTGGCCGGAAAAGTTCGAAATTGTGCCTTCCTTAAGCCTGCCAAGTCAACCCAAAACTTTGACTACCTCTAACTTTCGCATACGAGCTCGGTTTGACAAACCGTTCGCACCATTGTGATCAGGACGACGAGATCTTCAACTTGGCATTAAGTTTTCCACATTTCCGACACTTTGATTTTTGAGACTTTGTACTTAAGCCACTTGTACTTGGACCTATACAATCCTCCTAGATCATTCCTCCCACTGAGCAGATTTTGGACCACCAAAAGCATTAGCACACCCAACACACTGCTTGTTCATTCAAAACACACTTTCAATCTCCTGCACGCAAAACTAGTACATCATTTGCAACCATGCAAACACCAAACATGACTTAACAACCCCTCCTTGCCGAGAGTTTATAGCACACATTCATTAGCCAATGATTACATAAAAACAATCAATACCTCAACTACTCATAAGAAAAGGCCAAAACATCATCGTTGTGTTTCGAAGTGATGGGAAACACACCATCACGTTTACATTTACTTGCAACATATGATTTACAACGGTGGCCATAGCAAGCTACTACCTCTAAAAAAACCAACTTAATAAGGCAGACCACCGTGAATGTGGTGGATTCATTTGTTGAACATGTTCATCTCTCGGCTCCTCTATCGATGCTTCCGGAGCATGGATCATCAGACACGTGGCTTGTTGGTGTCCCACTTCATTTGAATGACTACACTAATTCTTTTTCCTCCAAAATTTTCGGGTCGCATTGAGGCGCTTTCCCTTGGTGTTCCTTCGATAAGTGTTCATGGAGCCCTCACTATGGATGGACTGTGAGAAAGGGATTTCATCGTCTGTTGTTGGCTGGTCACTAGCTGTATTGAATCTTTGTCCCATTTCCTTTATGGTGTATCTGAGTCCTGCACGATGCAGAAATTCCTTGACTTCGATGGGGTTTATGATGCCTTGGCCATTGATGCCGAGGCCTTTTCCCTGATACCCCATCTTCTTTAGCAGTTTGGATCCGATACCTGTAGTATGTTTTTCAAAAGCAGCGAATTCATCATCATGAAAAGGACATGCAATTGAAGGGTTTTTTTTTACCTCGGGTTGGTTATGTCGCAACTTTTCCAAGGCCTCATCCTTAGCTTGTAACTGGTGTAGAAACCTTTGTTTTTCTTCCGTTGCTTCTTGTAGGAGCCTTCTTAGCTCAGTATTCTCTGCTTGGATGCTTTGGTTAATCTCTTCAAGTTCTTGGAACTCTGACGCAGTAAGTGTCCTTTTCATCTTTGGTACAATAACTATTGAAATTTTTGTTTCATCGCCTGAATCAGAACCCAAGTCGATGGGTCCTTCTGCTGCGATCCCAAAGGTTGCAAGCTTCATTTCATCGCCGGAATCGGACCCCAGGTCAATTGGTCTACCACGTGCAAATTTAAAAATTTTGTAGATTTTCTATGCTTGATGCAGCTTTACTTTTTATCCTCAATATCAGTCAACAATCATATAAACAAGAAACTAAAATGCAGATAGAACATAACAGTATATCGACAGAAGACAAGCCAAAAATATATGTATGTTGGTGCATTATGGCGGTCAGCAGGATGCTTCAACTAGCAAAGTCTCAATATGGTCAGCCAACCATAAGTGTCACACAACCCTCTAGGACAGCCAGATCAGCTAACCCAAAATTCATCGCTATCACAGTCAATGGTCAACACAAACATCAGCAGCAATAAAGTCAACGCAACCAAGTCAAAGTCAACGTCCAGCCTCAATTTTTGTGCCAAAAAAAGTGGATTGATGAGATCGAAGTTTAGGGAGAGTTTCGGGTCAATTTGACCAAGCGTTGACCAAACTCAACGCTGGTCAATTTTTGCACTGGAAACCCTAGACAGTCCAAAACCCTAGCTGCTGCTTTTTCCCACGTGTGAGTGAAGAAGAGACTCCAATAGATGATCGAACCAATCAGATGAGGAGAGAGGAAGTGATGTGATGGATGAGTGAAAATGATCTCCAACGTTGACCTATTTGTATCCATCAATGACGGTGTGTGACACAACTGCTGGGGCGTCAAGCCTACATTTCATTTCAGGTCGACCTGCACATATTTTGAATAAATTCAAAATAAATGTTCTTCTCATCGGATCAAGATGATCTTTAGATCGATCTTGCACCTCTCCGAAAGAGGAATCCAAAAAAAATATTGGAATCTTCCTCTGAGCATCACAACATGGAGTTTGGACCTAGTTTTCCAAAATTAACACTCCCTCTCAACTAGGGAGAACTCCATCCACCTGTGCAATCCAAACATCGTGTGTCATTCTGCTGTAACTTGCTTTGTTGGCTTCTTTATTTCAAAACAAAATTGGGTCAGTCAGAAAGACGTCATTCCTGGTAGACAGATTCAGCCCAAAGGTCTGAAACCTCTATAGGACTCAAAAAGAGTCTCATATGAACCTGAAGTTGGTTTACCTGACCCAAAGTCAGTTGGAGGTCTGAAATCTCACTAGACTTGATCCCAGATCAAGTGATTGGACACATGCCATCCTAGACATAGAGAGTACGGAAATCTTTGATGCGTCCATCAGCCTTTGCTAGTGGTCTCTACCTTTTCCCACCTCACTGGCCAAATGAGAGCTACTTCCCATGAGTTTGAGACTCAATGGGTAGGATGCATATGGGGCACAAATCATGAGAGGTGAACCAACTCAACATCATAATGTTGGGGCATAAGCACCACAAGGTTCGGCAAGCCTAGCCCCGTGTGTTCTTATAGCTCTAAGAAGCTATCCCCAAATCCCCCCCAGAGCTCCCAGAGCTCATCGTCCAACAAGACCCTCAGAATAGGGTCATTCCAAGGTTCTCATGGAAGGTTAGGAACTTGACCTTCCCCAAGGGCTTTGTGAGAATATCCGCGACCTACTCATCAGTTCCTATATGATCGAGCCTTACGGTGCCTTATTGTACCATATCCTGGATAAAGTAGTACTGATATCAGTATGCTTGGATCGATTGTGGAACATGGGATTCTCAGACAACCGAATCCCATTCTAATTATCACAAAGTATCACGGTGCTATCTAGCACATGCCTGAACAACTCACTGAAGAGATTTCGCAACCAAACTGCTTCATAACAGACCATACTCGCTGCAATGTATTCGGCCTTCGTAGTGCTCAAAGCCATCGATTCTGCTTCCTGCTCATCCATGATATCGAAGCAGAATCAAGTGTGAAACAACATCCCAATGTGCTCTTACGATCCACCACACTGCCAGCCCAATCGACATCAGTATATCCATGGAGTGTCACGCTCCCGACAGTGTATCTTAGCCCATGGTTTATCGTGCCCCGAAGATATCTCAAAAAATTCTTGGCACCAACCTAGTGAAAGTGATGAGGCTCAACCATATGTTTACTCAGAGTGTTCACTGCAAAACATACGTCCAGACGGGTGCTCACTAAGAACATCAGGGCCCGTACGAGTTGACGATACTCAGTAGGATTTTCTAGCACCGTCCCAGCAGCACTACCACTCAACTTCTTAAATTTGAGCTCTATCGGTGTCGACACAGACTTACAGTCCACCATTCCAAATCTTTCTAGAAGCTTCACAATATATTTTCCTTGAGAAAGGAAAATCTTGCTAGGTCTCTGCCAGACCTCCGGGCCTAGGAATTAATGCATCACTCCTAGGTCCTTCATCTCGAACTCAGCAGCGAGCTCCCTCTTGCACTGATGAATGAGAGGGTCAGCACCTGTCAGGAAGAGGTCGTCCACATACAACACCATAATGAGAGGCTTTCTCTATCAACCTTGAAGTAAAGGTTCAGATTAGAATTACTACGAGTGAAGCCCAAATTCATCAAGTAGCTATCTATCCTCTCATACCAACATCTGGGTGCTTGCCTCAACCCATTGAGGTATTTCTTCAACCTGGAAACATGGGTGTCCCAATCCTGGACTTCGAACCCCAGAGGTTGCTCCACATACACCCCTTCCTTTATCGCACCATGCAGAAATGCGGTCTCCACATCCATCTGATGAAGATTCCATACTTGTGTAGCAGCAAGGGCTATGGTAGATCGGATGGTCGTATATCAGGCCACAGGTGAAAATATGTCGTCATATCCTACACCTTCCTTTTGAGAGAAGCCACGGGCAACGAATCTTGCCTTGAACTTTTCAGCAATACCATCAAATCCATGCTTGATCATATAGAGTCATTTTGAGGTGAAAACTGCTTTGTCCTCCGGTCTTGGAACCACATCCCATACATCATTCTTCATAATGGACCCATATTCTTCATGCATAGCATCCTTCCAGACGTGATGCTTTATGGCTTCCTCAATAGATCCAGGCTCAGATTATATAATAGTACTCATGGCTACTAGATACCCTTGGTATCTATTTGGCTTCTTGCTTTCATAGAATGTCCCCCTTGGGGCCATATGATTCTCGGCATCCTCGAGAGTGTCCATGAGCCATGATTGTATTTTCCTCATTGAAGGAGGTGGATCAATATGGTCCATCGATCCTTCAACATCGGGCATCGTCTCATCCTTTGGTTCTTCTTGATTTCCAGGCCTTGCTTCATGATCTTCCTCATATCTTGGAAGATTGATTACTTTCCTTAGGGAAGCATCTTCGTCAAAGGTAACATCGTGGCATATCTCCACTTCCCTTTAACCAAGCACATAGAATCTATAGGCCTTTGAAGTTTCGTTGTAGCCCACAAACATTCCCTTCTTTCCAGAAGCATCCAACTTTCTCCTCGTCTCCTTCGGTACATGAAAATAAACAAGACATCCAAAAACTCTAAAATGTGAGATGTCAGGTTTCTTACTAGAGAAAACCTCTTCGAGAGTTTTGGAGTCCAGAGCGGAATGCAGGAATCGGTTTTGTATGTACACAACAATGTTCGCAGCTTCTCCCCACAAAAACTTTGGAAGACCTTGGTCACATAGCATGGCACGTGAAACTTCCAGAATGGTCCTATTCTTTCTTTCAGCAACGCCATTCTACTTAGAAGTATAGACAGTTGTGGTCTCCCTCTTGATGCCAGATTCTCTGCAAAAGTTCTTGAACTCATTCGTCTCATATTCAGTGCCATTATCGGTCCTCAATATCTTGATCTTCTTCCCTGTTAGATTTTCCACCAAGGCTTTGAAGGTACGGAACCACATGAAAACCTCATCCTTCTTATTCAAGAAGTATATCCAGGTTTTGCGAGAGAAGTCATCTATGAAACTCATGTAATAATAACATCATCCCAAGGATGTCATGGGTAGCATACCAGACAAATCATAATGTATCAATTGCAAGACATCAGATGTCTTTGTGACACTTGAGGGGAAATGTGCCCTTGTATTCTTTCCTTCGTCACAACCCTGACATGCACCTTCATGATCATTTGTGAACTTGGGCATCCCCATAACCACCTTCCTTGCTTCGGGAAGGGCTTTGTAGTGAAGGTGTCCAAACCTCCGGTGCCATAGTTCAGTCTGTCAGATAGTATCACATGTCATCGCTCCCAATGGAATTCCTCCAACCTGGTAGAGTGTATCAACTCTAAATCCAATCGTGATAGCTTCCTTGAAAATATTATTCCAGATACACACCTTCCCATCAACGAATGCCACATTGAAAACTTTGTCTTCCATGGCCGAAATAGACACAAGGTTCTTCTTCAAATCAGGTACATATAGTACATCTTGCAAGTAGAGGACTTGACCTTGAGATAAGTAGAGGGTCACAGTCCCTGTCCCTTTTATGGGATATGTGGCATTATCACCAAGTATAATTTTCAGATTAACATCCTTTTCAACCATGTCAGAAAGTGCTTCCTTGAACCCAGTGATGTGCCTTTAGGCACCACTATCTATCAACCAAACATCCATAGTGTCAGGTGGAGATGCAACAGAGAGGGCAGATACAAGAATGAATTCATTTATTTTATCATCAACAGCATTTGATTCCTCATACCTGGAATTTCTCGACCTTTTGAAAGGTTTCCCATTTCCACCAGAGGAAGCCTTCCTCTTTCCTTTGAACCTATTGTTCCTTTGATTGTCATTCCTCTGGTTGTTGTTGTTGTCATCATCATCAGGAGAATCCTTCTTGAAAGGGCATCCTCTACCATAGTGGTCGGTCTTGTGACATATGTAACATCTTCCTTTCTTTCCTTCGGCCCCTACTCTTCCTTTGTTCCTCGGACCACCATTGTTCTTCTTCTTAGCACGAGCAGTGAAGGCATCATTTCCTTCATTTTCATATTCCTTCATCCCTGTCTCTTCTTATATGCATCTCGACAGTACTTCATCAAAATTAGGTATCACATTGTTATTGAGAACGGTAGTGTTGAATACATGCCATTCATATGAGAGACCTCTAAGTGCAGTGAGAACAATCTCTCGATCAACTATTGTCTCCCCAATAGCCAGAAGATTATTCCTTATCTCGGTCAGTTTCAGAAAATATGATTGGACAGATTCATCGTTGCCTTTCTTTAGATTCTTTAATTGGTTCTTGAAGAATAGGACTTGATTCACATTGTTGGCCTTGAACATGTTGACCAACTTATCATACATCTCCTTGGATGTGCCCAGCTCAAAGATGTAGGCAACCAGACTCTTATGAATTGATTCCCTCATCATCAACTTTGCTTTGATTTCCCCCTTCTTGTATTTTGTCCTGGTGGCAGCAGGTGCAATGGATGGAGGCTCTTGGATTTTACCCTGCACATAGTCCATGATATCTTGGTCTTCCAAATTAAGATCCAATGTCATCTTCCAGGCATGGAATTCTTCCTTCCCAGTCAATTTGTCATTAGCTTTAAAGCCATTATAGTTTGAGGCACCCATGCTCCTCTTCGATGATTGCTACAAACTTGGGCTTTGTCTTCACCTCAGCTCCGATACCATGTAAAGTTTTGTAGATTTTCTATGCTTGATGCAGCTTTACTTTTTTTACCCAATATCAGTCAGCAATCATATAAACAAGAAAGTAAAATGCAGATAGAACATATTAGTAGATCGACAGAAGACAAGCCAAAAATATATATGTGTGTTGGTGTGTTACGACGATTAGCAGGATGCTTCAACCATCAAAGTCTCAATATGGTCAGCGAACCAGAAGTGTCACACAACCCTCTAGGACAGCCAGATCAGTCAACCCAAAAGTCAACAAAAGTCAACGTTGTCACAGTCAATGGTCAACACAAACAACGTCAGCAAGAAAGTCAACACATCCAAGTCAAAGTCAACGTCTAGCCTTGGTTTTTGTGCCAAAAAATGAGAATTGATGAGATCGAAATTTAGGGAGAGTTTCGGGTCAATTTGACCAAGCATTGACCAAAGCCAACACTGGTAAATTTATGCACTGGAAACCTTAGATAGTATGAAACCCTAGTTGTTGCTTTTTCCCACGTGTGAGTGAAGAAGAGACTCCAATAGATGATCGAATCAAACAGATGAGGAGAGAGGATGTGATGTGATGGATTAGAGAAAATGACCTCCAGCGTTGACCTATTTAGTGTGACACAACTGCTGGGGCTTCAAGCCTACATTTCATTTCAAGCCGACCTGCACTTATTTTGAATAAATTCAAAATAAATGTTCTGCTCATCAAATCAAGATGATCTTTAGATCGATCTTTCACCTCTCTAAAAGAGGAATCCAATAAAAATATTGGCATCTTCATCTGAGCATCACAACATGGAGTTTGGACCTAGTTGTCCAAAATTAACACAAATCCTGCAGTTGTGACCTTTTCATCCCCCTCAAATTCAGAATCTTGGTTTTGTTGTATGGTGGTGGCGGTCTTCTGCTTCCCCCTTTTGTCATTCCTCTCAAGTCTCAACTCATGGTGCAGCTCCCAACAATTTTCTTTGTCATCTCCCTCTTTCTCACAATGTGTGCAAGAGGGCTTTGCTCCCCTTCTTTTGGTTGTTGCAGTGCTTTTTGGGTGGTCACTTTTTTCATGCCTTCCCCTGCTTTCTATGTGCATGTCCTTAACACTGGCCTCATCGATGGTAGGAAGCTCAAACAACAATAATAAATGCCTTATGTAATTATGCAGAGAACCAATATACTTAGTTACAATCTCTGGTGAATCTAATGGAATGCTAAAATTCAATGCTTGTTTTCTAAATTCTTCAGTTAAGTCTTGTACATTTTGACCTCTACTTTGCCTTAGGTGTTGCCATTCCATTAATGCCTTTTGCTTATAACCCAAAGGGTAAAATTGGTTTCTTAATGTAGAAACAAAATTTGACCATGAGGAGAGAAGGTTACCCATATTTTCGTTGCCTTGCAATTTGCTCCCCCACCAGAAAAGAGCAGTGTCGTTCAGCCGAAGAGAGGCCAACTCGATCTTTGACTCATCCTCCTTGATCCATTGAATCTCGCGGTAGACTTCAATCTGCCTAACCCAGTTGTTAATATTTTCTGCATTACTTTCGCCATGATACATGGGAAGATCAAATTTGACATCTAATTTAAAGAAATGTTTATTAGATGCATTTCTTGAATTCCTATGATGATGGTGAGAAGAGGAGGAAGAACTTTCATTTGCGGGAGGAGAAGGAGGTGGATCTCCTCCATTATCTCCATGCCCTGAACCTTGTCCTTCTGAAGCATTCTCCCCTACTTTCTCTAGTCTCCAAAGTATATATAACAACTTCTCGACCTGATCTGCCATGGTAGAGGGTCTTGCGGAAGTTTAGCTCCTCCTCATTTCGAACATCGTCATCCATGTTTCTTCTTCGATGTGCGCGTCCCGCTTTGGGATCAAAAGACTTTAGTGCCCCTTCGCCTCTTCGTAGCTTGTTTCTAGTTAGCATACAAACATGCAATTCACATATACAAATGCCTACTCTGATACCACTTGATCCAAAATATTTTGCTTGAGATATGTTAAATAATTACATGTAAAAATTGCAACTTAAATAAGAAATTTTAAAGGCATAAACATAAGAAGATAGAAGAAATTAAGATCATGCACAAAGACACATAATTGATATCGGAGTTCGTCCATGAGGGACTACGTCTCCAGGCCCTGCTCAATTAGTGGGGAGGCCCACTTTCATTAAGTGGTAATACAAATGAAAGTACAAGAATTAAATGCAAAATTACACCCTTATACCTCCCTAGCTAAAAGTGCTTGAAAATTGGAGACCTCTGATGAAGAAATGGGTAGCACATTTGGATTCGTGGCGCCGAGAGGTGCAGAATCCATATAAAATTTGCCTGATTTTGACAAAGTGAAAATCTAGCCCCTCTGGAAATGGGCTCAGTTCATGGTTTCAGTTGCCTCTGCTCCATGCTCATGGTTCCACCTGCAATTAATTAAAATTACTGCCTCAAAAATCATGTTGCTCCACTATGCCTTGGCCTGGGCACACTTGTGAAAAACTGAGTTTATATAAGAAAAAGTGGGCAGAGTAACCAATCAAAGGTCGTTGGCTCGATGGTTAAAAACCGCAAGTGGTTAAGGAGAGGTTGAGGAATCAAACCCTGCCTCCAAAGAATCTGCGTTCACCTGTTTTATTGAAGGCACATTTTTTATGTTTTTTGGAGGGCCAGGTCCGCATTGTGTGGCCCGCCCAACCAACCGCATATGGTTGTGTTGTTATATGTTATATATAACATAACATATATGTTACGGTTGGGATGGCGGGGTGTTACACAACATTTTGTGACTGTCCCTGCAATCCCCATCCCGCACATTGGAGGCTCATTTCTGTGATCAAAATAAAGTGTCATGCCTTGCAAATACCATCATTGCATCCCTTGCCATGAGGACAACATTCCTTTTGTTGACCATTTCCTGAACAAACCACCAAAAATACCTGTTTTTGCCTTGGTGTTGGTAACCCGTTATGCCCTCGTGTCGATGAGGCAGATTAACACTGACCCCCACACTAGCTGGCGATCTGTCACAGTTAGCTTCCCGCGCCAATCTGTTTATGGAAAGTTTTTTAAAAATAGAGGCGAAGTTTCGATCATAACAACTTTGTGGATGAATCATAGGGAGTGGTTCGACTGAATAACCACGGTCTTCCTCCTTTGGCCTCTTGTTTCCACCTTTTGGGGAAACCTCCCAAGGGATAAGGCCTCCCTTCCACCATAGTAGGGATCTCAAACTCCTCCTCTCCCTCTATAAATATAGCCATCCTCCATTGATGAAGTTAGCTGAACTGAAGATATTATAGCAAAAACGCTGGAGAGATTTTTATTCAAGATAGAACGGAAGAGTCCCTTATTGAGAGAGCTTAGGCTTGTGCCTTCATCCCGTTCGAATTCCCTGACATTCGTCGAGACGCGCTTCAGCTGAACCCCGCTGAAGGAGGTTTCGATGTTAAGGCTTGGTTGTAACTATTTATTCTATTAATACATATGTATAACTATTGTCTAGTTCCCATTTTGCGTTGATGTGTTTTATTGATGCAATATGCTTAACCCTCCTTGACTGGTTAATAGTTATGAATGAGATTGTTGCTTCGTATGCTGCTCTTGGTTATTGATCTTGTGCAGGTATCCAAGCATTGTTGCAAAATGATCGTGACTTTCCGAGACAGGAATTGAGAGGCCACCACTACAACAGCTACGACGACAACGTTGGACCCCAGGTAGGTTGATCTACCTCGTCTATTTCATTCAGTAATTAGGAACCTACACTCTAGTTTGTCCTTTTGTTACTAGACCCACTTTAGGGCTAGGAGGATCTCTGTCCGCAGAGAGGATTTACTTTCATAACAAATTGGTGACCATATTGGGGATCCCAATTTATATGTACTCTATTATGGATGGTTGCGCCCATACCACATGTTCATGTCTCAGAGATATTATTTGTATTTGTAATTGCAGGTCTTCCGACAACGGTGTTTGGTTCGAACGCTTTCTCGTAAAGCATTTCACCCCTTCCTCTCTCTGGGACCTTATGCTTTAGGGGGCATCTGTTACATAGCATTTTGTCACTGTCCCTGCAATCCCCATCTCGCACATTGGAGGCTCATTTTTGTGATCAAAATAAAGTGTCATGCCTTGCAAATACCATCATTGCATCGCTTCCCAAGAGGACAACATTCCTTTTGTTGACCATTTCCTGAACAGACCACCAAAAACACTTGTTTTTTCCTTGGCGCTGGTAGCCCGTTATGCCCTCGCGCCGATGAGGCAGATTAACACTGACCCCCGCACTAGTTGGTGCTCTGTCTCAGTTAGCTGCCCACGCCAATCTGTTTATGGAAAGTTTTTTAAAAATAGAGGCAAAGTTTCGATCATAACAACTTCATGGATGAGTCATAGGGAGTGGTTCAACTGAATAACCATGGCCTTCCTCCTTTGGCCTCTTGTTTCCACCTTTTGAGGAAACCTCCCAAGGGATAAGGCCTCCCTTCCACCATAGTAGGGATCCCAACCTCCTCCTCTCCCTCTATAAATATAGCCATACTCCATTGATGAAGCTAGTTGAACTGAAGACATTATAGCAGAAACGCTGGAGAGATTTCTATTCAAGATATAATGGAAGAGCCCCTTATTGAGAGAGCTTAGGCTTGTGCCTTCATCTCATTCGAATTCCCTGACATTTGTTGAGACCCGCTTCAACTGAACCTCGCTGAAGGAGATTGCGACGTCAAGGCTTGGTTGTAACTCTTTCTTCTATTAATACATATGTATAACTATTGTCTGGTTCCCATTTTGCATTGATGTGTTTTATTGATGCAATATGATTAGCCCTCCTTGATTGGTTAGTAGTTATGAATGAGATTGTTGCTTCGTATGTTGCTCTTGTTTGTTGATATTGTGCAGGTATCCAAGCATTGCTGCGAAAGGATCGTGTCTTGCCGAGACAGGAAACGAGAGGCCACCACTACAACAGCCATGACGACAACGTTGGACTCCAGGTAAGTTGATCTACCTCGTCTATTTCATTCAATAATTAGGAACCTACACTCTAGTTTGTCCTTTTGTTACTAGACCCATTCTAGGGCTAGAAGGATCGTCTCTGTAGCTAACTATGCCGAAGTAGCTAAAGGATTCATGCAATTTCTAAAGCAAAGTGTCCCTTTCCTTTGGGATGAGGTCGCCCAAAAGTCTTTTCATGCTTTGAAGACATTGCTTGTCAACGCTCCTCTGTTGCATCCTCTGAACTATCATCGTGATTTTTCCGTCTATTTAGGTGCCTCTTTCAACACAATTGCCATGGTTCTAGTTCAAAATGGTGATGACGATGACGAGCATGTTATTTATTACCTCTCTCGTAACCTTCTCGATACCGAAACACGCTATGCTCATGTCGAGAAGTTAGCGTTAGTTGCAGTTCAAGCAGTTCAACATTTTTGTCATTATATTATATTGCGCACTGTGACTGTGATTTCGTAATGCAACCCCATGACCTATATATTGTCTCGACGATTGCTGGGGGGCAAATACTCAAAGTGGATTGTTATCCTCCAAGAGTTTGATTTGGTGTTTACTATTTCCAAGTCAAAGAAATCACTCGTCTTTGTTGATTTGATCTACTCCCTTCCCTCTGACTCCACTCTATCTGGTTCTAAAGAACGCATTCCAGACGATACACTTTTTCTGATCTCCACCCTCGATCCTTGGTACGGTCATATCATCGTATATCTTCAAACTTCTACTTTTAGATCTGAGTTGACGAAGGATGCTCGCCAATGCATCCGTCATCAGTCACAACCTTATTGTATAGTCGAAGATACACTCTACCGTGTCGGAGTAGATTCCATTCTCCGTCGGTGTTTGACCCTAATGGAGGCTGAGAAAGTTCTAAATGATTACCACAGTGGCGCCTGTGGCGGTCACATGTTTGGTTATGCCACTGCACAAAAGATTATTCGTGTTGGGTATTTCTGGCCCTCTATCTTCAAAGACTACATTATTGTTGTCCGTAAATGTCATGATTGTCAAATCTGTCAATGCAAGATGTGCACGCCGCCTGCACATTTGCACCCTATCATTACCGTTGGTCCCTTTGCGAAGTGGGGCATCGATTTTATGACGTGTAACCCTTACTCAACCAGGGGGCATGCTTATATTATTGTAGCCATTGACTACTTCACCAAATGGGCCGAAGCAATGCCTACACTTGCCGCCGACAGTAAGACAACCACTCAGTTCATATTCAATCACATCATTTCTAGGTTTGGTGTCCCTCAAGCCATCGTTTCCGATCATGGTTCCAATTTTCGGCATTTTATGGTGGCGGAGTTGACCTCCAGGTTGGGCTTGCGTCACGACAGCTCAACGTCGTACTATCCTCAGGCCAATGGCTAAGTTGAAGCTGTGAACAAATTTTTAGTCACTATGCTTCAACGTACGATTGGGATTCATAAATCCAATTGGCATCTCATGTTATTTTCGGCTCTCTGGACATATTGAACCTCAATCAAGGATGCGAAAAATTCACTCCATTCCATCTTGTTTGCGGTCTAGAAGCTACCTTTCCAATTGAGTGTGAAGTACCTTCGCTCAAGTTGGTTGTTGAATTACTGCCCAACACTTCACCTGAAGAAGAGCGTCTTCTCTACTTAGAGAGGCTGGATGAAACTCGATGCTTTGTTGCTTTGGTCATCGAGGCACAGAAGAAGCGGGTCAAAGCCCATTTTGACCAGTCAGTTTCCCCTCGCTCCTTTGTAGAAGGAGACCTCATCCTCCTATATGACCAAGCTCATGATAAGCTGGGGCAGACAAATTTCAACCCATGTGGCATGGGCCTTACATTGTTAAACGCGTTTTGAAGAATGGGGCCTATGAGCTCATTGATTACGAAGGTCATTCTTTAGATCAACCCATAAATGGGTTGTATCTCAAGAAGTATTATGCATGAGTCATTTGTGCATGTTTTGTGTACATAGGTGTTTTTTTTCAGTTTTGTACATTTCTGGCTTGGTGTGTTTTGCGAGCGTTTTCCTGCTTATTGGGTCGTTGCTTATTGTGCAGATGTCTATTACCCCTTATGTCGGTTTCGCGGATGGTGCTTCCCGCAGTACCCGGAACTTGTCTTCAGCAGCCTGGGTGATTTATGATCCTGCTGGTGAGTTGATAGATCTGCAAGGTACTTGTCTAAGACGAACTACAAACAATGTCGTTGAATATAGTGTTGTCATTGAAGTATTAATCGAGACGATTACCCTCGGCATTAGTGCATTGGTTGTAAATCTAGACTCACAGCTTGTTGTTCTTCAACTTAATGGGTATTATTCAGTTAGAAACCCTCACATTTTAAGATTGTATTTACGTGTTCGTTTGCTGGAAAGACATTTTGATTATATCACATATCAACATATTCCTAGACAAATGAATGCATTAACTGATACAGTGGCTAACATTGTATTGGATAGACATTTGCGTAATTTGTAAAATCATCATCACATGAGAGACTCATACCAAATAGGAATATATATATATATATATATATATATATATATATATATATATATATATCGAAGGTTTGCATCAGTATGCACCATAAGTTTCAAAAAATATGTGTGTTTTTGTTACATCCTGAGACACCATGCCTCTCAACAAAATGCAGAAATAAAAGCTTAGGTGTCTAATCGACATGATGATCATGATAGCATGTCACTGCCCAGACAAGCCACCTCAGCAAGCAATGAACTCGGTTTGACACCCCTACAGTATGTCTTTGATATGCACGAGGAACATCGTCGAACCATGCATAGTCTCGGACCTCACGGGTGATTCCCTCCAAGTTGTGCATGATCTCCTCCTCCTCAACTTGAGGGGCAACATCAAAATCGCGAGGTATTCGCCTTGCTATCAGAGACATCCCTGTAGGTCTCTCTGGGCCTACATTTGCAAATGCATGGATAGAGTGTCAGAACATACATACCAAAAAAATCGTAATACTCATAAAAAATAAAAAGAATGAGTCTTACCAAGTGCTTCATCCCAATCCTCTCCTTCCGGGAGCGGGAGGTCTGGATCACCAGTAAATCTGTGCTAGAGTAGGGCCAGTCCTCCATGAAAATCAACTATCGGCAGAGCCAATCAAAGAACTCCGGTCTCCAGGACATCTGTTGATCACCCCCTGACCTTGGCATCAGAGCTGCCCATTGAGCCATCCGTGGTTCCAGTGCTAGTGGTGTTGGGACTATCACCTCCTGACGTCGATATATTGGTAATCGTTCCAGAATGAACGATCCCAGGATAGACCCATAACCAAATTGTTTCAATTTGGTCTTCTTGCACTTTGTTAGCCGACGTTTTATATTGATTGTTACTGCCTCTACCCAGTTGTAGATGGTTAGTGACAAGCAGTCTACAACAAGAATTAGCTGTGTTTTTGTTGCTTCGTGCGGTGCTTATGTTCCTGCAGCTCATGTGATCTTGTGTAGCACTACCCTTAGTGTTAAATCTGGGATAGTTTGGAAGTCCACCTTCCCACATTTTGATCCTTTCCGTGCTCCCGGGCATACCCCGTCAATCACCATGCCCATGCTCTCCATGGTGGGTCAGGTGCTGGTCAAGATTGGTGCTACCCCCCTCCGCGACAGTCCTATTATGAAATAGACATCAAAAACATCAATCTTGAGCTCCTGATCTCGAAGAATGAATTTTTCTTGATCCTCATCCCATTTACTGATCAAGTATTGCAACAGCTCCGGTTGAGCTCTGAGGCATGGTGTCATGAAGAACTTTTTCAGTCCACAGTCTCTAAGAGCTTCCATGCATCTCGCATTTCCCATGGCAAGCTCATCCTCTTCACTGTGTTCCCGTTCCTTCTGCTCTATCACCATTTGGTTACTCTTTCACCTGCAAACATGTTCATATGGACATTATTAGCCAAATCCAAAGCTGAAATTTGTGAAATTTAGGTTTGCTTTCTTGCATTGGAATTTTTTAAAAGGTTTGCGCGGTTGGCACGCCCCAGTTTAGAAAATTGGGTAGTTGGCGTGAGTCCGTGCCCGAAATCCGCGGCAACCGCCATGCCCTAGTTTTCACAATTTCCCACTTAGAAATTAAAACTGAAGGTTGCAGGTAATGAAAGGAGATTCAAAATTGGGGAAGGATGTTGGCTCTTACCTGGAACTGATGGATTTGATAATGGTCTGTCGGATTACCCACTATCGTCACTGCAAAATCACAAGGTAAAATGGGTCACTATTGCTCCACAAAAGGTAAAAGTGAAAAGTAATTATTTTTTACCATTTTTGGCATTTTATAACTTTTCAGAACCCTAATTAGGTTTTAAAACATGTTTTTCGATTATTACATTGTGTTATTTTGAGAAATGGGTTTTACGTTTATTTCTTGTGCAGCGACAGGTCTTTAATGCGATAGTGATGAAGTCACGAGTTGTATTTTATACTTTTTTCGGACTCGGTAAAAACATGAAAAAGTCACTACTGGAGTTATCTTTCAGCTCTTTTCTGACTCTCTAAAGCGGAACTAGACTCTGTCATTTTGAACTCGTTAAATGTTTATGAAAATGATATCTACCCGGTATACGTTTACCCCTTTTTAGTGGATCGTTATTCTGAAAAGGAATACCTTAGCCTATCGCGACTAAGAGGTTCTTTCAGATATTGTTTTATACCTTTTCGGATTTGAGAGACTACTTACGAAAAGGGACATGCTGGAGTTTTCTTTTCCGCTTCTTTTCAAACTCTCTAAACATGAAAAAACGTCAAGTTCTTCCTTTGTTAGACTTGTTAAACCTTGATGACATTGGACATCGTCACCAGGACGTTCATCGAGTTCCTCCTTCCTAGGGCTCATAAAATGTACTAGGATGGATTTTTCTGAAGGAAAAACTTACAGCACAAGCATATGTTATCCCCTTCAAGCTTGCTTAAAAATAATAATTGGGGTACTCTCCAGAAATGGTGGGGGTAAATTGAACCATATTTTAGTTGTGTCGGTAGTATGTCACTCTTGAACATGACACTCATCTGCATTCGTGTCGGGTTGGGGACATCTCATTTCATCATTCTTGCCTTCGTGGGTTTGGGTAATCTTTCTTGACCTCTCATCTGCTCTTTTCCACGTCATCATGACCTCAGATCCCTTGATGTCAAATATTGCCAGATCTAGAGTCGTGTCGTTGATATGTTCAAGAGAAATTCTCCTCTGGAGTTTTCAACCTCCCTTTGATTCTCTGTTGGTCCTGATTCACTATCATTATGTTCCTCTATCTCTTGTCGATGATGTGGGATACATTATGGCCTCCGCCGACCGGAGTGACTTCATGAGCTTGATTCATTATCCAAGAGATTGAGTACAGAGACTCCCTCTAGGTACCTTGGAGCCTACATGCCTCAATGGCGAGGTTCTTTGCATTCGACGATAGGTCCACATCATTGGCCTTCGATTGAGTGATTACAGGTGTTGTGCTTGACTCATTGTTTACATTTTTGGATTGTACTGTTGTACCTTGAGAGCCATTGTCATTATTGGTGGGTTCTCTAGCACTTGTTAACAACTTTCTAAATCATTATTGTGTCAGGTGACTTTCTGCATGTTTGACTTCAAACTCACATATTCGCATGCTTGAATTTGTACTTGTTCAGGTTGAGATGGAGTGCAAGACCCTCGGTTTTGTCTGATAAGATCCAGGCTGTGGGATATTGTGGTTTATCATGAATTTATTACATGAATCCTTTGATTGGATGGTTGCGACCATACCTGTGTCTATTTATTGATCCTTACTGCTGGATGACTATTTCCATACCTTGGATCCCAGTTTATATATACTCTATTATGGATGGATGCGCCATACCACATGTTCATGTCTCAGAGATATTAGTTGTATTTGTAATTGCAGGTCTTCCGACAAAGGTGTTTGGTTCAAATGCGCTCTCGTAAAGCATTTCAACCCTTCCTCTCTCTCAGACCTCATGCTTTAGGGGGCATCTGTTACACAACATTTTGTCAATGTCCTTGCAATCCCCATCCCGCACATTGGAGACTCATTTCTGTGATCAAAATAAAGTGTCTTGCCTTACAAATACCATCATTTCATCCCTTTCCATGAAAACAACATTCCTTCTGTTGACCATTTCCTGAACAGACCATCAGAAACACCTATTTTTGCCTTGGCACTGGTAGCCCGTTATGCCCTCGCGCCGATGAGGCAGATTAACACTGGCCCTCACGCTAGCTGGCGCTTTGTCTCAGTTAATTTCCCACGTCAATCTATTTATGGAAAGTTTTTTAAGAATAGAGGCGAAGTTTTGATCATAAAAACTTCGTGGACGAGTCATATGGAGTGGTCCAACTGAATAACCACAACCTTCCTCCTTTGGCCTCTTGTTTCCACCTTTTTGGGAAACCTCCCATGAGATAAGGCCTCCTTTCCACCATAGTAGGAATCCCAACCTCCTCCTCTCTCTCTATAAATGCATCCATCTTCCATTGATGTGCTAGATGAACTGAAGATATTATAGAATATGGAGAGATTTTCTATTGAGATAGAACGAAGGAGATCCCTTATTGAAGGCTTAGGCTTGTGCCTTCATTTCGTTCGAATTCCACTGACATTTGTCGAGATGCGCCCCGATTGAGACCCACAGCAGAGAATTTGCGACGTCAAGGCCCAGTTGTAACTCTTTCTTCTATTAATACATATGTATAACTAATGTCCCATTTTGCGTTGATGTGTTTTATTGATGCAATATGCTTAACCCTCTATGGTAGTTGAAATGGTGCCAGATGAGATTAACAGCAGTATCTTGCTCCCGTTTGTTGATCTTGTGCGGTAACCAAGCATCCTTCTGAGGATATCACTTCTTTGAGACAGAGATGAGGCCACCATTACAACGGCCACGACGACAACGTTGGACTCTAGGTAGGTTGATCTACCTCGTCTATTTCATTCAGTAATTAGGAACCTTCACTCTAGTTTGTCATTTTGTTACTAGACCCACTCTAGGGCTAGAAGGATCATCTCTGTCCATAGAGAGGATTTACTTTCAAAACACGGGGTTGACCGCTGACCACCTCACCGTGTATTATTATATATTCGGTGGTTGGTGCGTGGGGTCTGGCGGGGTCATGATCGCCAGCCCCAATAAAATTTGATTTTTTTAATATAATATGGCATGTGGTCGAGTGGGGTGGCGGGGGTGGTGGTCCGCCACCCCCTCTTTTTTTAATTATTTTATGTTTTTTAAAACAAATTAGCCATTTTTAAAAAAACTCGAATTTGACCGTAGGAGTCAAATTAAAGAGGCCACAAATTTGCCTGGAATTTCGCTGAAGTTGGTAAGAAAAGGTCGAAATTGTGCCTTCCTTAAGCCTGCCAAGTCACCAAGTCAACCCAAAACTTTGACTGCCTCTAACTTTCGCATACGAGCTTGGTTTGACGAACCGTTCGCA
The DNA here is from genome assembly GCA_034641835.2 of Pinus albicaulis. Taxonomy (NCBI): domain Eukaryota; kingdom Viridiplantae; phylum Streptophyta; class Pinopsida; order Pinales; family Pinaceae; genus Pinus; species Pinus albicaulis. The sequence goes on from CM076584.1 coordinate 914,672,248, forward strand.
CTGTTGCGATCAGGACAATGAGATCTTCAACTTTTCCACATTTATAACACTTTGATTTTTGAGCCTTTGTACTTAAACCATTTGTACTTGGACCTGTACGATACTCTTGAATCACATATTTTTGAATGATATCTAGGCGGGCTTATGCGAGGCTGCCTTGGGAAGAGCTATAAATGCATTCCACCACTGATCACATGTAGTAGGATGAAAGATCTTTAAAACATGGCATGAATAAGGCAACATGGCATGGAGGTAGGCCAAATATGGACTATTAGATCACTTTCCGATGAAAGAAATGTTGACATGGCTCAAGGATGAAAGTGATGGATGGTCTATGCCCTACAAAGAAGTCTCAAACATGAAGTCTTCTAGATAACAAAAAGCAGTTCAACAAGGTTACAGATCAAACGAGAACTCTACCAAAAAAAACATAAAAAATCCATGAAAAACAACCCGAACATGAGAAGTGTTATTTTGGAATAATTTTTAAATTTTTAAATTTTAGTTTTAAAAATTTTTTTCGAGGTAAAATTTCAACATTTTTTTAAAATGGAAGTAAAAGCCAAATTTTTTGTGCAAAAAACAACCCGAAAACAAAAAGTGTTGATGTTGGAATAACGTCGCCAATTTTTTGTGTGCAAAAAACACCCTGAAAAAGAAAAGTGTTGATGCCGAAATAACGTTGCCAAAACTTTGTGTGCAAAAAACACCCTGAAAACGAAAAGTGTTGATGCTGAAATAACACCTTTTTTTGTTGGGGTAAATTGCCAACAATTTTTAATAATGACATTAAAGATAAAATATCATGACTCTGAAAAACCTTAAAATTCCAACGATAAACATGACATTAAAGATAAAATATCAAAAGTATTAAAATTCCAATGATTTTTAGGCACGATATTAAAGACAAAATATCACGTCTCTGAAAAGCCTTAAAATTCTAGTGATGACATTAAAGATAAAATATCACTTTTATGAAAATCCTTAAAATTCCAACAATTTTCAGCCATGGCTTTAATATTATTTAAACATTTATTACTATTTAATTTATATTACTTTATTTTTATTTTAGGTTTATCATATTAATAACAATTTATTAAATATAATGTTTTTTTCTTTTCATATAATATATTGAAATCAATGGATAGAAACACTTCAGTTATGATGAATGAACAACTTTACAAAAAAAATGAATTTATATGTGATTTTGGAGTTTTTAATACTCTTTCCATTAAAACATATGTTTTTTTTGGAAATTTGTGTCGATATTTTATTTTTAAATAATTTTAAGATTTTGAAATTTACAAATTGTTTTTTTTTAAAACTATAATTCATTATATATATATATATGTTATTTTCATATATAATAATAATAATAATAATAATTTTTTAATATTAAAATTATATTTCTTTTGAATTTAATAAATCTAAATTAATAAACATATTAAAAATTATCTAAAAAAAATTGCCATTTCTATGTATGGCTAAACAAGTACACCATCAACAATTTTTTTTTTGTTTTCATGGACTTATTATTTCTACATATTTTTTATTTTGACATATATATCCAATCAAATATATCAAGGATATCAAAACATTGAAAAATTAAAAACTAAGACAAAAAGACACAAATAAAAAATAAATAATAAGAAATAAATAAAAATATATATTTTAACATAATTTTTTTTTAAAAACATGACAAAAAAAAATCAAACATAAAAAATGTAAAAAAAAAACGAAAGTAACTTATAAAATATCAAAATTACAAAAAAGAAATATATAAAAAAGTAAATTAAAAAAAAAAACATTAAAAAAAACGTTGTTTAAGAAAAATATTTAAAAATTTGAAAAACTAAAAAAAACATAAAAAGAAACATTATTTAAGATAAGAAATTAAAAATTTGACAAAATAAGAAAACATAAAAAAATATTAATGAGATAAATAAAAAAACAAAGAGTAAAAAAAACACAATAAAAACAATTAAAAAAAACTGTAAAAGAAATAATTAAAAAAACATTTTAAAAAATTAAACCAAAAAAACATTAAAAAAAATAAAATGGAAAAAAAAACTATTAAAAAATGAAGAAATAAAAAAAATAATACCAAATTATTTAAAAAAAACATTAAAAAATTTATAAATATTGAAATTAATAATTAAAAACATTGAAAAAAAAACATTAAAACTATTTTTATTTATTAAATAAGAGAAAAAAAAAACATTAAAAAGCAACTTAAAATCTATTAAAAAAATTAAAAATAATAATTTTAAAAAACCATAAAAAAATAAAAGTGGTAATTAAAAAAATCATTTAAAAAACAAAAAATCATAATTTATTAAAAATAATAATAATAAAATTTTAATTAAAAAGAAAATATATATATATATATATATATATATATCTATATATATATATATATATATATATTAAAAAAAAAAAAAACTTTAAAAAATATATGAAATTAAAAAAAAAATGTTGGCCTCGTCCTTTAAGGGAGGAGTTCTTCAAGTAGAGTTGGTTATCCTTTAAGGAGGAGTTCTTCAAGCAACTGGTTGTCGCATCTTCTCCACCCGAGGCGCTGTTGTAGGTCCCTAATTAAGAGGGAGCTTGGAATCGAGTTTCTTACTTGGAAGAAACTCTGAAGCGAAATTCCTAAGTCAAGAGGGAGCTTAGGTACATTCCTTTATTGGAATAAATATGTCCTCCCTAATTTGAGAGGGAGAGAAAGACACATCATTCTTGTCTTCACTTGGGAAGACAAAATGTAGGATTGGGTAAACCTCTGGAATCTGATACTCTTTGAGGATGAGTTAGGGCATCCAATATAAGAGTAGTCATAGAGGACCGATATTCTTTGAGGACTGAGAATTCAAGATAATAATAGTCTTGTTGGAACACACCTTGAGAACCCAGGTAGTGTATGTTCCGAGAGAGACAATGATGAGGGTATCTATACATCATTGATCTCGCCAACATTGTGTTATGATCTTGTGGAGAGATAGAGTTGTTAGTCAAACCCTTGTTATGTGGCAATGCTGGTTGATATGATGCTAAACATATAGGTTACCAATTTGACTCTTCTTATGAGAATTCTTTAGATTGATAATGACCAAGTACCATTATGAATACCTCCCTAGTTAAGAGGGAGTGTTGAAAAGTGTAACTAGTTCGGTCTTCATAATGACATGTGTAATTGTGATTTATATAATTGATGTAAAGAAGAAAATAAAATTATTATTGTTATGCTTGTATCATGGGTTTCATAAGGGATTTTATTTTTAGTGATGGTTCCCATTGCGAGCCTTTAAGATTTGTCATCTAGTCATAAAAGTCAATTTGAGTCAAAGTCATGTATGAAGGAGCCTTTTTGGGCATGTTACATTTTTGTATTAATCATGAAATGTACAACATTTTTGTATTAATCATTAAATGTACAAGAAGGCCCTCCAAGACCAAGGAAAGACACCTCCTTCAAGTCGGCTTCAAAAAGAATAATGGAATCTCTCAAAAGGACATGTCGGCTCACCCTGAGCTCATGTCGGCTCATTATGGAGGCTCCAACGACTATATAATAGGCAACTCGACCTCATTTCAGAAGGCAGATTTTGGTCAAGGTCAAGTTCTAAAATTAGAAGTGCGAGAATCACTTGGAAAAAAGCCTCATAGGTGTTGAAAGGGAGGGAAGAGCGAGCACTGTTTGGGTTAACCTTCACTCACACGTGCGAAGAAAAGGGACTGTTTCTATTGCAGAAGAGGCCAAATTATTGCAATTTCACAAGAAGGTCAAATCAAGAAGAGAGAAGGGTGTATCTCTAGCCGAGTTACCAAGGAAAAGATCTCCCACTGAAGCGAAGGGAATCAAGTCATAAGAGAAGGTCTTGTGCATGAATTAGGGTTTTTGAATTAGGGACGAAAAGCGCTGCAGGTCTAAAGCAGTGTTAAGGAAGCCAAAATTATGAAGAGTAGCCAAGAAGGAGGAAGAAGCAGAGGTTTGACTATTGCAAGAAGAGTCTCATCGAGGAGGCTTTGTATCTTGGTCTTGGAGTGGCAAATAAGTCAAGGGTCTTGGTCTTGGTATTCGTCAATTGAAGTCTCTATAAGAAGAAGAATTTGTTCGAGTTTTCCTCTCAAGTGGGAGAGGTTTTGGCCCCGGCTAATAGCCTATATTATGTGTCTCTTGTCTCTTTATGGTTTATGCATTGGTAATTGTTTGATGAAGAAGAACACTAATGACTTATGTAAAAGAAGATCTTAATCTAAGGATGTAAAAAACATTCACAAGCAGTTATCATAAGAAGAGAAATCACCTAATTCTTGATGCCCTAGATTTCTCAACATGGTTTACCTCCTTAACATTGTAGGCTATACTCAAGCCCGTCAACTTGCCCTTTTGTTTGGCTTGTTCTAGGTTTCGACTTAAACTCTTCGCCATGGTTATGTAAAGAAGAGGGGATAACGAACACCCCTGTCGAAGCCCTCTAGATGCTTTGAAGAAGGGAGAAGGCCGACCATTAACCAAAGGAGATATCCAAGGAGAACCTATGGAAGCTTTGATATATCTAATAAAATCCTTGCAAAATCCCAATTTTTCTAACATTAAGAAAAGGAAGGAGTGCCTCACCCGATCGAACACGTTTGCCATGTCTAATTAGATAACCATTCCTTTTTCCCCTGCTTCCTTGCTAGAGTGAATTGCCTCCTCAACTAAGATAATGTTGTCTAGAATTTGGCATTGTTGCATGAAGCCCTTGGTTCTCATAAATAAAACTAGGGAGCAACTTCTTCAATTTGGATGCTATGACTTTAGTGAGGATTTTATAAGCACAATTACACAACGAGATAGGGTAGAATCTGGAAAAATTGATAGGATTTGAGTCTTTGGCTATGAGGGTTGAAAAGGATGAGTTAGTAGCACCACCCAATTTATCTTTTGTTCTTGTTTTATTTAGCATCCTTAATAAGTCCTTCTTAATAAATGTCTAAAATTCTCTGAAAAAGTTAATGGAGAATCCGTCTGGACTAGGGGACTTATCAAGATCCAAACTCCATATAGCCTCCAATACTTAATCTTCGTCAATCTTACTTAACAAAGCTCTATTGGTTGACTCTATCACTATCGAGGGAACATATTGAAGAAATTTTTGTGCTAAATCCAAATCTACCTCTTGCTCCTACTGGTAAAGAGCATGGAAGCGAAGAAAGGCTTCTTGCTTGATGTCCATGAAAGAGGTGATTCTCAACCTGCCTTCGAGAACAATCTCCTTGACCCTGTTTCTTAGCTCTCATGCTTTGACGTGTTTATGAAAGAATGAGGTTTTCTGATCACCAACCTTGAGCCATAAACTACATGATTTAAGGTGTCAAGTCTCCTCCTCTTGGTGACTAACTGCATAAATTTGCCTTGTTAGATCTCGCTCTTTATCATAGTGCCAAGTTTATATTTGACTTTCTTCCATCATACTTTGGTGTTGAGCTAATTGCAGGACAAAATCCTTTCGCTTTTGTCCCAGTGGCACATACTTAGTCTTGAGCCAGAGTGTCATAGCTTGCTTCACAACTTTTAATTTGGATTCCCAAACAAGGGATGGTGATCTAGTCACCAAGGTTAGCCAAACATTCTTAATCTTGTCCATTACTTCTCCTTCATTTAGTCAAACCATATTGAATCTAAAAGGAATAGGGTCGAGATTTTCTATTTGATTGAGAGTTAAAGATATCAGTCAGTGATCCAACTCATCTTGTGCCAAAATTGAGGAGCAATCCAAGACATTCAATAGCCAACTACTATGAATGAGGAACTTGTCAAGGCGTGCTGATATATAATTGTCCCCAAATCTTCTATTAGTCCACATGAAATTCTCGACTTTAGGAGGAGTGTCCACCAAATCCCAGTCACTGATGAGATCTTTCATTCTCTCATGAAAGGGATCTCTAACATGAGATCCTCCTCGCTTCTCCTATGATGTAAGAATTGTATTGATATCACCACCCATTATGCAATGAGAAAAATCATGAACTTTGATAGAATTGACCGAATCGCAAAAAATAGATTTTTCCCCATACAACACTGGCCCATAAATGTTGATAATAGGAATTCGTTCTTTGGTGTCCTTCCTTTCAAGGATTGTCGTTATCTAGAATTGCAACTTGAGGCTATCAACAAATTGAAAATGCAAATCCGACCAATACATACCAATTCCGCCAGATGTGCCTCTTGCATCTTGAGCTATTCCAATGTTGCCTTTCCAGAACCACTGCGCTACCTTATTCACCTCTCTTTCTTCCAGCTTTGTTTCCTACAACAAAAATAATCTAAGGTTTTTCTTGTCTTATTAAATCCTGAATCGCCAGGTTTTTAATAAGGAGACCCGAGCCCCTGATATACCAAGATAAAAATATCTTCGAGTAGGAGGGATTTGGTAAGAGCCTCCTACTTTTTTATGGGGTTTTTGACCCTTTAGGGCCTTTTGGTTTTAGAATGTTTGAAATCACCTGCTGATTTCCTATCATATTTTATTTTCCGCTCTTTCCGACCCCATTGGATCTACCCTTGTTGTTCCCTCGCCTTTGAACTTGCTAGTTTTCTCCCTGATCTGCTGGCAGATCTGGTCCTTTACTAGCATGAGCCTTTTTGCAATATCTCACAAAATGACCATATTCATGTCAAAAATAACACTTGAATAAGATCTGTTCATAGTCCAGAGTTTGACAGTGAGTCTACCCTCCTAAGGTTAAGTTCATCTCTAAAGGCAACCCCTTTTCCAGATCTACTTCGACACAGATTTTGGCACACGCAAATTGAGAACCCTTTGGCTCAACTCGATCTAGATATTTCCCAACCCCATTCCCTATTACTCTTAGACAATCATCACTCCAAAGGGGAAGAGGAAGACAAAGGAGTTTCATCCAGACAGGGATCGCAGTTGGGATATCTTCATATGGGTTGACATTTGGAGATCATTGATTGAAATACTAAATCCCTATCCTCCTTAAATTGGAAGAGAAAAACAAAACTGTAGGTGTCTTTGAGACATTATCAAATCAAACTTGCACTACAAGGTTTTCCATTATATTAAATGTATTATCTACATTTAAACTAAGTGAATGGACTAGCTACCATGTAGCACTTGTTTAAGGTTGATCAATGCCTTCAAAATGATTCTATTAATTGGAGTGTTGCTTATCCCGTTTTTAAAAAATCATTTATTGATATTAAAAATTTATTAATATCATTTGAATGTTATTCTAAATCAGGCCACAATTTAGCCAAGTGTAATTTTGGGTGTAATTGGTAGAAAAATACTTCATGATATTCCATTGTGAAAATGTTTAAATTGTTTTTTGACTCTTGGAAATGGATTGAACACCATCAAGAACCTTGGACACCCAAAAATATTTCTGCCAATTTTTTTCAAAATCATCTCGAAATTTCTATTAGATTTTTTTCAAAATCATATTGAAATTTCTATTAAAAAAATGTGGAAAAACCTGTGAATAATTTTTTCTGAAAAGGCCAACGCTTGAGTCCATCTCCATTGTGAAATGCAATCCCCTGAATATGAACTCAGAAAGATTGGGTTCTTCAGAAAAAAAAAAAAAAAAAAAAAAAAACTATTATCTTTCCACATCTTTCTATTAAATTCACCTGTATAGAATAGTTATTTCAAAGAAATTTCTATTCGGTTTTGAGATTTAAAAAAACTATTATCTTTCCACATCTTTCTATTAAATTCACCTGTATGGAATAGTTAATTCAAAGAAATTTCTAATGGGTTTTCAGAGAAGGAAAAAAAAAAAAACTATTTTAGACTATGCAGTAGTTTGTTTATCTCATTCTCTCCACCATGGTTATTCATTACTGCCAAATCTGAGGAATCAGAGGGCTTATTGGTCCGGTTTAAAAACCTGCGTTGAATATGATAGTTGCATTTTGTTCCACCAGAAAATGCTAGGCCTTCCACTGTCTTCATTCTATCTAAAGATCCGTACTATCAGTGTTGAATGACTATTTTTCCCTCGATCTTCGTCGCAAGTGCGCTACTGATGCACGCAGTCAGTGGAGTCGTGGCTGTCTAAGCCCACAAGAACGATAACCCTTCACTAAAATAAAGTACTGGGGCCAAGGCAGGCCAAGGTATGAAAGGGCAATCTTTAACACTGACTCATATCCACGAGACGCAAATGGTCTTCACCGCAATCCACCCTCCACAGGAATAGATTTGCTGTTATGCTGATTGGAAAAGGCTACACATAAACCATTAGCAGGGATAATTCCGAATCGGGAGCTTGTTCTTTTCTGCAAAAAAATTCTTTAAGCATCCAAGAAGCACCAAGAAAAAAGCAAAAGCATCGATGAATTGAAAAGCACCTGCACTTGGATATGGCATGCAACGGTCACGATATGAGGCTGATTAAATCGCTCATAAAACCCCAACAGAAGATGCAAAAAGCAATCTCAGTATCGAACCCAGAAACGATGTCCAAAAGATTCGTCGCTAACGCAGGCTCAAACCCTAGTATCGATATCCGAAGGCTCAAACCCTAGTATCGATTTCCGCAGGCGCAAACTCTAGAATCGATCTCCGCAGGCGCAAACCCTGGTATCGATCTCCATTCTTCTTCCATAAGCTCGAAATTCTCTACAACTTTCAATGGCTTAAATTGATTGAATTGTCCCCCACACAGTTTGGTGGATGGAAATTGACATTCAATTTGCATTGGTACCTCCCTTCTCGGTACCGTGCCGGGCAAGCGAAGTTTCGAAGCACCTATTTTACCTTTCAGAACCGTCGGCCAACCTGCCGTTTACACAGAAACGATACATACGTTTAACCGCGCAGCATCCATCTAGAAAAGGACAAGAAGAAGAAAAATAAAGGGCCTAACCAATCGCATTGACTGGTTTGCGATGGGCCCTACCGATGTCTTAGCATACCATGCATTTTCCCCGATCCCCATACATCCCCAACCTCCCTTCTTGTTTATCACTTGACAGGTATGGATGCCGCGGCGGTTGGGGTCCAACCAGACCATGAAGCCAGCAAGGCAAGCGGGGGCAAAGGGAATTAGAAGCGTTACAGGAGGTGAGAAGGAATACTGTAACAGGTGGCAGGGTTATCGCTGAGTTGGACACGAGGGCATCGTCGTCCTCGTGGACGGAGAGATGTGACAGGCGGGAAGGAAAGTGAGGTGATTCGTGTTTGCCATTCCGTAGACTGTGCCTGGTCAAAAGATTCCCGTTTCTTTGGCACTGCCCATATCCATGGATGAACATAATGCATGCATGCATCAACTCTCCAACGCTATCTGCAAATGCTATTATCGTGCACTCTCTGCACGCATTTGACTGAATGGCAGGCGGACTCTACAGTCATCATAAAACATTTGTGCGGACGCGAGATTATATCGAATCGGACATATAATGGTCCCACAAAGCAGGCATTATTTTTCCGTGGAAGGAGGCAAACAAGAAAAGCCGGATTATGCGAACGCAGGGTTGTATTGTATTCAGTCTGTGGCCGGACGTCAAATCTTTATGAATTGTAACGAAATCACCACTATGCATATCCTGATGGAGTGAAATGTGGACTTCATAAACATCTAGGGCCAGAACCTAAGTAAGGAATACGAATCCCAGCAGCTCTTCAGGACAGCAAATAGTGCCGAGCACGTCGCAAGTTTGAATCCTCTGTTATCAAATACAGCTTATCACAAGATGGGAAGCAGGATATGAACCTCTGTTTCCGTCATAGTGAAGAAGAAAAAGCCGCCTTTGCTTCTTTTAGTTCACGGGCAGAATTCGGCGTGTGAAAGTTTGGGAGTTTTGCCATCTAATTCGAACAAAAGCTTCAGAGGTTTCCACAGCATTTCCCTGCTCCTGCAGCAGGACATCCGCAGATTCCATGCCTGGATATGATGCAGAGCTAGAGTTTTTTGTTTCGACTTGGTTGGATTGTATGCTCTAGAACCCTATTACATCACATGCCTTCAGAACTTTCATCTGGGGACGGGAAGGAGTATCTCAATGAAAAGAAAAATGAGAGGGACGGGAGGGCCACTGAGAAGATAATTTTTCCAAGGGCAAGGGGAAGGAAGGATTCTTCTTCTGTCATTGAGGGAGTTACTGGTCTCGAGACACCTCAAAATGCCGCTACTTCGATTTTCCCGAAATACAATAGCAGCGGTCTTTCATGGCCCCATGGTACATTCTACCTTCATTAAAATAATAATAATAATCATAATAATATACTGCTAAGGTTAATTCATTCAATGTCCACATAACAGTGCAATTTCATGCAAGCGAGTGGAGAAGGAAAATGCTTTTTGACAACATTTCAGTGCAATTACATGTGTTGAAAGGAATATAGAATCACTTAATCATTTTATGCTGTGTTAAATATGCGCCACGGGATAGTGAATTTCATGTTAAAAATGAGTGTGTATAATATATATAAAACCATGGCAATGGCAAGATAAGTTGAGCTCCCCTGGTCATTTAGCTGAGTTTCATCCTCGATTTGATTACATCTGCCCATGTTTTGTCCGATTGCATGAGACTTAAATGTCCGCGCCCTATTCCTCTTGTCCAGTTGTATCGTGTAATCCATTTTCCGCATTTCGATGTGAGTGGAAATTTCCTAGATGTTAGAGGATGGCTCAAATTTAGTTTCCCGTTTTAGATTCCTATGACCTGCTGTGAACTTGAGAATCATAGTGGCTCATTAGCAGGCTGGCTACTTTTGGCTGGACTTTCGTGGAAAAACTTGAAGTGGTGGGGATTCAACAGTTGTTGTGAATGCATATTAACAAAGAGGCCTGAAAATGGGAGCAGGAAGGTTGAAGGCCATCCCTAAGGATTACTGTCTTCGCTATTAAAGGGTTATAGTATGTACCATGCTTGTTGCAGAAGCCTTTTTGTTGACTAAATCTTTGGTAGAAGCCGTCTGGTCCACATTGTCTGCTTAGGATGTCTGGGTTGCCTCTTCCTTGTAAATCACAGCGTTCCAATTAATTTGCATAAAGAAAACTCTCATAAGGAAGCTATGTTTCAAGAAGGAAACTAGGCCTCCATGACCTTAGCAGATTGCACTTAACATGGCTTTGTGTCTCCTAATTTTTTGAAGTTTGAGAGCCTTCCAACTAATCATTTACTGTTGTATATTGTGTTGCTCTATAGCGGCCTCACGAGAAGAAAGACACAGTTTTTCCTTCAAGGATGCTTCCTATGGGTTTGCGCTAAGCCCTCCCACAGATGTTCCTTTGCGGGAGAAAGTGCATGAAGATGAGAACTCGGGTTTCCATGTGGAGGGGAGGTACAGTAAGAATAGCAGGGAACTCATGGAATCAAGTCTTGGCTCCAGATATCTTAATACAGGCCAGAAATTGCAACATTGGGACACTAGAGACACAAGTTTGTTTTCCACAGTTAGATATGATATTTTAAGTGGCAAATCAGTGGATCACATTTCTTTGCATTCCCCCCATCTACTTTCTGATTCAGAAAGCTCATGGGATCAAGCTCAATCCAAGGAACGATCAAGAAGCACAGGTGTGGAGAATTCTAGCATGGACCACACAGTTGATGCACAGAGGAGGGCATCTGGAAATGATATTGGGAGATTATCTGAGAATGATTTCGAGGCCAGATTTGACAGGTATGGAAGCTTTAGCAGTTATTATAATCATGTTGGAGAAGCCCATAATCATCCGGAAGACCACTTAGGCAGTTCAGTTGAGTGGAAGCCTTTAAAATGGGCACGTTCTGGAAATTTGTCATCTTGCAGTTCAATATTTGGTAGGTCAGGTAGTTTTAAAGAGCCTAGAGGAGAGATGCACAATCATCATGATATACACGGAAATCTGTCTTCACATCATTCCACTTCAAAATTATCTGATGCTGGAAACTATATCCTAACTGATGATGAAACTCATCTTCAGAAGAAACAGCGCCTTGGATGGGGTCAGGGTTTGGCAAAGTATGAAAAACAGAAAGTTGAGGGCCATGATGATGAAACCAATAGGAGTGACTTAATTCAATGTGAGATATTGCTATCCCCAAAGGTTGAAGAAGCGGGGTGTGCCCTGCAAACAAATTTGTATGCCAGGAGTCCTAAAGTGACCAGTAGCTCAGGATGTGGGTCACCTGCGACACCCTATTCTGTTATCTGTATTTCGTCACCTGGTGAGTGGGGACCTTAATGAGTCCCATGTTTTTTAGTTGAGTTGTTTTTGGAAATCGGATTTGGGCATAACTGCAGTCACAGCCATTCTCTCTGTTATCTAATGCGTAAGACAATGAAAGCGAGTTCAATGATTTAAAGATCTAAATAGCCATTATCTTTTAGATACATTTAAGGTTATTCAGAACTCTAGTTAGTTTTGATAAAGTTGCACACTTTTGTTCCAGTAATGAGAAGTTTAAGACTTTAAGTTATCTAAAGTAATATTGATAAATATCTGTTGTTAGCCTGTTCTATGCTCATGGCGTGTTATGACAACTGTGGTTGCAGATGAACATGTCTCTTCCTCAGTAGCTGGCTCTAATGAAGTATTTATTGATGAAAAGTCTTGTATTAAGGCATCTGATGTTATTAGTCCCGAAGTCAATGTTGCTGATGGTATTTCTGATCTTCAAAGTGCCTTGCCAGTCTCGCGATCATATAGTGTTTTGGGAGAATCTTCTTTGGAGTCTGAGCATTTGGAATTGAATCCCATCATGGCAACAAGCTGTATGTCTATTGACACTCTACACACAGAAGATACCACTTTGGGGATTTCTGGTTCTGGATCAGTTGCTGCTGCTAAGCTACTGTCTTTGAAGATTGATTTGCTGCAAAAGCTGGAGAGGATAGAGTGTGACATTGAGAAGTATGAGAAAGAACTCAAATTACTAAATTTAGAAATTTCAACAGAGAATCACCATGTTTTGAGAACTAACTACGTGGAACCTGACGGAAATTGTTCATTGGAAGCATGCACTGAAGCAAGTGACAAAGGCCTTGGTGATAGATACTCGAATGCTTTAGATCAAGATCTCCAGGCAATTTCTACAATGCCTGTTCTCAATGATGGATTTACAGCATCTCCATTGGATTCAATGGAAAATGAACTGAACCAGACATGTCTGCCCTCAGAAATTCAATCTACTAATTATCATGTACTAATATCAGAGGACAACACTACAGATACGAAGGTTGTTAGATCCCAATGGTCAGAGGAACCATTCTTGGATATACCATCCATGGAATACCAGTTGGTAAGAACAGAAAACAGACTGGTGGATACATTGGCTGTTAGATCCCAAAGCTCAGGAGGACTGGAGCACGATGTTGATAAATTTGTCACTGTTAGCACTAATAATGAGCCTTTAGAGAGTCAGTTGATTTCTTCTGAAGAGCCAAGAACAGCTGCCTGCTTTGAAGTGAACAAGGAGGTTGCTCACCAATCAATTGGTATGACAGAAAGTAGAGACCTTGTGTCTTCCATTTTGGCTGCTAACAAGGAAGTAGCAAAAGAGGCATCAGAATCAATTGGAAAGCTTCTGCCAACAATATTGTCTGAAACCAGTGGGGTACTGTTTTCTGATATTCTGGATTCCTCATTGTGGAAACAGAATGCCTTATTCTATGAAAAAAATAGGAAGCAGATGGAAGCCAAGATCGCTGATCGAAGACATTTTATGGATTTTAAAGAAAGAGCCCTTGCATTGAAGTTCAGATTTCATCGACTGTTGTGGAAAGAGGGTCAACTTTTAATGCCTACAAGGAGGCACCGGCTAAGAACACAGAAGCGCACTGAAACTAATTGTATTCTAAGTGGTGAACATCAAAAATATCGATCATCTGTTCGATCCCGATTTGCATCTCTAGGTATGGTTTACTTGATGGAATTTCTGTTTAGTGATTCTTTAATAATGGTTGTCATATAATGCCAAAAGAATAATATGTAAATGCATGTTCCATTATTATAGTGTCTGTGGTTTTATTGACTTTTCGATATAACAATTATGACAACTATGACAACGAACTTTTGTTGTTCTGCTACCTCACAAACTTGCCCTCAGAGTGGTAAAGCCCTAAAACATAAAGTACAACTGCAGGGGAATTCAAGAAGGCTGCCTGCTGTCACCACATCAGCTCTTTCCCTCACTTTAGTCCAGCTCTCCTCCAGCACAAGGGGGCCTTCTATAAATTAGGGTTACTAAAGCTATGACAAAAGGTTCAAGGTGAATATGAAGAGTTAGCTTTAGTGTAGAAATTATTTGGATCTGCAGCCCTCTTCTGTTTCAATGGTTTTGCATTAGGTTTAATGCCCACAGCCCTCTATTTGTTAGTTGATATATAAAACTTCAATGCAAATTTTGTTGAAACATAACAGGACTACTCTACTAATTTTACTTTTCAGCTGATAAGAAAATTAACCACAAGCATCCACACATTTTTACACAGAAATTTTTGGTCAAATAGACCCTGGAAAAATCCCACAATGGGGAAAACCAGTATTAAGGAGAATTTATATTGCTAATCTCAGAGAATAATTACAGCATTAGAAAAACATATTCAAGGACTTGTCTCTTTTTAAGGAACCTGTGCCTGCTTGTAGAAATTTGGGCCACTGTACACTGAGTTTCAGCCTTCTCTGCTCAGACTTCAGTACACAGAAATGAGAGCCAGAAGCCTGCCATTACAGATCTAGGTTTCAGCACCTGTTACCACTGATAAATCCTCGAGACATGAGCCACTGTACAGAATTTTAAGTCTCTGTCTGTGTGCCTCAAATAGTAATCTTCCAGCCTTGAGATTGCTGCCTTAGACCGAGAATATCAGCTTGAATTTCGGCCTGCTGCTCCTCTGCAAACTCGAGCTGGTATACTTTCAAAACATAGTTTCCTAAAATTTCGGACCAGACTCTCCTTGAATTTCGGGACTGTCACCTCCTAAACATCTGCCCCCGAGATTTGTGCTGGAGCTACTCCAGAACTTGAGTTTCAGCACTGGTCAATTTCTCCCTGAAAGCTTTAGCTAGTATACTTCTCTAGCTGTAAGTGGTCTTCTCCTTTAGCATTAATCTCTGCTGTATCAGCCTTCTCTCCTACTTCGCTCCTCTCTTCTTTTCTAACTCTTCACAAGTAGAAAAATGAAAGAGTGTGGAGGTCAATCCCTCACTTGACCCCCTTTTAACGTGGTTCCCCTCGTTAATGACTCCTAGTCACTTTATAACTTAAGTTTTGTACCTTGTACTTTTTCTCCACATAAAGTGACTAAACCTCATGACTTTAATATAACCCATAAAGTCACATGCCAAAAAGGTAAATTAAAGTGTCTTCCTAGGAAAAAAGGCTAATGCACTAGGAAACACTTCCTTGGTACCCTTAATATTTTTAACATCTAGCAAAACAATACATTGTAGCATAATAGAATGAGGTGGAGGACCAATTTAGGGTAAATGGATTCAAGAGGTCAAACTAAGAGAATTTTTATGAATTGTTAAGACTAATAGAGCTGTTGTAATGCCACAATAACCCTTAGCTTTCTGTTAAATAATGCAGAAATATACTTGGGAGACCCTAAAGGACCCTAAAGGTTATACTATCAAATAATGATATGATGGTGTGTCCCACAGTGAAGTATTAAACTAGCAACAACTCTTTGAAAGAAGCATGCAAATACATTCAAAAGTGAAACAACAAAGGGAATAAAAGGGAAAAGCCTCACATTAAACCCTTCGGATGTGGTTGATTACCTTTCCCATTGGCTTCTCAAGTATTTTCTTTGCAAATGATTTCTAGCATACATTAACAACAATTAGAAACAAGAACACGAGCTTCCATTTATAATTAGAAATAACCCAATAATTTCTACAAGCTTTCAATTAGATATTAAATAGAGCTCCAAGAGGAGAGATCCTCACAAATCTAATCTTAAATCACAAATGGAGAGAGCTAGACCTTTTATAGGCTTTAGTTCCATGTCCTAACAAATGCAAAATGATAGATCCAGTAGTCTCTCAAGAACAAATAATAAAATATGCTGAAAGGATTGAAATGCTGAACCTTGATGGGAATGCAACACCATCTCTATTAGTCAAGCAACCTGAACCATTATAGAAATGTCCGAAGTGGCTTATAAAAACACTTGAAAGTGGTCATATTGATGAGGTTGGAAAGAAATGAACCTAAAGCTCAACAAGACAAGATGATGGAGGTGATGTAGATAATTCAGATTCAGGTGATGTTAATAGTATGGATGTTTCATATGCTTATGAATTAAATTTATCTACTAACATTGAATCAACTTCCTTTGAAAAAGACACTTCTCATGATGAGTGGAAAGAAGCCATGTAGGAGTATGATGCCCTCATCAAGAATGGGACATGGAAGTTGGTGGATCCTCCATTTTGAACCAAATCAATTGGTTGCAGGTGGGTCTACAGGAACAAGTAAAAATTAGATGGCTCACTTGACAAGCACAAAGCGAGGCTTGTGGCGGAAATATTTGCATATTAAGAAATGCATAGTCTATGATGAGTCTTTTGCCCCTGCAAAAAATGGGCTAACATTTGTGCATTGTTGGCTTTGGCAACACAAATAGGTGGAGGATTCATCACATGGATGTGAAGATAGCCTTCTTGAATGGAGATTTAAAAGAGAAAGTCTACATGTTTCAACAAGAAGGATTTTCTATGAAGGGTCAAGAACATATGGCATGATCATCAAGTCTTTGTATGGCCTAAAGCAAGCAACATGAACGTGGTATGGCTAGTGCTATAGGAATTGGATCGGAATCAGTGGAGCCGACTGGTTTGACTGGTATGGCCCCCAAACTGGTTTGGCTTGAGGTTCGGAATGAGAAGAGGTCGGTTTAGCATAGAACCAACTGGCAGATTTTGTATGGGCTCTTATGACACAACTTGTGATGGGAAAAATCATTTTTTTTAAAGTTAATTTGTTTTTGTGAGCTGGCCCACACCTTAAGGAACCTTAGCGCGGCCCCCCCCCCCCCAAAACCTATTTAAAGGCACCCATCCCCTCTCTTTCGCTCAAACTATCTATTTGAGCTTCTTTAAATTCCTGACCTGAGTTTTTTGAGGGGATTTGGAGATATTTTGCAGGGATGTTGAGGGGGTTCTTGGACAAATTTTAAGAGTTGGTTGGAGAGTTGCTGTGCTGAGTTTCTAAGGGAGATTTGGAGCTACTTCAAGGGCTTTTTTTGCCAAGAATTTTTGGATATTGCTGAGTTGTTTTTGGAGTTGATTGAAGGGGCAATTTTTAGATTTGTGGGGGCTGCTACAAAGTTGATTTTTTTGCTATTTGGAGCTGTGTAATGTCCCAAATGCCAAAAATTTGGAACACCCTTGAAATTTCAACTCAGAAATACTTCAGATAAATTTTCCATTCAAGAACAGAAGATTGCCATGTAAAATAGCTTCAGAAATTTAGGCCGTCAACACCATAAAAAATTTGCATAACATAAACCCCAATATTTACTGCAAAAACGAAAAATAGAATCTGCAACTGAATAATAGAAAATATAAACATGCAGAAGATCTCAGCCTTATTTTATTAATATAGAAGATGCTGGTACAAAAACTGGAAATGGCTGAGGTAATGGCCCCAAATAGATCTATAAAAATACCGCAAATGGCCTCCAAAACAAACTGAAAATCAATAAACTGAAACCTGTGAATCCTAAATGGATCCACCAAGGGAAGAGATTGGTGCTCGCCCACTCTCACCGAATCGCCCGAGGGTTTCCGTCTTGGGGCTACTGCTGAAGTAGAGAACCAAGTTCTCAAACCTCTCACACAAGACAATGATCAAATCCAAGATGTCTCCAAATGACCTCTTCGTCCTCTTTTATAGATCTGATGGATAGATCTCCAAGCCTCTGGAAGCATCTTATTTTATTATTTTATTATTATTCTAGAAGATCCTCCATTGACTTTATCTTAGTGACTTTTTAATTTAGTTCTATTTCACTTAAGTCACTTTTGGGCCTTTTCCTTCAATTAATTATTTTTCCTTTAATTATGACTAATTAAAGTCATTTTTAATGAAGGAAAATGGTAAATTTCCCACCATACTCTCTCCAGCCACTATAAGTCACTTCTCAGCATTCCATCTTGAAGATCTTCTCATTCTGGTTCTAACGAGCTATTACACTGAGGTGTTCCATCAAATAATCTTCTCGGAATGCCACCTTGAGCATAATTAATTAATTTAGGCTCCATAATAATGCTAATTTTTGAAAGTTGTCCGAATGCGACGGAACAAAAGACAAATTGTGCGGATGATGAAATATGCCAAGCGAATGCCATCAGATCCCGTAAAAACTCCTCAAAACTCCCTCTGAACCCCTAATAACACGAAAATGGCTTGGCCATCCCATGTCCTGGAAATCCACCTTGGCTGTATTATGGAGGAAAATAAAAATGGGGACATTACAAATCCTCCCCCCCAAGATTGCTGCCCTCAAGCAATTTGCACCTGTCCACTGTAGAGGCCTCTGCAAACTGATACCAGGATCCTATATGAACCACTGGTCCACATCATGCCTCCAAGTACTCCAAACATGACAGGAGCCCCCAATACTTGGATCCCATGCCCATCTCTGACTGTACCTGTCATCAACCAATCCTCCTGGATCCTAATGCCACCATGGCCAATCATCGCCCAAGTCCCAGGGCTCGGACTGTGCTGCCGCTCTATCAAGCGAATACCAACACATCACCTCTCTCCAATCCAACCTCTGACATAGGCCGAGGTCAAACCTACTCTACTAATGTTGGGCTAGTGCTATTGAAATACTGATAAACTGACGGTCCACAGCCTACTCTCCACCGAAACATGCAATAACCCTCTCATCTAAGTGCTCTTGTTGTACTGTGCCCCAAACTAAGGATGATACTCGATCAATAGGATACAAACTCATGATCTCCCGCCAATCTATCTCGGGAAAAGAATCAAATGCAAGGACACTTACATGTAGAACAAGTCTACGATGCTGCCGCCGGTCCATGCTCCACTCATGCTGCTCTGTCAAGTCCATCAACGAGATCTGTCTAAGGAAGTGAGCCCCTCTCTATATAATAGGCAAAAATGGACAAGATGTGCTACAAGCCCTGTCTATGTACTCCAGGAGAGTGTTGCTTCCTGAAATTACGACAACTCTGCTATCTTCTTGTGCATCTACTTGCACCTCATCAATGGGTCATCCCAAAGATGGATGCACCACCATCTCTAACAACTCCTTCCTCCTTTGATCGGAAATTCCATGCTCCTGCTGTCTACTAGCCTCTCGTCGAACTGCCCTGCCAACCTCTAACACCTCTCCAGGATAAGTGTCCTTGCATGGGACTGTTTCTTTGTTGACCCCCCTTTGCTCTAGAAATGAAGGTAGCCTGCCAAAACTCGATTTCTTCAACAAGCTGCCAGGGGACCTTGGTTTGATTTGAACGTGAAATAATTTGTGTTGCCAACAGGGACAAAATGTTGAATATTCTCCTGAGAGATGAATGCTATAATTACATTGTAACTGAGAGATGAATGCTATAATTACCCAACCAATCTGGAATTTTCAGCACCAAGGACAAACTTGAATTTACTGCTTTGGAGCTACTACAGGCATAATGGATGTGATTTTGGGTGAGGCTTAGATCTGGAGCATTACAACCAATGACTCTTGCCCAACAAGAACCTACAACTTGATCCTCTTCACAAATTAATGTTGTAAACTTCAATGGATTTAGTCTTTTCCCTTATAGACAAAGATGGGAAAATTAAGGAATGCTTCTGAAATGACGAGCAACAATGATGTAGCCTATTGAGGTATTAAATCTGGAACAAATTATCGGTCCCCCGGTGTTCGGTCTTTGTTGATGGATTTCTAGAAAATTCATGGGAGTATGGCATCTAAAACCCTCGATCCATCTGGAACGAAATGCGGCCTTAGCTGAACAGACTGATAATTGCTAACAAATTCGGCTTATAATCAAAATGCTAATTCTATTTTTGAGATCTTGGCTCGACTCTCTCCAGGCAGATGAAAAATTCGGCCTTGTGATTTGAATCAAACCCGACCCCTAGTTTGGCTCAACGGTTCACAGTGAATTTGGTCCACACACAACAAACAATCTTCTGATGTCATGGCTGCCTACGGTGTATCGGTGCGTGCCCCTGGTATCACTAGTGCAACTCGGTTACGGTGGCGGCTCGTTTCGGAGGTTGGCTTTCGTGCTAAGCAATATGGCTTGGTTCCTAAATAGCTGTGGTCGTCTTCAGGCTGTCTTAACTAATCTCGACCATCACCACAACGTGTACGCGTGACTTTATGAACTGTGGCTCGTCCCACGTTTCATTCTTGGAGACTTTACGTATGATTGGGGTGCCTTAATAGCGTTGACAATTACGTTGACCAAGAACAAATTTGGTTGACCATGCTTCGACGTTTGCATGCATATAATGAATTTCATCTTGGCAACGAAGATGATGCAGATGTGTATATTCATGGGCAGAATGTACCATGCTGGCCTGTTGGTCAACCATTAACCCTTGGCTTGATCACGCAAATGATATATCGCTCTGGTGCTTACGTACCGGCCCCACGTCCCACATCCTCGACTCTGCTTGATCAGCTACGGGAGGTGAAGACGATCTTTAAGAATTCCAACTACGACCTCCAACAATCGACTAAACCGTGAAAAAGATGGTGACCCCTTGACGGTGGGAAACTCGTGCCAGAGCTAGAGAATTTGGCATAGACAAATTATTCATCTTTTCTTAGCTTGACAGAGCTCTGGAATTTGTGGATCGATACCCTTATTTCTCTGAAGGAAACTTGCAGGCTTTTCTGAGAGAAATATGTCTTGGCCTCTTCTAAGAACAATCGTTTGCACTTCCCCACTTAAGAAATAATATGCCACGACTTTTTGGAAGAAATTTCTTCTGCAAAATAATGTCTTCAGCAAAATAGAAGAAATTCCGAAACCCTTTGTTATACAGGTAAATCCTCTCCGTGGACAGAGAGGATCCCTCTAGCCCTAGAGTGGGTCTAGAAACAAAGAGACATGCTAAAGTGTTGATTCCTAGTTATTGAATGAAAGAGGAAACGGTAGATCGACCTACTTGGAGTCCAACGCTGTCGTCGTTGCTGTAATGGTGGTGGCCTCTCGCTCCTGTCTCGGCAAGTCACAATCCTTTCGCAGTCATGCCTAGATACCTCCACATAGAATCAGAAAACAAGAACAACATACGACATTATAACATTTCATTCATAACTATTAGCCAGTCAAAGAGGGCTAAAAAAATTGCATTAAACAAATGTCGTAACACAAAAGTGGAGCCAAACAATAGTCATGTATATGTATTAATGAAAGGGAGAGATACAACCAAAGCTTTGATGTCGAGGTCTCCTCCAATGGGGTTCAGCCAGAACACGTCTTAGATGTTCGTCAGGGAATTCGAACAGGATAAAGGCATGGACTCAAGCTCTCTCGAAAGGCATGGACTCAAGCTCTCTCAACGTAATTCCTTCTTATCCTATCTCTCCAGTGTTTCTCCAAGTTTAGCTTTTCAGCGAGTTTCTGCAAAGAGAGATGGCTTCTTTTTATAGAGGGAAAGGAGGAGGTTAGGATCCCTACAAAGGTGGGAGGGAGGCCTATTCTTTAGGGAGTTCCCATAAGAGGTGGAAACCATAAACTAAAGGAGGGAGTCCGTGGTTTTTCAGTTCAACCACTCCCAATGACTCATCATCGAGGTGGTTGGAGTGGAATCTCCACCTCTATTTTTAAAAAACATTCCATAAACAGCTTGGCGCGGGTGGCAAACTGGGACAGAGCGCCAGCTGGCGCGGGGCCCAGTGTTAATCTTCCTCTTTGGCGTGAGGGCATAATTGACTACCCGCGCTAAGGCAAAAACAAGGGTTTTTGAGCCTCTACTCAGGGAATTATCAAAAGAAGGAATGTTACTCTCATGTAAAGGGATACAATGATGGTCTTTGCAAGGCATGACACTGCTAATTGATCACAGAAATGACCCTCCAATGGGCGAGATGGGGATTGCAGGGACAGTGACAAAATGCTGTGTAACACCCTTGAATTTCCTCCGACAATAAAAATTTGATCCGACAAATAGAATTTGGCACAAAAAATAAACCCTTGAACTTGGCTTTTTCAAATCAATCCCATGGCTGAGCCAAGATCAAAGCTCTGATACCACTGTAATCTCCCAAAGGCCAAAAATTTGAAACGCCCTTGAAATTTCAACTTAGAAATACTTCAGATAAATTTTCGGTTCAAGAATAGAAGATTGCCATGTAAAATAGCTTCAGAAATTTAAGCCGTCAACACCATAAACAATTTGCATAACATAAACCCCAATATTTATGGCAAAAATGGAAAATAGAATCTGCAACTGAATAATAGAAAATATAAAAATGTAGAAGATCTTAGCCTTATTTTATTAATATAGAAGATACTAGTACAAAAACTGGAAATGGTTGAGGTAATGGCCCCAAATAGATCTACAAAATGCCATTAGTAGCCTCCAAAACAAACTGAAAATCAATAAACTGCAACCTGTGAATCCTAAATGTATCCACCAAGGGAAGAGATGCGTGCTCTCCCACTTTCACTGAATCACCCGAGGGTTTCGACCTTGGGGCTACTGCTGTAGTAGAGAATCAAGTTCTGAAACCTCTCACACAAGACACTGATTGTTAAATTTGGCAACTAGGGCCAAACTCTACTTTGGACTGCTAATATGATGGAGATGATATTTTTGTTGGATTCCTCTTTCCGAGAGGTGCAAGATTGATCTAAAGATCATCTTGTTTGGATGAGCAGAAGTTGGATTTTGAATTTATTCTCTCACATGTGCAAATTGTCAAGGTCGGCCAGATTTGTAATGTAGGCTCACAAGCCCCAAATGATGTGTCTCCACCCCTCATTGATGGATATAAAAAGGCGAGACTCAATCCTCATTTGGACATCATCTCATCACACATCTCTCTCCCCTCATTGGTTTGTGCAGCCTCATAGAAGGCTCTCTCTCTCATCCGCACATGTGACTGAAAGGACAATTTTCTGGGCTAGAAAATTTCGGACTGTTTCAGGGTTGCATCTGAGCGTTGACTAGTGTTGACCAAGGGTCAACCTTCATCAATTGACTTCGATCTTTGGGTTGGAATCTAATTTTTGGAGGTTGAAGTTGGTGGCACAAAAATCGAGGAAATTCAAATTGTTTGACTGTAGTGTTGACCGCATGTTTGACTAGTGCGTTGATCAGGTTTGACCGAGAATTTCATGATTGTTTTGGGTTGATTTTAACTGTCCTTGGAGGCCAAGTTTGACTGGGTTTGACCGAGCTTCATTGGAGAAGGAATATTGCTAGTTTGACTAGCGTTGACTTCGCTGGCTAGGGCATTTTGTTGACTACTATAAATTGTACTTTCTCTCTCTGCTGAATTTGA
Organism: Pinus albicaulis; assembly: GCA_034641835.2. NCBI lineage: Eukaryota > Viridiplantae > Streptophyta > Pinopsida > Pinales > Pinaceae > Pinus > Pinus albicaulis. The sequence goes on from CM076584.1 coordinate 914,695,713, forward strand.
AGAATAATAAGAAGATTTGGTCAAAGGGTTTTCCCCACATTGGGGTTTTTCTCTGGCATCTGCCAAAATATTTTGTCCTCTTGTCTTGGCTTGTCTTCTGGTTATTTGTTATGTTCTATCTGCATTTACTGTCAATGTTAATGTGATTGCTAAACAGGAAATTGAATTGGGCTTATGAGAAAGATTGAAGTAAATTGCTCTAAGCATAGAACATACCATGGTTAACTAAAATTAACATGGTATCAAAGATGAGGTGAGGACAAAGCCCAAGCAAGAGTGAGAAGAGAAATCACTGAAAGTTGATTAGACAAGGACTAGGGTCAATGGCTTCCTCATCATACTTTAAATCTGATGACAAGCTCAATGATAAGTCTGATTATCATGCTTGGAAAATGTCCTTGGACCTGACATTGGAGGAACAAGATGTTATGGATTATGTGCAGGGAAAGATCACTTAACCTCCATCAAATGCATTGGATGCCACTAAAACAAAGTACAATAAAGGGGAAAACAAGGCGAAGAAGATCATCAAGGATTCTATTCATAAGCACTTGGTTGCTTATATCTTCGAGCTAGGCACATCTAAGGAGATGTATGATAAGTTGGTTGGCATGTTCAAGGCTAGCGATGCTAATCAAATTCTCTTTTTGAAGAACAAGTTGAAGTCCATCAAGATGGACAGGTGAGAGTCCATATAATCCTCTTCATGAGGATCACCGAAATCAAGAATGATCTCTTATCAATTGGAGAGGTCATAGTTGACCGAGAGGTCACTTTCCTTGCTCCTGGAGGTCTTCCTCGGGCATGGTATGTATTCAATATCACTATTCTCAATAATAATATAATTCCTGATTTTGATGAATTGTTGACAAGATGCACTCAAGAGGAAACAAGGATGATGGAGAGAGACAAACCATCAAATGGAAATGGAAGTGGAAGTGAATCTATTGCCTTCTCCGCTCATGCAAAGAAGAAGACTAATGTTGGTCCAAGAAATCAAGGTCAAGAAAGAGCGGGATCCAAAGGAAGGAAGGGTAGATGTTACAATTGTAACAGGTTTGGCCACTATGCTAGAGAGTGCCCCAATAAAAGGGACTCACCTCGAGATGATGACTATAACAATAACAACTTCAGGGGACATGGAAATCAAAGGAACAACATGTTCAACAACAAAGGAAAGAGAAAGGCTCCGTCCGCTCAAAATGGAAATGGAAATGGTCAACCTTTCAAGAGGTCAAGGAACTCCAGGTATGATGAATCTAATGTTGGTGATAACAAGAAAAATGAATATATTCTTATATCTGCCCTCTCTGCTTCATCTCCTCCTAACACCCTGGATAACTGGTTGATTGATAGTGGTGCCTCAAAGCAGTTCACTGGATATAAAAAGGCCCTCTCTAATTTGATTGAATAGGACACCAATTTGGAAATTATCCTTGGAGACAATGCCACCTATCCCATGAAAGGGACAGGGACTGTGACCCTTCGTCTAAATCAAGGTCAAGTCCTTCGTTTGCAAGATGTGTTTTATGTACTTGACTTGAAGAAGGATCTGGTGTCTATTTTGACAATGGAAGACAAAGGATTCGAGGTGGCATTCATTGATGGAAAGCTATGCATTTGGAAGAGGAATTTCAAAGAAGCATTCACTTTTGGTTTCAGGGTTGAAACACTCTATCAGGTTGGAGGAAGTCCGTTGGGAGACAAGACATGTAACACAACTCTTCAATCCGAACTATGGCACCAGAGGTTTGCACACCTTCATTATAAAGCTCTTCCCGAAGCAAGGAAGGTGGTCACAGGTGTGCTCGATTCCAAAGATGATCATGAAGGTGTATGCCAGGGTTGTACCGAAGGAAAGCATACAAGGGGACCATTCCCCTCAATTGACTCCAAGACTACTGATGTTCTACAATTGATTCATTCTGGTCTATATGGTATGTTACCTGTAACATCCTTGGGAGGATGCCTATATTATGTCACCTTTATAGATGAATTCTCTCGCAAGACTTGGATATACTTCTTGAAGAAAAAGGATGAAGTATTCAAATGGTTCTGCACCTTCAAGGCCTTGGTTGAAAATCTAACAGGGAAGATGATCAAATTTCGAGGACCGATAATGGAACCGAATATGAGTCAAATGAGTTCAATGACTATTGCAGGGATGCTGGCATTAAGAGGGATACCACTACTGCATATACTCTCGAACAAAATGGAGTTGCCGAAAGGAAGAATAGAACCATTCTTGAAGCTGCCCGTGCCATGCTTCATGACCAACGAAGTTCCTATGGGGAGAAGCTGCCAACATCGCTGTGTATGTTCAAAATAGATGCCCACATCAAACATTGGACTCCAAAACTCTTGAAGAAGTCTTCATTGGTAAGAAACCTGATGTTTCTCATTTTAGAATTTTTGGAAGTCTCGTATATTTTCACGTGCCGAATGAAAAGAGGAGCAAATTGGATGCTTCTGGAAAGAAGGGAAAGTTTGTGGGCTACAGTGAAACCTCGACAACAATATAGAATCTATGTGCTTGGTCAAAGAGAAGTGGAGATAAGTCGTGATGTCACCTTCAACAAAGATGTTGCCCTTAGGAAGGTTAGAGATCTTCCTATCCCAAAGGAAGACAAAGAAGAAAATGCAGGAAAGCAGGAAGAACCGAAGGATGAACAGATGCCCGATGCTGACGGCCAATGTATCCTATAGATCCACCTCCTAGTGAGCGCACTTCTTCAAATAAAAGAAGACCGTCTTGACTTAGAGATACTCTTGAAGATGCCAAGATACATATTGCTCTAAGACGAACATTTTGGGAAAGTAAGAAGCCGAATAGGTACCAAGGGTACTTAATAGCCATGAGTACCATTGTCTAATCTTGAGCCTGGAACGTTTGAAGAAGCCATGAAGCACCAAGTTTGGAAGGATACAATGAACGAATAATATGTGTCGATTATGAAAAATGATGTTTGGGATGTGGTCCCTAGACCGAAGGACAAATGAATTGTCACCTCGAAATGGCTCTACAAGATCAAGCATGGAGTTGATGGAAGTGTCGAAAAATACAAGGCAAGATTCGTTGCCCAAGGCTTCTCGCAGAAAGAAGGAGTAGATTATGATGAAATATTTGCACCCGTTGCTCGCTACACCACCATCCGTTTGATTATTTCCCTTACTGCATTGTAAGGATGGAGTCTACATCAGATGGATGTCAAGACTGCCTTCTTACATGGATCGATCAAGTAAGAGGTCTATGTGGAACAACCTTTGGGGTTCAAAGTTTGAGATAGAGATACACACATATGCAGGTTGAAGAAAGTCGTCTATGGGTTGAAGCAAGCCCCCAGGGCTTGGTATAAGAGGATTGATAGCTACTTGATGAAGCTGGGCTTTACTCGAAGTGATGTTGATCCAAACCTTTACTTTAAGGTTGATAATGACAAACTTCTCATTCGGGTTCTCTATGTGGATGATCTATTCCTGACAAGCGGTGACCCTCTCTTTCATCAATGTAAGAGGGAGCTGGGTTCTGAGTTCAAGATGAAGGACCTAGGATTGATGCACTACTTCCTAGGCCTGGAGGTCTGGCAAAAGCCAGGTGAGATTTTCCTTTCTCAAGGAAAATATATTGTGAAGCAACTGGAAAGGTTTGGAATGGTGGACTGCAAGTCCGTGACTACTTCGATGGAGCTCAACTTTAAGGAGTTGTGTAGAAGTGTTGTTGGGCTCGATTTGGGAAATCCTACCGAGTATCGTCAACTCGTAGGGGCCCTGATGTTCTTAGTGAACTCCTGTCTAGACATATGTTTTGCAGTGAACACATTGAATCAATATATGGTCGAGCCTCATCAAATTCATTGGATTGTTGCTAAGAATCTCTTGAGATATCTCTGGGGCACAAACAACCATGCACTGAGATACATTGCCGGGAATGTGAGGCTGCTAGGTCCTTATATTACTAGTGTAGTCCTTTATTGTTGTTAGTGTATCCCCCTTATTGTTATTGTTGTACCCCTATAGTCCCCATATTGTTATTATTGTGCCCCATAAAACCCCACTATTGTTATTGTTGTGCCCTTACATTATTATTGTTAGGTCGTCTAGGATTATATTGTGACCCCATGGACTCCTATATATAGAAAAGAGGTTTTGTCATTTGAATCATCCAAGAATTGTTCATTTATGTAATGTAAAGGAGGTTTCCCCTCGAAGTGGCTGATTTCTAAGGCGTTGATCTCTCTTTTGTTCTACTTTTGGAGTTGGTTTCATAACATTTGGTATCAAATCTTTAGATTCTAGGGTTTCATTGCTTCAAATATGTCATCGTGGCATTTTCGCTATAACTTTTTTTCTACGAAGATTCAGAAGCTAAAAAAAAACCCATTTGCGAAGAAATCTTGAGGAACGTCTTGTAAAAATTTCAGATCTTGGTTCGCAATAGTTTCAGAGATACGATCTATGGAAGTTAGGGTTTTTGCAGGCTCTCGAATTTCATCTCAAAGAGGTGACCTTGGGAAAATCGTCATAACTCTCTCGCTGAGCATCATATTGGAATTCTGTAAACAGTGGCCGAGAGTACATAGATTGTAGTTTCTTGCTTATCAATTTTAGAGCCGAAGGAGGAAACAATGACATGTGGCACGCCTTACAAGTTTGCTCTACTGAAGCAGTCCATAATTAGGTCATTGTGGGAGATTGGGGATAACTTTGCCTCGAAGAATCCAAATCAGGTCAGACCTATGGCATTGGAAAGAAGATTCAGAGGGGCTATTAAAAGACTGAAGATCAAATCTCGGGATCTGAATTACATAGATACATCAGTTTCAATATCAAGCTCCTCAAAGAAAGAAAAAAGTGTGTATTATTTTTCAAATTGCATTAGTCTTGTTAGAAAAATCAGTTTGAAGTTATCCAAGGGCATATTGAAGCATAGATATCAGTATTGGGTTCTAAAATGCCCCCTAAAAAGAATTCAACACCCATTAAGCCCTCAGAAGGCTCTACTATGACTCATGAAGAGGAAGAAGTGCAACCTGATATATCAAAATTACAAGAGCAAGTGCAACAACTCTCGCTCTCACAAAGAGCAACAAAAAATGAAATGGAAGTTTTGAAGAAAGACGTGGAAGCTAAGATGGATGGTTTGAAGAAAGACGTGGAAGCTAAGATGGATGGTTTGAAGAATGGCATGGAAGCTAAGATGGATGACATGGAAGCTAACATGGAAGACATGGAGAATGATCTAAAAGCAGACATGGAAGGTTTTACAAAGTTGATACAAGAAATGATTCCGAATGGTGAAAAGGTAGTACAGGAAACTCATGATGAGAACAAAATAAATGTTAATTGTGATTTCATAAACTCTAATGTTGGATGGAAGACCCACCATATTCCAAAGATGGATATGAGGAAGTTTGATGGCAAGGATCCCATAACATGGATACTACAGATGGAGCAATATTTTGATCTCCAAAATGTGCAAAACACACACAAGGTATGCATTGCGACTTTACTTTTAGAACAAAATACATGTGTATGGTATTGATGGCTTTGCTCTCGTAAAAAAATTGTCACTTAGTCAATTTTTACGGAGGAAATGATAACACATTATGAGGATACAAAGAGAAACACTGTCTTTAGCCAATTGATAAATCTCAAACAAAAGGGTTCAATGGCGGAGCATATTGAGGACTTCCAAAAATTGAATATAAAGGTAACTGATATTCTAGAGGAACACAAGATTGATGTCTTCATAAGGACTTTAAAGGATAACATCCAACATGAGGTTCGCCTTTGGGAACCTAATTCATTGGAGAAGGCATTCAGGTTGGCAAGAAAAATTGGAAGTAAAATTATGGCGACAAGGAAGCCTACCACTCACATCTATAAAGATGAAAGTGTTGCTACTCCTAGACTTCCACAACCTACAAGGTTGACACCACAACAATTGGAAGAAAAAAGAGCAAAAGGGCTTTGCTATAGTTGTGATAACAAATACACTAAAGGTCTTAAGTGTGTTGAGAAGAAATTATTTTACATAGATTGTGAGGAGAACGAGGAAAATGAACAAGAAACTTTAAAAGAAGAGGATATACACCAGGAACAAACCCTAAAGAAAGAAGAAATGAGTTCGACCATATCTTGTAATGCATGGGCAAGAATTACTACTCCTCAAACTCTCAAGATAGAAGGACATATCAAGAAGAAAAATGTAATAGTATTGATTGATTCAAGTTGTACCCATAATATTATTCATTGTAAGGTAGCCAAGGAATTGAATTGCTTCCTATACCCAGCACTAGAGTGTCAAGTGATGGTTGCAAATGGAGGGACTATAAATTGCTCTGGAAAATGCCACAATATCAAGCTAACCATGGTGGAATATGTATTGAATAGTCCAATGCTTTCCATTCCAATGGGAGGTGTTGATGTTGTACTGGTACAATGGTTACAATCTTTGGGGACGGTAGCTTTTAATTTTCAAGAATTTTTTTTGAAATATTTTCAGAAGGAAAGGAAGTTGACTTATAGAGTATCACAGGGAAGCCGAGAAAGATAATAAGCTTTAATGTCATGACAAAGCTTCTGAAGAAAGAACAACAAGGCGTAATTGCAAACTTATGCTCACTAAAAGTTCCAACATCAAAATCATCTATTTCTCCAGATCTCAAAAAAGTCTTGGACAATCATTCCAAGGTGTTTGAAACTCTCAAAGGATTCCCATCTATTCGTGATCATGATCATGCTATTCATTTGATTCCAGGAAGTGTTCCTCCAAACATCAGGCCTTACAGATATCCTTATGTCCAAAAGAGAGAAATTGAACGCATGATTGCAAAAATGTTAGAAGCTGGTACAATTCAACTTAGTCAAAGTTCTTTCTCTGCTCCAGTAGTATTAGTGCACAAGAAGGATGGATCATGGCGCATGTGTCCGGATTATAGGGAGCTCAATAAGCTCACTATTAAAGATAAATTTCCCATTCCTGTGATTGATGAATTGTTGGATGAATTACATGGAGCAATTTATTTTAACAAGTTGGATCTTCGTTCAGGATATTATTAAATTAGAATGAAGACTGAAGATATTCCGGAACAACATTTCAAACTCATGAGGGTCATTATGAATTTTTGGTCATGCCTTTTTGCCTTACCAGTGCACCTTCTATATTTCAAGGGTTGATGAATTCCATTTTTAAACCCTTCCTTAGAAAATTTGTGTTAGTATTTTTTGATGATATATTAATCTACAGTAGGTCTTGGAAGGATCATGTTCAACATGTTGATAGGGTGCTTAAACTATTGGAGGAGAAACAATTATATGCAAAAACCTCCAAATGTTTTTAGAGTACAAGAGGTGGAATATGTGAGTCATATTGTATCTCAGGAGGGTGTTAAGGTAGACCCTAACAAAATTAAAGCCATTAAGGAATGGAAAGTCCCCACAACCATAAAGCAGTTACGAGGATTTCTCGGGTTAACAGGGTATTATCGCAAGTTTGTTAAGAATGATGGGAAAATAGCAGCACCTCTAACAACATTATTGAAGAAAGATGCATTTTCATGGTCTCCTGAAGCAACTAAGGCCTTTGAACATCTTAAAGTGGCAATGTGCCTAACACCGGTCTTAGCTACGCCAGACTTTACAAAAACTTTATTGTGGAATGTGATGCTTCAGGAAATGGAATTGGTGTTGTTTTAGTGCAAGAAGGAAGACCCATTGCTTTTGAAAGTCGCTCAATCAAAGAAAAATATTTACAAAAAGCTATTTATGAGAAGGAAATGTTGGCAATACTACATGCAGTAAAGAAATGACGACCTTACCTTATGGGAAGACAGTTCAAAGTAAAAACTGATCATGATAAACTTAAATACTTTTTGGAACAAAGACTATCTTCAGAAGAGCAACAAAAATGGGTCACAAAGATGTTGGGTTATGACTTTGAAATCCTACAAAAAAGGGAAGCTAAATGTTGTTGCAGATGCACTCTCAAAAAAAGACGAGGAGGTGGAAGCATTGCTTTGTGCCATTTCTATTATCCAACCAGATTGGATAATTGAAGCAAGGGTGGAATGGAAGAATGACGAAGAAGTATGGACACTCGTTCAAAAGTTGCAGCAAGATCCCAGTACATTTGATACATTTAGTTGGAAAAATGATTCTTTATGGTACAAAGATCACTTATATCTTTATAAGAATTCCCAACTAAAACAAAAGATTCTTTTGGAATTGCACACCTCTCCTGTAGGAGGACACTCGGGATTTTTAAAAACTTACCATAGGGTGAAGAAAGAATATTTTTGGGATGACCTTAAATCTGATATTCAAAAGTTTGTGGTAGAATGTTTGGTTTGCTAGCAAAATAAAGTTGAGACAATTAAGACGTCTGCTACAACCTTTACCCATTCCAAGTCAACGTTGGGAGGAGGTTTCAATGGATTATATCACAGGTTTACCTAAGTTCGAAGGAAAAATTGTCATCATAGTGGTAGTTGATAGACTTACCCAAGTATGCACACTTTTGTGCATTATCTCATCCATTTAAAGCAAGTACAATTGCTACTGCATTTATGGAAGCAATTCAAAAGCTACATGGAAACCTAAAGATTATTGTAAGCGATAGAGATCCCATTTTCACTAGAAATTTTTGGACGGAATTATTTTCTTGTTTGGGTACTCAACTTAGCCCATAGCTCATCTTATCATCCTCAATCCGATGGGCAAACTGAGATAGTGAACAAATGTTTGGAAAGATATCTTTGTTGTTTTGTATCTGATAAACAAACACAATGGGTCAAGTGGTTACCTCTAGTTGAATGCTGGTATAACACTTGCTTCCATACTGTAGCAAAAATGACCCCATTTATGGCACTTTATGGATATCATCCACAATGCATTACATCATCTTTAAGAGAAAATTCTAAGGTTCAAACAGTGGAAGATTACATCGAGCATCAACAACAAGTTCTCCAACTCTTAAAAGATAATCTAAATTTGGCACAAATTTGAATGAAACAACAGGCAAATCAACATTGCAGCGAGAAAAGTTTTGATGTAGGAGACTGGGTATTTCTACGGCTACAACCATACAATCAAATATCCCTCAAGCAAGCTAAGAAGGATAATAAATTATTGCCAAAGTACTATGGTCCTTACAAGGTGTTGCAAAAGATTGGTACTATGGCATACAAATTGGAGCTTATTGCTTCTTCTCGAGTGCACCCAATTTTCCATGTTTCATGCTTAAAGAAGGTTATAGGTGACAAACTTCCAGTTGAAACAATATTTCCAGAACTTGATGAGGAAGGAAAAATCATATTGGAACTTGAAGCAGTCACAGAAACAAGAACTCGACAGCTACGGATCGATCAATTTCAGAGTATCTCATTAAGTGGAAGAACTTACCCACTGAAGATTCCACATGGGAGGATGAGAATTTTATATAGAAGCATCCAGTGCTACTCAAGTGTTGAGGACAACACTTTTTTGAAAGAGAGGGGCATGTTAGGCCCCTATATTACTAGTGTAGTCCCTTATTCTTGTTAGTGTATCTCCCTTATCGTTATTGTTGTACCCCTGTAGTCCCCATATTGTTATTATTGTGCCCCATAAAACCCCACTATTGATATTGTTGTGCCCTTACATTATTATTGTTAGGTCGGTTATGATTATATTGTGACCCCATGGAATCCTATATATAGAAAGGAGGTTTTGTCATTTGAATCATCCAAGAATTGTTCATTTATGTAATGTAAAGGAGGTTGCCCCCTCGAAGTGGCTAATTTCTAAGGCATTGATCTCTCTTTTCTTCTATTTTTGGAGTTGGTTTCATAACAGAGGCTCCATGGATATACCGATGCTGACTGGGCAAGCAGTGTTGTGGATTGTAAAAGCACATCTGGATGTTGCTTCACTCTAGGTTCTGCTTCGATCTCCTGGATGAGCAAGAAGCAGAAATCGGTTGCTTTGAGAACCATTGAGGTCGAATACATTGCAGCAAGCATGGCCTGTTGTGAAATTGTTTGGTTGAGGAAGCTCTTTAGTGAGCTGTTTGGGCATGTGTCGGATACCACCGTGATCCATTGCGACAACCAAAGTGGGATTCGTCTTTCAGAGAATCCCGTGTTCCATGACCTCTCCAAGCATGTTGATATCAGGTACCACTTTATCCGGGATATGGTACCGCGAGCCGCCGTAAGGCTCCATCACATTGAGACTCATGAGTAGGTTGCAGATTTTCTCACGAAGCCCCTGGGGAAGGTCAAATTCTTAACCTTTAGTGAGAAGCTTGGAATCGTGGACAAACCTCTTATGAGGGTCCCGCTTGAGTTGGGCTTTGAGCTCTGGGAGCTGTAGGGGGCTTGGGGATAACTTCTTAGAGCTATAAGCAACCAGTGGGAAAGGTTCGCCTTTCCTTGTTGATGTGCTATTTCCCCACTGTTATGTTATTGAGCTGGTTTACCCTCTCTTGATCTATGCTCCACATACATCCTACGCATGTAGCCCAGGACTCGTGGGAAGTACCTCTCATCTGGCCAATGAGTTGGGAAATGATGATAGAGACCTTAACATTACCGGTGGACGCATCGTGTATTGCTGTACTCTCTATGTCTAGGATGGGTTGTGTCCAGCACCTTGATTTGGGATCAAGTCTGGTTGAGGTTTTTACCTCTAAACTGACTTTGGGTCAGTGGAGAGTGGCAAGCTCTTGTGACTCACTCTCGATCAAATCTTCTTCATTATTTCTTCATGATTCAACAGAGGAGAGCCGACAGAGTACAAGGACAATAGGATGACAGGATAGTACATGATGGTACAGGATGACAAGATTGCATAAGTTGACAAATTGATTGATGGGTGTTCTCCCTAGTTGAGATGATATTTTTGTTGGATTCCTCTTTCCAAGAGGTGTGAGATTGATCTAAAGATCATCTTGTTTAGATGAGTTGAAGTTGGATTTTGAATTTATTCTCTCACACGTGCAAATTGTCAAGGTCGGCCAGAATTGTAATGTAGGCTCACAAGCCCCAAAAGATGTGTCTCCACCCCTCATTGATGGATATAAAAAGGAGTGACTCAATACTCATTTGGACATCATCTTATCACACATCTCTCTCCTCTCATTGGTTCGTACAACGTCATAGAAGGCTCTCTCTCTCATCTGCATGTGTGATTGAAAGGATAGTTTTCTGGGCTAGAAAATTTCAGATTGTTTCAGGGCTGCAACTGAGCATTGACCAACGTTGACCAAGTGTTAACCTTCATCAATTGACTTCGATCTTTGGGTTGGAATCCGATTTTTGGAGGCCAAAGTTGGTGGCACAAAAATCGAGGAAATCCTGACTGTTTGACTGCAGCGTTGACTGTAACTTTGACCAATGCGTTGTCCAGGTTTGACCGAGAATTTCAGGAGTATTTTTGGCTGACTTTGACTGTCCTTGGAGGCCGAGTTTGACTGAGCTTCATTGGAGAAGGAATATTGCTGGTTTGACCAACGTTGACTTTGTTGGCTAGGGCATCCTGTTGATTGTTGTAAATTGTACTTTCTCTCTGTTGAATTTGAAGAATGATAAGAAGATTTGATCAAAGGGTTTTCCCCACATTGGGGTTTTTCCCTGGCATCCGCCAAAATATTGTGTCCTCTTGTCTTGGCTTGTCTTTTGGTTATTTGTTTATGTTCTATCAACATTTACTGTCAATGTTAATGTGATTGCTAAACAGGAAATTGAATTGGGCCAATAAGAAAGATTGAAGTAAATTGCTCTAAGCATAGAACATACCATCGTTAACTAAAATTAACAATGATCAAATCCAAGTTGTCTCCAAATGACCTCTTCCTCCCCTTTTATAGTTCTGATGGATAGATCTCCAAGCCTCTATAAGCATCTTATTTTATTATTATTCGAGAAGATCCTCCATTGATTTTATCTTAGTGACTTTTAAATTTAATTCTATTTCGCTTAAGTCACTTTTGGGCCTTTTCCTTCAATTAATTATTTTTCCTTTAATTAAATGACTAATTAAAGTCATTTTTAATTAAGGAAAATGGTAAATTGCCCACCATACTCTCTCCGACCACTATAAGTTACATCTCAACATCCCGTCTTGAAGATCTTCTCATTCCGGTTTCAACGAGCTATTACACTGAGGTGTTCCATCAAATAATCTTCTCGGAATGCCACCTCGAGCATAATTAATTAATTTAGGGTCCATAATAATGCCAATTTTTGAAAGTTGTTGGAATGCGATGGAACGATAGACAAATTGTGCGGATGATGAAATATACCAAGCGAATGCCATCAGATTTCGTAAAAACTACTCAAAACTCCCTCGAAACCCCTGATAACACGGACCTGCTCTAATGGCCTAGCCATCCCCTGTCCTAGAAATCCACCTTGGCTGTACTATGGAGGAAAATAAAAATGGGGACATTACAAGCAACTTTTCTTCTCAACACTTGAGAGCTTCTCAAGATATGCCATGACATCTATTCTTCTATTTTTTTCTAAAAAATTATTGCTTCTTTTCCTAGAAGTAAAAAAAATCCTAGGGTTTTGTATAGAGATTTTTATTTCTTGCCATAAAAGTTGTCATACCCCCCTATATTCTTCTATTTTTTTGTAAACAATTGCTGTTTTTTTCCTAGAAATGAAAATATCCGAGGTTTTCTATGCAAATTTTTATTTGTTGATGTAAAAGTTGCCATGGCCCCTAAAATGAAGAATGATTCAACATGGGTTCATTCCATTTAGATGAACATGGGGTAAAAATATGCAACTATTGTGGGAAGTTAAAGGTGGGGGATCCATAGGATTAAAAAACACCTAGCAGAGTGGCAAGACCAAGTAAAACCTTGTAAATAAGTTTTTGATGAGTTTAAAGGAGAGATGCTAAGTTTGGTTGAAGCCTACCAAACAAATAAGGGCAAAAACAAGAGATTTAAAAAGACAGGCAAAAGTCAAAAAGATGAGGCAACTTTTAGTAACCTTGATTTTGAAGGATGTATGCTTAGTTTTGAAGAATCCTCCAATTTTTCTATTAAAGTTAGAAATGAACGTGTTTCTGGCCCTAGTTCAACTAGTTTTAAGAGGGCATGTAAAGAGCTTGAATCTTTATTTGTAACCTGCACCACCCCTGGTGCCCAACCCACCATACATGCTAAATGGAAGAAGATAGAGAAAGAGGTTGCATGGGAATGCATTGCTAGATGGTGGTATGATGCAGACATACCTTTTAACCACCAATTCTGCATATTATCAGCTTATGATTGATGCTATAGTTTCATGTGGACCGTGTGAAAATTCCAAGTCCAGAATCCTACTGCAACCAACTGAATTTACTTCAGCTACTTGTAAATTACATTAACAAGTTATTTACAGATTTCTTCTATAAACACTGAAGCAATTACAGAAGCAACCTTCACTTAATTAAATTAATATGCTGAAACAGGAAACTGAGCAAAAGAAACGAATATCACACATGACACCGTTGTTTTTCTACAAACGTCCTCGGAAAAACCCAATGCTGGAAAACCGATGCAACATATCTGAGGGTTTTATTATTAAGCAACAATTATTTCTAAATACAATCTTTGAATGCCTTGTTGGCAATCTAATACAAAGAATATCACTCGATAGAAGAAATTAGTGAGATTACCTCACTCTACGTGCAAGTCTCGATTGATCCGGTAGCTGAAACGACGAACCCCCAACACCCTCTGCACTGTCTCTGCGCATATGTGGGCCTGCGTGGGGAACTTTGGAGGACTGCGTCACCTCCTCTGCTGGATCGATCTGCTCTCATGAAACTCGATTCTAGCCCTCCCGACTCAGTATCTCAATCTCCTAGCAAAATCTCGGACTACTGCTCAGGAAGACTGCGCTGCCTCTGCATGTGGCCTTCGTGGCCCTGCATCACCCTCTCTGGGCACTGCGCTACCTCCTTTGCGTCTTTCTCCGCCTCTTTGCTGAGTATTCTTGGCCTCGGAGAAGATCCTCCGACAAAACTGTATTTGCCCCTCAACTGCATGAGAATCTCTCGATGAAAGTTTTCCTCTGAGCACTGCTCACTTCAGAAAATTCGATCTCTTGATCTCTCAGTGTTTCTTTCCAAATGACCCTCAAGTCTTCTTTATAGTCTTCTTGTTGATACTTCAATGGTCGAGATTAGATCTCCAATCAACTATTAAGATTACATTTTGACTTGATTTGCTTTTTCTAGAACATTCACACCCATATTCTATTAATTCAAATTAATTTAATAAGTTTAGACTTAGGGTCACTTTAAAATAATTAATTTTCTTAATAAAATACTATCCGAGTAGCATTTCCCCAAACAATTTATGGGTTATATTGAATACATGTGTTTAAGCCTCTCCACAAAGTTTGAGAGTTGGAGCACATATGATGCTACACCAAATCAACACTCCCTCTTAGCGAGGAATGTGCTCTAGCAAATTTTCCCTGCTACACACTGCTTTGACTCTGAAGCATCTCCCTCTGCGATGCTGATGTCTGACATGCTGTCCACCAACTATTGCGCTGCTGCTGCAACTGTACTGCTACTGACCTTGCCATGATCAACACTGCATCCGTACTGCAACTACTTCTCAAACGCTGCATATGTTGCTAGCACTGCAACTGCTAACTCTGCACTGCAACTAAGTTGCCGAGAGAAGCAACTAAAAAACATCCAAAAATCTGAACAAGTGTTTAGGATGCATCTCGATGCTGAAACTCTGATTGCTGCTAGTCCCACGCTGTCCCTCTGAAGCATTGCGTCACTGCTGCTGCTCTGTGCTGTGCCTTTTTGCATTGCGATGCTCAGATTTTGGCACTGTTAACTACTACATCTGTCGCTCCAACACTCCTTTGCACCAACTGAAACTCCTTCAACCTGCTACTACTGACCTTGGGCATCCGTAGCAAGGTTATGATCCAAGAGGTGGACTCCTCAAGGATCCTGCCCAACTGAAGTTCTTGCGAACTTATAGTTCAATATCGCCCCATTTCCTGTTAGATTTTGTGTATTTGGGGTAGCATCAGTTGTGCTCTAGGTCCCAAATTTTGAGGAAGGACTAGAGTTCACCTGATCTACAAGACCCAGAAATGGATTTGGGAAATTTCATCTGGTTTAGGAGATATTAAATTACTTAATTATTTTAATGTATTTCCTAAGTTAAAACTTAAGAAAATAATATAATTAAAGTGAATTTAATTAAACATGTGATGAAATTATCTTAAGTCACACAGATCAAGCTTTCTTTTAATCTTAGCCATTGATTCAAGATCTGATCATGGCCGTTGATTTTTCAACGAGAAAAGTATAAAGGAAAGGCTTGGGGTCATTTGTAAAGACACACAGAGGCAAAGCACTGAAGCTAAGCTGAGATTCTAGGGCAGGGTTGGCTAAGAATACTCAAGTGCTTCAGCTGCAGAGAGGGGAATTTAGACCAAGGGAATGATCTGATCCCAGGGTCTAAAATACACAAGAGGCAGAGAAGAGACCAGCTCAAGAGAAGAGATAAGCTCAAGGACAGCGCAGAGAAAGGCAACAACAACAGGATCAACGTCATTTTCAGGAAACCCTTCAGGGTTGCGCACAGAGACCCTTAAGGGGCAGCGTAGTGACTGCGTCACCCATTCTGGGGTAACGCAGTCCCTTCCAGAGGTAGCGCTAAGGGTTTGGAGGCCATCCAACGCTGACGCTGAGGCTTTCAGGGGCTTCAGAGGCTGATGTAGTGCCTTCCAGGGGCAGCGCTAAGGTTTTTAGGTCTAGATTTGGCTGAGTTTTGTAAATCCCGTTTCAGGGTGTGGATTTGTTAGTATTTTTGGTCCTAGATCAGCCAGGAGCTGTAGATCTAGAATTTTCTCTGTAGGGTTTTCCAGATGGAACCCAGAGTTGTGTATTCAGAAATATTCTTAATAATAGAACCCTTCAGCAGCCAGAGATAGGTTTTCCCACACTGGGTTTTTCCTGGGACAGTGTGTCTAGAAATAACTGTCACTTTGTCTATGTGTGCATGTGCTTATTCTAGATCTGAATTGGTAGAGATCTGTTATGTGTTTTGCTTTGATGTTAACTTGAATTTATTCAGTTGATAACTTGTTTAAGTAGGAGGAGCTTAAACAGATTAACAATAATAATTTTTGCATAAGAATTAAGATTCATAAATTTATACATGGTATCAGAGGAATTGCAGATCTAGAAGGGTCACCAGCTGAAGAATCTGAAGGATCTAGCTGCAGTAAGCAGCTGGAAAGGCAGCAGAGAAGCAGATCTGAAGAGATAACGCAATTTTCAGGAGCAGATTCACACAGAGGGAAGGGTGATGCTGTCCAGCGCTATGTCCTAGCAAGCCCACGCAATTACTGCGTAGAGGTAGCTCAGAAACAACACTGGTTGGGTCTGAAGCAAGCCAGTGTGATTCAGATCTGAATATGTCAGATCTAGAAAAGTCTGCAGAAATTCAGAAGAGCTGGTGGGGTTAAATTTCTGAAGTTTTCAGATCTTTAGCCTTAGCACAAGTGACAAGGATTGGAGGAGATCAATGTCTCAGAGAGTTTCTTGCCAAAGGAAACTTGCAGTTTGATTAGAGGATCAAAGAAGAAGCTAAATCATAGTTGATTTGGTAGATTTTCAAGGAGGGAAATCAAGTGTCAGAGGGAGTAGAGGGTGCCCAGTTTGTAAGGGACCCTAGATCCAGATCTCTAGATAGAGAGGAGGAGCTTCGACACATTCTGAGCAGATGGCTCCTCATGGACTGTGTGATCAGGATAGGCTAGAGGGCCTCTCAAATGTTTCGGTATGGAAAGCAAGGATCCTGATTGTCCTTGAGGCATATGGTCTAAGAGACCATGTAGAGCAAACTCTGGCCACACCGACAGATGCGGTTCTCCTACGGAAGCATAGGGAAGCTGCTGGGCATGCCAAGTGGCTAATAATGGACAATATCAAGGACCATATTGTACCACACATAGTGGGGAAGAAGACAACTAATGAAATGTGGAAGCCCTTGACTTCCCTGTATGAGAAAAAATCAGTCCAAAGGAAGATGCTGTCGGAGACCCAAATGAGGTCATTCATGATGACCAAGGGAGAAGACATCGAGCATTTCCTCTTCAGATCGCAGTCAATCGGGGATCAACTAACTGCAATGGGTGCAACCGTAGATGATGCAGTGATAGTAAGGACTGCCCTCAATGCAGTCACGGATGAGTGGGAAACCTTTGTCCAAAGTATCTTGGGCAGAGCAGACCTCCCAGATTGGGACATCTTGTGGTCAATCCTGCGGTAAGAACTACGCAGATTCACCAAGAAGCAACACATCCCTGGGTTGAGCAAAGTAAAGAAGAAAGAGGAGGAAAATGCAGCCTTGGCATCAAAGAAGTAGCCGAAGAATAAGGATCTCTCAAAGATCAAGTGCTTCCAGTGTGGCGAAATGGGACATTTTGCCAAACATTTTCCAAAAAAGAAGAAGGACAAGGAAGCATCTTCTTCCAAAACAACGGTGGCAGATGATGGATCAGGAGATGATGTAGCCATGAGTGCTCATGAACCACGGAGGTGGGGTTACATGGACATGTAGAGGAGCTACATGGAAGACAAGCGATATCCTTGAGCAGCTCATCTCTTGGATCAACAAGCGAGCTACAACAGCTTTAGGACAGTAGCGGGACAAGTGGAGCAGTGGGTGCATAGATCACAAATGAGGCAGAAGTAGAGGCAGATCTGAAGGCTGGGAGGAGGAGCGTTGAGCAAAGTAGCAGTAGCGTAGAAGCAATAGCAGCACAGAGGCTGATGTGACTTCAGCATCATAGAAGCAGTAGCAGCGCAGTGCAGTGCTGCTTACGCAGTGCAGAGCTGCAGCAGCGCAGAAGGCTTCACAGCAACAACGCAGTGCAGCAACAACGTGATAGATTTTAGCACAAGGAGCTGATGTGACTTCAGTAGTGCAGAGGGAGTCTAATTACGTAGGCAGAGCGGTAGTTGTGCATTGTTCTTTAGATGCCAGCACAGATCTGTAGCCTATGGAGCTTCAGTGATGAGGATGCAACCCATCCAACTTGTTTGTCAAAGATTGGGCAGGAGATTCAGTTGTTTCTCTCAACAACTGAAGTTGTAGTGCAACAAATCAGCAAGTAAGGAGATAAGGAACAAGATAACCGCAACATATTGAGAGGAGTCGCAAGGACAGCGGGTCATGGGCAGGTGCGTAGTCATGGCAGCGCAGCGAATGGCAGCAGCATATAGAGTTGGAGGGCAAAGGCTGTCAAATAAAGATAGGTCCGCGTTCAAAATCATGTAATGCATAATCGTGATGGGCTGAGCACACCGTTGATGCTTAGAGGGAGTGTTGAGATTTTGTGTATTTGGGTAGCATCGCTTGTGCTCTAGCTCCCAAATTTTGTGGAGGGACTAGAGTACACTTGATCTACAAGACCAAGAAATTGATTTGGGAAATTTCATCTGGTTTAGGAGATATTAAATTAATTAATTATTTTAACGTATTTCCTAAGTTAAAACTTAGGGAACTTAAATAATTAAAGTGAATTTAATTAAACATGTGATGAAATTGTCTTAAGTCACACGGATCAAGCTTTCTTTTAATCTTAGCCATTGATTCAAGATTTGATCATGGTCGTTGATTTGTCAACGAGAAAAGTATAAAGGAAAGGCTTGGGGTCATTTGTAAAGGCACACAGAGGCAGAGCACTGAAGCTAAGCTAAGATTCTAGGGTAGGGTTGGCTAAGAATACTCAAGTGCTTCAGCTGTAGAGAGGGGAATTTAGACCGAGGGGATGATCTGATCCTAGGGTCTAGAATACACAAGAGGCAGAGGAGAGATTAGCTCAAGAGAAGAGATCAGCTCAAGGACAACGTAGAGAAAGGCAACAACAGTAGCATGAACAACGTCATTTTCAGGAAACCCTTTAGGGGTTGCGCACAGAGACCCTTGAGGGGTAGCGCAGTGACTGTGTCACCCATTCTGGAGTAACATAGTCCCTTCCAGAGGTAGCGCTGAGGCTTTCAGGAAGCCATCCAAGGTTGATGCTGAGGCTTTCAGGGGCTTCAGAGGCTGATGCAGTGCCTTCCAAGGGCAGTGCTGAGGGTTTGGAGGCCATCCAAGGCTGACGCTGAGGCTTTCAGGGGCTTCAGAGGCTGACGCAGTGCCTTCCAGGGGCAGCGCTAGGGTTTCTAGGCCTAGATCTGGCTGAGTTTTGTAAATCCCATTTGAGGTTGTGGATCAGTCAATATTTTTGGTCCTAGATTAGCCAAGAGCTGTAGATCTAGAGTTTTCTCTGTAGGGTTTTCCAGATCTAGAACCCACAGTAGGGTATTCAGAAATATTCTTAATAATAGAACCCTCCAGCAGCCAGAGACTGGTTTTTCCACATTGGGTTTTTCTGGGGTCAGTTTGTCCAGAAATAACTGTGTCACTTTGTCTATGTGTGCATGTGCTTATTCTAGATCTGAATTGGCAGAGATCTGTTATGTGTTTTGCTTCGATGTTAACTTGAATTTATTCAGTTGATAACCTGTTTAAGTAGGAGGAGCTTAACCGGATTAATAGTAATAATTTTTGCATAAGAATTAAGATTCAAAAATTTCTACATTTCTGTCCTGAAGATGCGTGGGCACTCATGGCATACTCATCTTCTTCGATCTTTGGGGGCGCAACCTTCGGATCATGCTTCTTGTCCTTGTCCTTTTTCTTCAAAGGACACTGCATTGCGTAGTGATCAAGTTCACCACACCTGAAACATTTAACCTTCAAGACGTCTTTCTTTCGTCTCCGCTACTCCTGCTGCCCCTTGGATGCAAGGGTTGCATTTTCCTCCTCATTTGTCTTCGACCTACTGCCATTGTTGCTGTCAAGTTTGCACTTGACTATGTCCCTCCTTAACTCTTCTTGCTGAAGAGCAACCCACATCTCTTCCCAACTCAAGAAGGTTGCTTTGCCCAGATGCTCTGGACGAAAACCTGCCATTCTTCTGTGACTGCGTTGAGGGCTAGCCTTGCCATCGCAGTAGGGTGAGGTGTGGACCCCACGACTGCTAGCTAGTCATGAGTTTCTTGAAGCCTAGACTGGAACAAAACAATACACTCCCCCTTCTGCATCTGATTCATCCTCAGTTTCTGCTCTAAGTACATCTTCCGCTGTTTGGAAGATCCTTCATATAGTGATGCTAAGGTTTCCCACATCTGCCTAGCTTGTCCTTGCTGGCTATGTGGGACACTATGTGATCTTTTACTCCATCAAGGAGCAACCTCTTAGTCTTCGTCATATTAGATGTGTACTTCTTTAGCGGATTTGGATTTGCGGGTACAACTACCATACTAGTCACGAAAATCTTGAGGTCGTTTTCATCTAGAAGGCATGTGATTCGCGCCTTCCAGATTGCATATTTGGAGGCTCCCTCCAACCGATCCTGATCTCTAAGCTCGTGAGCTGCCATGGCCGTCAAGAAAATGTCAAATTTTCTCCCTCTCTTTCTCCTCTATGCAGCGCTGGACTGGTTTACGCACTCCTTGTTGGAGATTGTATATTGTTAAAATTGGACAACTAGGTCCAAACTCCATGTTGTGATGCTCAGATGAAGATACCGATATTTTTATTGGATTCCTCTTTCGGAGAGGTGTAAGATCCATATAAAATTTATCTTAATTCGATGAGCAGAATATTTATTTTGAATTTATTATTTATAATAAATTATATGTGCAGGTCGGCCTTAAGGTTTTACACCCCCAGCAGATGTGTCACACACCTCAATGATGTATATAAATACAGTCAAAGTTGGAGAGCATTTCACACTCACTCATCACACATCCTCTTCTCTTCTTTGATTTAGTATGAGCTCCTTGGAGGACGAATTTCGGTTCACACGTGGGAAACGAAGGACGAAGAGGTGTTGTTGTCGTTGCTGCCGTTGTTGTCGTTGCTGTCGGTGTTGTTGCCGTTGTTGCTGTTGTTGCTGGTCTTGTTGCCGTTGCTGCCGGTTTTGTTGCTGTTGTTGTCGTTGCTACCGGTGTTGTTGCAGTTGCTGCCATTGTTGCCGTTGTTGCCGGTGTTGTTGCTGTTGTTGCCGTTGCTGCCGGTGTTGTTGCCGTTGTTGCTGGTGTTGTTGCCGGTGTTGTTGCCGTTGCTGCCGGTGTTGCCGGTGTTGCTGCCATTGTTGCCGTTGAGGCAACGTTGACTTTGAGTTGACCATGTGGCTGTTTTGAAGGTTGTTGTGACACATGCTGGGTTGGCTGACCAAGGAGACTTTGCTGGTTGAAGCATCCTGTTGACCGCTGTAACGCACCACCACATTTTTTTGTTTCTGGTTTGTCTTCTATAGATCCACTGGTATGTTCTATCAGCATTTTACTTGATTGTTTATGTGATTGCTGTGGTGAAAAGTAAAGTTGCATCAAGCATAGAACATCTACAAAAATTTACATGGTATCAGAGCTGAGGTGAAGACAAGCCCTACTTTATAGCAATCACCGAAGAAGAAAATGGGTTCCACAAACTATGGCTTCAAGGAGGATGACAAGTTGATTGGGAAGGATGACTTCCATGCTTGGAAGATGATATTGGATCTTAAATTGGAAGACCAAGATGTCATGGACTATGTGCAGGGTAAAATCCAAGAACCTCCATCCACTGCTACTGCTGCTGCCAAAACAAAGTACAAGAAGGGGGAGATCAAAGCAAAGTTGATGATCAGGGAATCCATTCATAAAAGTCTAGTGGCCTACATCTCTGAGTTGGGCACATCCAAAGAGATGTATGATAAGTTGGTCCTCATGTTCAAGGCCAACAATGCAAATCAAGTACTATTCTTCATAATCAATTGAAGAATATGAAGAAGGGCAGGGATGAGTCTGTCCAATCATACTTTCTGAAGCTGACCGAGATCAAGAACAATCTGCTGGCTATTGGGGAGACAATAGCTGATCGAGAGATGGTACTCAATGCACTTGGAGGGCTCTCATCTAAATGGCATGTGTTCAACACTACCATTCTAAATAATAATGTGATACCTGACTTTGACGAAGCACTGTCAAGATGCGTTCAAGAAGAATCAAGAATGAAGGAGTATGGAAATGAAGGAAAAGCAGGGGCTCAAGGAAAGAAGGGCAAGTGCTTCACTTGTCATAGGCCTGGTCACTATGCTAGAGAATGTCCTTTCAAGAAGGATTCTCCTAATGATGATGACAACAACAACAACCGAAGGGATGATAATCAAAGGAACAACAGGTTCCAGGGAAAGAGAAAGGCTCCCTCCCGCGGAAATGATCAACCTTTCAAAAGGTTAAGAAATTCCAGGTATGAGGAATCAAATGTTGTTGATAAAAGAAATGAATACATTCTTGTATCTGCCCTCTCCATTGTATCTCCACCCGACACTATGGATGTCTGGTTGATAGATAGTGATGCCTTAAGGCACATCACTGGGTTCAAGGAAGCACTCTTTGATATGGTTGAGAATGATACTAATCTGGAAATTATCCTTGGAGATAATGCCACATATCCCATGAAAGGGACAGGGACTGTGACCCTCCACTTGTCTCAAGGTCAAGTCCTCCACTTGCAGGATGTACTCTATGTACCTAATTTGAAGAAGAACCTCGTGTCTATATCAGCCATGGAAGACAAAGGTATCAATGTGGCATTCACTGATGGAAAGGTGCGCATGTGGAAGAAGAGCTTCAAGGAAGCTATCATGTTTGGGTCTAGAATTGATACACTCTACCAGGGTGGAGGAAGTCCACTGGGAGCAATGACATGAGATGCTATCCGACAGACCGATAATGGCACCGAATATGAGACAAACGAGTTTAAGAACTTTTGCAGAGGAGCTAGCATCAAGAGGGAGACCACAATGTTTGTGGGCTACAGCGAAACTTCGAAGGCCTATAGATTCTATGTGCCTGGTCAAAGGAAAGTGGAGATATGCCACGATGTCACCTTTGATGAAGATGCTTCCTTGAGGAAAGTAGTTAATCTTCTGAGATCTGAGGAAGATCATGAAGCAAGGCTTGGAAATCAAGAGGAATCGAAGGATGAGGCGATGCCTGATGTTGAAGGACCAATGGACCCGATTGGTCCACCTCCTTCACTGGGAAAGAGACCATCATGGCTCAGGGACACTCTCGAGGATGCTGAGGGACATATGGCCCCAAGGGGGACATTCCGTGAAAGTAAGAAGCCAAGTAGAAACCAAGGGTATCTAGCAGCCATGAGTACTATTGTACAATCCGAGCCTGGATCTTTTTGAGGAAGCCGTAAAGCATCAAGTCTGAAAGGATGCTATGCACAAAGAGTATGAGTCCATAATGAAGAATGATGTCTGGGATGTGGTTCCTAGACCGGAGGTCAAAGCAGTTGTCACCTCAAAATGGCTCTACAAGATCAAGCATGGATCTGATGAAAGTGCTGAAAAGTTCAAGGCAAGATTCGTTGCCCGTGGCTCCTCTCAAAAAGAAGGCATAGAATATGATGACATATTTGCACCTGTGACCACCATCCAATCTATCATAGCCCTTGCTGCTACGCAAGGATGGAGTCTTCATCAAATGGATGTGAAGACCGCACTTCTGCATGGTGCGATAAAGGAAGAGGTGTATGTGGAGCAACCTCTGGGGTTCAAAGTCCAAGATCAGGATACCCATGTCTGCAGGTTGAAGAAAGCCCTCTATGGGTTGAAGGAAGAACCCAGAGCTTGGTACGAGAGGATAGATAGCTACCTGATGAAGCTGGGCTTCACTCGTAGTAATGTTGATCCGAACCTTTACTTCAAGGTTCATAAAGAGAAACCTCTCATTCTGGTGCTGTATGTGGACGACCTCTTCCTGACAGGTGCTAACCCTCTCATTCATCAATGCAAGAGGAAGCTCGCTGCTGAGTTCGAGATGAAGGACCTAGGACTGATGCACTACTTCCTAGGCCTGGAGGTCTGGCAGAGACCTGGAGAGATTTTCCTTTCTCAAGGAAAATACATTGTGAAACTTCTGGAAAGATTTGGTATGGTGGACTACAAGACCGTGTCAACACCAATGGAACTCAACTTCAAGAAGTTGAGTGGCAGCGCTGTTGGGCTCGTATTGACAAATCCTACTGAGTATCGTCAACTCGTAGGGGCCCTGATG
Organism: Pinus albicaulis; assembly: GCA_034641835.2. Lineage (NCBI taxonomy): Eukaryota > Viridiplantae > Streptophyta > Pinopsida > Pinales > Pinaceae > Pinus > Pinus albicaulis. The sequence continues at coordinate 914,719,848 of CM076584.1, forward strand.
TTCTTAGTGAACGCCCGTCCGGACATATGTTGTGCAGTGAACACTTTGAGTCAACACATGGTTGATCATAACATTCACTGGGTTGGTGCCATGAAACTCTTGAGATATCTCTAAGGCACGATAGACCATGGGCTGAGATACACTGCCAGGAGTATGACACTCCATGGATATATTGATGCCGATTGGGCTGGCAGTGTGGTGGATTGCAAGAGCACATCTGGATGCTACTTCACACGTAGATCTACTTCGGGCAGGAAACCGAAGTCGGTAGCCTTGAGCACCACTGAGGCCGAATACATTGTAACATGTATGGCCTGTTGTGAAGTCACTTAGTTGTGAAAGCTCTTCAGTGAGTTGTTCGAGCATGTGCTAGATGCCACTGTTATCCTTTGTGATAACTAGAGGGGGATTCGTTTGTCATAGAATCCCGTGTTCCACGATCGATCCAAGCATGTTGATGGCTGGTACCACTTTATCTGGGATATGGTACAGTGAGGCGCCGTAAGGCTCGATCATAGGAATTGATGAGCAGGTCGCGAATATTCTCACTATGCCCTTGGGGAAGGTCATGTTCCTAACCTTCCGTGAGAATCTTGGAATCGTGGAATGACCCTATTCTGAGGGTCCTGTTGGACAATGAGCTCTGGGAGCTCTGGGGGGCTTTGGGGATAGCTTCTTGGAGCTATAAGCAACCACAGGGCTAGGCTTGCCGAACCTTGTTGGTGTGCTTGGGCCCCACCATGATGATTGAGTTGGTTCGCCTCTCATGATTTGTGCCCCGTATGCATCCTACCCATTTGAGTTCCAGGCTCATGGGAAGTACCTCTCATTTGGCCAATGAGGTGGGAAATGCTAGAGACTAGTAGCAAAGACTGATGGACGCATCAGAGATTGCCATACTCTCTATCTAGGATGGCACGGTCCAACCACTTGATCTGGGATCAAGTATAGTGAGGTTTCGGACCTCCGCCTGACTTCGGGTCAGATGAACCAACTTCGGGTGGGTTGGAGACTCTTTGTGAGTCTGGTTTTGGACCTCCGCCTGACTTCGGGTCAGATGAACCAACTTCGGGTTGGTTGGAGACTCTTTGTGAGTCCGATAGTGAGGTTTCAGACCTCCACCTGACTTCGGGTCAGATGAACCAACTTCGGGTTGGTTGGAGACTCTTTGTGAGTCTAATAGAGGTTTCGGACCTCCGCCCGACTTCTCGGGTCGATGAACCAACTTCGGGTTGGTTGGAGACTCTTTGTGAGTCTCGATAGTGAGGTTTTCGACCTCCGCCTGACTTCTCGGTCGATGAACCAACTTTGGGTTGGTTGGAGACTCTTTGTGAGTCTGATAGAGGTTTCGAACCTCTGGGTTGAATTTGTCAGCCGAGGGATGATGTCTTTGTGACTGACCCACTTCTGTTCTGAAATAAAGAGGCCAGCAAAGCAAGTTATGGCGGGATGACGCACGATGTTTGGTTGCACTGATGGATGGAGTTCTCCCTAGTTGAGAGGGAGTATTAAAATTGGACAACTAGGTCCAAACTCCATGTTGTGATGCTCAGATGAAGATACCGATATTTTTATTGGATTCCTCTTTCGGAGAGGTGTAAGATCCATATAAAATTTATCTTAATCCAATGAGCAGAACATTTATTTTGAATTTATTATTTATAATAAATTATATGTGCAAGTCGGCCTTAAGGTTTTACACCCCCAGCAGATGTGTCACACACCTCAATGATGGATATAAATACAGTCAAAGTTGGAGAGCATTTCAATCATCTCATCCTCACACAACATCTCCTCTTCTGATTTAGTACGAGCTCCTTGGAGGCAGTTTCAGTTCACACGTGGGAAAAGAAGGACGAAGAGGTGTTGTTGCCGTTGCTGCCGTTGCTGCCGGTGTTGTTGCCATTGCTGCCGTTGTTGCCGTTGCTACCGGTGTTGTTGCCGTTGGTGTTGCCGTTGCTACCGCTGTTGTTGCCGTTGCTGCCGGTGTTGTTGCCGTTGCTGCCGTTGTTGCCGTTGCTGCCGTTGTTGTTGCCGTTGTTGCCGGTGTTGTTGCCGTTGCTGCCGTTGTTGCCGGTGTTGCTGCCATTGTTGCCGTTGGGGCAACGTTGAATTTTCTGGGGTTGACTTTGAGTTGACCATGTGGTTGTTTTGAGGGTTGTTGTGACACATGCTGGGTTAGCTGACCAAGGAGACTTGCTGGTTGAAGCATCCTGTTGACCGCCGTAACGCACCACCACATTTTTTTTGTTTCTGGTTTGTCTTCTATAGATCCGCTGGTATGTTCTATCAGAATTTTACTTGATTGTTTATGTGATTGCTGTGGTGAAAAGTAAAGTTGCATCAAGCATAGAACATCTACATAAATTTACATATATCAACCACCCAGATCTGCTGCTTAGATCTCAAAAAATAGAATTCCTTGGCTAGGAATTCCTTGAGGAAGAAAATTCCCTCATTGTGCTTCTTCTCTCTTCTGACAATTTTCTTCTCAATAAATTGCTTGCAGAAAAACTGCGTCCCACCAGCTCTACGCTGAGGCTCTACGTTGTTCCCTTTGGCTCGGCAAAATCTCGATCTGGAAGCCCTACCTCTCTGTCGACTCAATCAGAGAGAGAGTTTCCTCGAAAATTCAGCCCTCCTGGCCTGGATTACGCAATCCCTTTGGGGATTCGAACTGCTGCCTTCTGCAGCAATTCGACCTCTTTCTCAGTGCTGGATCTGCTCTTCTTGTCTCACCTGCAATGCTCTGATACCATGTGAAAATTCCAAGTCCGAAATCCTACTGCAACCAACTAAATTTACTTCACCTACTTGTAAATTACATTAACAAGTTATTTATGGATTTCTTCTGTAAATACTAAAGCAATTACTGAAGCAACCTTCACTTAATTAAATATTAAATTAATATGCTGAAACAAGAAATTGAGCAAAAGAAAAGAATATCACACAGGACATCGTTGTTTTTGGACAAACGTTCCTGGAAAAACTCAATGCGGGAAAACCAGTGCAACAAATTCGAGGGTTTTATTATTAAGCAACAATTATTTCTGAATACAATCTCTGGATGCCTTGCTAGCAATCAAGTACAAAGAATGTCACTCGGCAGAAGAAATTAGTGAGATTACCTCACTCTACGCTGCAAGTTCTGGCTGATCCGGTAGTTGAAACGACGAACCCCCAACACCCTCTGCGCTGCCTCTGCATATTAATTATGTGGGCTTGCGTGGGGAACTTTGGAGGACTGCGTCACCTCCTCTACTGGATCGATCTACTCTCAGGAAATTCTATTCAAGCCCTCCCAGCTCATTTTCTCGATCTCCCAGCAAAATCTCGGACTACTACTCAGGAATACTGTACTGCCTCTGCGTGTGGCCTTTGTGACCCCGCGTCACCCTCTCTGGGTCCTGTGTCACCGTCTATGGGCACTGTGTTGCCTCCTCTGTGTCTTTCTCTGCCTCTTTGAAGAGTATTCTTGGCCCTGGAGAAGATCCTCTGACCAAAACTGTCTCTGCCCCTCAACTGTGTGAGAATCTCTCGATCAAAGTTTTCCTTTGAGCACTGCTCACTTTAGAAAATTAGATCTCTTGATCTCTCGGTGTTTCTTTCCAAATGACCTCAAGTCTTCTTTATAGTCTTCTCGTTGATACTTCAATGATCGAGATTAGATTTCCAATCAATGGCTAATATTACATTTTGACTTGATTTGCTTTTTCTAGAACATTCACACCCATATTCTATTATTTCACTTTAAATATTTTATTTTCCTAAGTTTAGACATAGGGTCACTTTAAAATAATTAATTTTCTTAATAAAATACAATCCGGGTGGAATTTCCCCAAACAATTTCTGGGTTATCTGGAATACATGTGTTTAAGCCTCTCCACAAAGTTTGAGACTTAGAGCACATCCGATGCTACCCCAAATCAACAGACTGTGCTTCAAAGGCTGTAGCCTTCATGATATTAGGGTGCCACTTCTACAAAATGAAGTCCAAAGAATAGATGAGTACCTGATAGAGTTCAAGCAATCATGGACAAATGTCAAAAACAAGGTGCACAATTATGTTTGATGGATGGATTGATGACAGATACGCACCCTTTTAAATTTCTTAATTGCTTGCCCAGAAGGTACCATGTTTCTTAAATTCGTGGATGCATTTGATCAGGTGAAGGATGCAAAATTATTATTTCGTCTTTTCGATCAGGTGGTTGTGGAGGTAGGTGTAGATAATGTTGTACAATAAATATATTTAAATGCAAATATTTCAGCTGTAAAAGATCTTGAATTTTTTTCTGAAAGTCATCAATAGTCTTGTCTTTGGCTTCCAATCTCCTGGCAATACACTTGAACACTCGCAAATCCAACCCAGTCTCTTCAATGCCTCCAGGATTGTAGGATTTATATTTAGTCTCCTTTCAGTGCCTTAGAAGGAAACCTGCTGAACTTTTTTCTGAAAGTCATCAGTAGTCTTGTGTCTGGCTTCCAATTTCCTGGCAATACACTACACTCGCAAATCCAACCCAGTCTCTTCAGTGCTTCCAGGTTTCTGGATTTTTCTTTTAGTCTCCCTTCAGTGTGCTAGAAGGAAACCTCTTCCCTCATCTCTTCCATTCCGAGTTTTTATAATTGAAAGCTCAAGAAGAAGTGAAAATAAATGGTTTAACAACTTCTGTGTTAAACAAACTACCAACAATAATCCCAGCCTCTCGTACTTGGTGTGCATAGCTAGTACATGTGATTAAATTTAAATATTAAAATATAAAAAATAAACACTTGAATTTTTTAAACATTAAATGTTTCCTGACAAACATTTGCAAGCCTTTTCAAGAAATTCATTGATGATGCTTCATCTGTAAGTGATTGGAAAATGTTTAGTTCAAGTTCTGGCTTTCATTACTGCTCAAAATATAAGTGCTTTGTGTTCTACAATTCAACAGGATTTTGTGTCCTGTGGCTTTGTCACACTGAATGGCTAAGGAAATTTTTTACATTAATAATAATGTTTTGAATTCTTTCCTATAGCTCTTAACAGAATTAAACTATGAGTCTGTGAAGACAATCAAAATCTTGAATGTACTGTCCTTTGTGGAGCACACATGTATCACCTGTTTTGACAATAGACCTGTTACCTCCCATAGTTGAGGATGCTGGCGCGCTCTTATCTAGAATCTGCAGGACAAGTGGAAGATTTATTTCCTGTCATGTTGCTGATTTGGGTTTGGTTGTATCTATAATAGCATAAGAACACCAAATTGACCTTTGGATGGCTTTTGAACATTATCTTGTGGTCCAATGCCTTCATGGGAATCATCTCTCCCATTCCATGATGAATGTTGCACTCATTACAGCAGAATAGAAGTAACTAGCTTGTTGGTGCTATTCTTGTGCATTTTTGGTAGCAGTAACATAATCTAATTAAGGTGCAGGAAATGCAGGTAGAGTTTTGAAGAGGAACATTATAAGTTCTCAAGCAGATAAAAATCCATCATCGATCTTGTTAACGTTGAGCTTTCCAAAATCTATGACGGGGAGAAGTATTTTCAGATATGAGGTGTTTTTGTTTCTGTTTTCCTCTTTCAAACAATTCGTATCTGTTCTCAAGGTCATAGTCTTTGCTGTCAAGTCACTGTGTGCAGCATCAGGAGAGACACTTCAAATACTTGTGAAAATAACATGAAGAGTTGTGTAAGCCAATCACTGGATCCTTGTCAAGCACCATGCCAGGACATGGAGACGTCTTACTTTCAATTTTCATTGTTACTGACATGAAGCTTACACATAATTTCGAGCCCGTAATGCATCAGAACTCAAGCTGCATGAACCAGAAACCAAGGCTTGTCTGTCATGGTAGCCTCAATAACAGGAATCACGTGGAGCTGCCCCACAACCACACAGACTTTCATTCTGGGAATATCCATGGATTTGATCACGGGCATGATCAGTAGTGTTTTCCACTTGAACCATACCACAGAACCTGCAATGTGTCATTCGCAAGGGGCAGGCAGAATATTGGCTAATCACCATTTGTTTCTTTTTTGGTACTGCAACACATTGGCATTTAAGGGGTTCATGGAATACGTGCATGTGCTTCTCCATCAGAGCAAATCTTCAACAAATTGATCAACATTATGACTAAAAGATTACATCCATTTGAATCCTCCAAAACAGGACCTTGATCTGCAGTCCTGTGGATGCTTTGCCTGTCCTGCATTTACAACAAATGCACTGGACTTGTGATATATATGTATTATCAGAACTGCCTGGGCATATTCCTAGTAAGGATAAGAGCTGCTATGAACAAACAGAAAAGGTAAGCCCCAATCAAACCTGAATGTGAACACGATGCTGTATCTTTCTGTCTTGAATCAAAATAATGTAATAAGAACAGATGCATGTGCCCCAAACAATGTTGTTGAAAATGTTTGATGACAACCAGCATGAACTATGTTATAAGAGCATTTATTTTTAGTCACACGTTAAGCATTACATGATACAACATGATTACTTGGGTATGTGGGTGATGTGTGACAATCTTAATCAATCATCACTCCACTGAAAGGATGAACAAACAAGATTTTGATAACAGTGAAGGGAATAAATAATTTCCCATATTTCCTTTGATTTGGAGGACTTCGCTATTCTGCAATTCAGCTCTAGTCTTCAGAGGGTGAAAAAAACTACCAACTAGTGGGCCAAAAAAAATATAATGATTCCCAAAATGACCTAGTTGAGGTGGGAAAAAAATATATCTGAGATGTTGGAGAAGAACAAAATGGTGTCATCTCTAAAGAGGACAAACTAGTTTTGAAAATGCAGGAAGAAAATAAATAAAATCTACTAGATTGGGAGGCTGCCTAATGAAGGACAAAAATTCAGTCCATATAGCTAGAGAAAGGTTCTATGACTGATGGATCCAAGGCCTCTACTTTACAAGAGCTGGCTGATGATGGTGTTTCTTGTTTTAAGCAGCTATTCAAGGATTTGGAGAAGGTTAACATTACTGAAATTCTTCAGGTGGCAGCGTCTTTTCATAGGCTTATAAAATAAGACATAAATGAGATCTGATTGTGGAAGTCTCTGAAGGAGGAGCTCAAAGAAGAAGTATATTCATTTCAAAAAGTTAAAATACCTGAGCTAGAATGAACCATAGAGTTCTATCAATGATTTTACGAAATGCTGGAAAATGACATAATGTCTGGTGAAAGAATCTAGGATTTCAGGGAGAGTTCAGGGAACTTTGAATTCAACTTTCATAGCTCTAACAAAATATAGCCCTACCTCCTTTGAAGATTTCAGGCCAATATCCCTGCATAATGTCATATACAAAATTATTGCAAATATTTTCTATCAAGGCTTGATCGACTGTCTGTTGATTTCTTGAGAGCAGTTCAGGTTTTAGTATATCTTCAGATCCATGATGCCAAGGGGGTAGCTCAAGAAGGGATTCACTCCATTAAGACTAAAAGAATGCCAGCCATGATTATAAAGCTTGACTCGTCTAAGAATTTTGAACAGACAAATTGGATGTACTTGTGGGTCATCCTTCATACAGGTTTTAATCTTTATCTCATCTCATCCTTTTTCTCTATTCTCACGAATGGGTCTGCCTCAAAATTCTTTAGATCTTCCCGAGGTCTGAGTCAAGGATGTCCCCTGTCTCCACTACTATTTTTCTAGTTATAGTTGAAGGCCTAAGCAAAATACTAGGAGGGCATAAGATAAGTGGAAGAATAGAAGGCATTAGTATAAACATTAGTATAAGAAAAACATTAGTATATGAAAAGTGGAAGAATAAAAGGCATTATTATAGATGGTCTCGACCACTCACCTCTTGTTTGTGGATGTTTTGATCTTGTTTGCTGCAGGTTCTCTTAGAGAGGCATCATATATTAAAATAGCTCTGAATTTGTTTGGGCATGGAAGTTAATCTTCAAAAGGCTACAATCTCTTTCAGAAGGTTGGATGGCAGGATGGAAAGATCCATCCAACAAATCTTCCTATTCCATTCAACCTTTTCACAAAGGGACAAAATAATTAGGATTGAAAGCAAATGGTTAAGGACATCGAGATTTTGCTTTGGCTCTATGGAAAAGTGGAAAAGAGAATCACAAAGTGGTGTTCTCTGTGGTTATCTCTAGTATAAGAGAAATGGAAGAAGAAGAGTCTCAAGTATAGATGGTCTTGATCACTCACCTTTTGTTTGTGGATGATATCATCTTGTTTGCTGCAGGTTCTGTTAGAGAGGCACCATGTATTAAAAGAGATCTGATTTTTTTTGGGCATGGAGGTTAATCTTCAAAACTCTACAATATTTTTTGAAAGTTGGATGGGAGGATGGAAAGATCCATCCAAGAAATCTTCGCATTCCATAATCAACCTCTTCACAAAGAGCAATATATTTGGGATTGAAAGAAAATGATCATTGGCATTGAGATTTGCTTTGGATATATAAAAAAGTGGAAAAAAGAATTACACACTGGTGTTCTCGGTGGTTACCTTTAGGGGAAATATTAACTTTAGTTAAATCAATGCTTGTGGCAATTCCACTATATTGGCATTTTATAAAAGATTAGAAAAAGATGATTTCAAAATTTTTATACGGGGGGAAGGACAAAAAATGACTCTTATTGGTAAAATGGCAAAATCTAGCCAAGCCTAAAGCTATGGGTGGATGGAGAATGAAAATATTCATCATTTTAGGAAAGCCCTAGATGCAAAGAGCCTTTGGAGGCTTATTTCTCAACAAGGTCTATGTGTTGAAAAGTGTAACTAGGTTGTTCTTCATGTTGACTATGTAATTGTGTATTTATGTAAAGAAGAAGACGAAGATAATAAAATGTATTTTGTTGCACTTGCTTCATGGGTTTCATGAGCAAGATTTTATTATATAGGTTAATAGACTTCTTCTTGATGTCTATTAGGTTTCTGTCTTCTAGGTATAAAATATAATTAAGTGTCATGTTCATGAAGAATCTAGTCTAGCAATATATGCATAGTTACACGAGTACCACTTCCAGGCATTGGAGAGCACGTACCCCAAGCTCCCCCGCTCCTGGGAGTTTGTAGGAAACGCTCCAAAATTGCTGGGAGCTTTAATGGGTACTTTGGAGCGTTTCGGGAGCTTCACTACAACAAATTTTTGACATTTTGGGAGCTTCACTACAATGAATAAGTGCAAACTTAGGTTTATTTGACACTGCTAGCTTGGGTGTTGCTTAAACTGATGGAAATGTGCGAAGTGAAGGGTATGCCGCTGGGTCTAGATCTGGAAATGGGCCTGGAACTAAGAAAGACAACTCGTTTATGGAAAGCCCTTCTATCCAAATGAAGATGAGGCGCCTGGCCAATCCTGATTGGCAAGATTTGGATGGAAATAAATAAATAATTTTATTTTTATTTTTAATATATATTAAATTTTAATATATTATATTATTGCCACTCCCAACTTGACGTTCCTGTAAATTTGGGCAAAACTTCTAGCCATACTGGAAACTCGTTTCCGTGTACCTGCAGTACCTGCGTACCAGAAACGCGTGCAACATAGAATATATGCTCCAAGACCTTGTGGAAGAAGGACACCTAACAACCCTCAAACTATGTTGGAAGACTAGCTCTACATACAAGAGGAGGACATCTACATCAACGCTGGAAAAGAAGCTATAATAATATGTTAAAGTCGGCTACCCTACATTTGATAAGTCGACTTTCAAGCCTACTGATAGGTCGGCCTAAAGACAGAGTAATAGTTCATATAAATACCTATTCTGCGGCTCATTTTGAAGACATGTTTTTCGGTGAACACAGAGACAATTTGCGGATTATTTAAAGAGCTTCAGTGCGGATATATGGGAAGGTTGTTCAGCGTGAAGTTTGAAGAATTTCAGGATAGGTTGCTTGATATAAGACGGTGATGCTGTGCGGATCATTCTGAACAGCAAGTGCGGATATCTAAGGCACAAAAACTGCGGATACTAGAGGAACAATAAGTGCGGGTTTTCTCTAAGTATAATTGTGGATTTTAGGAAGCTGTTTTAGGGTGTCAACTGTGGATTTGTGTAAGCTATCTCAATCAAAGAAGAATTTTCTGAAGTTGGGACAGTGATCATAAGAAGAAAGGCAACCTTAAAAGTAGGAGAAAGTGAGGAAGGTAAATCTGAGATTTACCTTCCTAACTACAACTCAAGGAATCCAGCTAAAAGTATATGAAAAAAGAAGATAATGCTGCCCCTATATTTGATTGAGCTATAAGTGAAACTTGGAGACCAAGTTCTCTAGTACCAGTGCAGATTAGTGCAGATTGGTGAAGAAGAGAAGAATCAAGTTTGAAGAAGCTCTATCAAGGTCTTGGAAGCATATCTAGGTCAAGGGTCTGAGTCTTGGTCATGGTACTTGTCATTTGAAGATCTATAAGAAGAATTTCTCGTGGGTTTTCCTCTTCAAGAGGGAGAGGTTTTGCCTTGGCTCTAGGAGCCTAATTTGGTGTCTCGTGCATTTTTGATAATTATCTTGATGAAAGACTAACTAAGCTAAAGAAAGAAAGACATAAGTAACTCAAGCAAGCTCACAAGTAATTATCAAGAAGAGAATTTGTATTAAACACCAGCCCTCTAAATTCTCAACACTATGGTGGGTCATTAAAGCAAAACATATTCATCCCCTAGCCATTGAAGATTGGATTTGCTTCATGATAATATTTGCTACAAGGGCTTCTATAATATGGATGGCCCTAATCCTACTATTCCCTCTTATTGGTTAATGCCTGTTGGAAAGTAAGAAAATTTTCAGTGGAAGGATGGGAGAGGACCCTTGGAATGAAGGAATGGGGAACACAGATCGTCTAATGATCTTGTTGCAATCCTTTGAGGAAGAGGGATTATATCCATGGCATATGTTGTCTCGGTTGAAATTGGTATTTCTTGGAATTGAGGTTAGAAGAAGGCACAATATTTAGATTTGGGAGGTCACTTGGTAGAATAATGGGATTCATTAGTCAATAGGTTATCAGTTTGCTAAATGAAGATGAGGGATCAAGAGGATGAGCTAGCGTGGTTTCAAAGTTCTTTAGGGATGTACACAAGAACGCCTTGCTGTAAGGTGTCATATCTAGCAGAACAAGTGGATTGTTGGTGGTGGAAAATAGACTTTGGTATTTCTTGGAATTGACGTTGGAAGAAGGCACAAGATTTAGGTTTGGGAGGTCACTTGGTAGAATAATGGGATTCATTAGTCAATAGGTTATCAATTTGCTAAATGAAGATGAGGGATCAAGAGGATGAGCTAGTGTGGTTTCAAATTTCTTTAGGGATGTACACAAGAAGGCCGGCCTGTAAGGTGACGTATCTAGCAGAACAAGTGGATTGTCGGTGGTGGAAAATAGTCTAGAAGCAACGTGCTTCCCTAAAGGCTAAGCTCTCCTTTTGGTTGGCATTAAGTAATAAAGCTCCTACCTGGGGTAGTTTACAAAAAAGAGCTTGGTTTGGGCTAGTGTACTGCATATAATGCAAATCAAATGAGGAAACACTCGAGTGCATAATCATGCACTGTTCTTGCGCACAAGGAGTTTGGAAAGAGGTTCTATTTTTGATAGAAAAGATAGGATCTTGGGCCGGATCTTCCTTAGTGGAGAACCAAAAGAAGTGGATAATTGTCGGGAATCATTGTCTCTTGGGCTTTATGGATTTACCAAGTTAGATCTTCCTTAGTGGAGAACCAAAAGAAGTGGATGATTTTCGGGATTCATTGTCTCTGGGGCTTTATGGATTTACTAGGAACCACATTTTGTTTGATAATATGCTATACTAACCTTTGGAAGTGTTCATTAAAATTTGTTATGGGCTTTATCATTCTCCAAAGCATAAACCTCCAAGGCAGATTGGAAGGCTAAAATAGAACAATCCAAAGCTCTAAGTTTTTTTGATGGGGCAAGCTTAGGGCACCTTGGACCTAGTGGGGTTGGAGGTATTATGTTTCTTTCGTCTAGTCATAGTTTTTCTTTTAAGAAACAATTGGAATTGGGAAAAAACAATTGGGCTAAATTGTATGCACTAAAAATATAGCTCAAATTGGCTTTAGAGAAGAATGCAGGGAAGCTTTAGGTCTTTGGGGATTCGATGTTGGTTGTTGATCAGGTCAAAGGCTCTAACGTACTTCAAGGTTTAGTTTTACGATCTCTTCTTGATTAAAACTTAGAGCTAGTTGGGTAGTTAATTGAAATTTGTTTTTAAGCTTGCCTACAAAGAGCATAACTAGAGTGCAAATGAGTTGTCAAAAGCAGTAGTTCAAGGTCCTCTTGGAATTAATTTGATAGAGGAACAAAAGGAGGAAGGGAATTTTGCCCACCTTTCATGAACCTAGTTTAGTTTTTATTGTGCTCTTCTAATTAAAGCGTTGATATCATCTCTTTCTCTTTTGATGAGGAACTATGGTGAGTTTTGTTTGTGGACACTATCACTGTTTTCTTTTTCACTGTGGAAGGCTTGTAGGTCCCTTTTGATATTTATATAGGATTATATTGATTGTGTAGGAACTAATTAGGTTTATGGTAGAAAGTTTTTGAGAAATGATCTTAAGTGCTCTGGCACA